>ONZH01007736.1:0-31688 GCA_900303285.1 Rhinella marina
TATAACATGTATTAACACATACATTTTCTACAATATACAGTTGAAAATTTAAGGGAATGTCCAACTTTTTTCACCCTCACAGAGTGGCTGGATCCATAGTGTTGATAATACTCACCTGGTTCCGGCTTCATCGCTCCACCACCTGCTCTGCAGCTCCCATCTCTCTCGGTATCACCATCCTGTTGAGGGGGCACATGACCACAGCAGCCAATCACTGACTACAGCATGTGACACAGTAACATGCCTCATGGATGACAGATCCTGCTGTGGCCATTGATTGATGGAAGTGATCATTTAGGGCTGTATTGCGCCAACAGATTATCTGACAGATTTTCTTACCAGTCATGGGTCAGATGGCCGTTTATCTTTTGTTATACAGACCAACTGTTGGTCTGATTGGACAGATATTGGTTAGATAATCTGTTGATATAATATAACCCTAACCCCGTCAACAGAATATTTATTCTGAGATAGACAGGAGATGCAGAGCTGGAGCAATGGTGCCAGAACCTATCGGCAGGGACCACCACAAATCCAGCCACCCTGTGAGGTCTGAAAAATGTTGAATAACCACTTTTAAATGAATCCTTTGAAAAACCCTGGATTTCTGCATTGGTTACTATTACAATGTAGTCTGATTATTATGAAAATCACAAACACTTGCTTTACAGAGAACATTGGTTGAGCATCCAAAGTGCAGAGAAAGTAAGTGAACCTTTGTGTTAATTGGCAAAAGGTGTTTCAATTGAGGAGATAAAATTGGAAACATGGGTGTCAATTAAAGGTGTTTTCCAGGATTTTACTACTGATGACCTATCCTCAGGATAGGTGATCAGTAGAGATGAGCAAACATGCTCGAAACGAGCACTGTACCGCTCGGCTCCCCTGCGCTCGCATGGGCGCAGGCAGCCGCTTCCGTCCTCCTCAGGAGGACGGAAGCGGCTGCCTGCGCCCATGCGAGCGCAGGGGAGCCGAGCGGTACAGTGCTCGTTTCAAGCACGTTCGCTCATCTCTAGTCATCAGTATCTGATCGGTGGGGGTCCGACACCCAGGACCCGCTGATCAGCTGTTTGAGAAGGCAGCAGTGCTGCAGGAGCACTGCGGCCTTCTCTGTGTTTTCCTCAGGCCCAGTGACATCACGACTAGTTTCACTAGCCTGGGAGGAGCTAAGCTCTGTTCACATGAATGGAGCTTAGCTGCACACAAGCCAGTGATACTAGCCGTAACCTCACTGGGCCTGAGAAAAAGACAGAGAAGGCCACGGCGCTTCTGCAGCCCATACCTTCTCCCCGCTCCTGTGAGCGCGATACCTTCTCCCCGCTCACCAAGCACAGTGTCGTACATTGTATAGCGGCTGTGCTTGGTATCGTGCTCAGCCCCATTCAGTTGAATGGGGCTGAGCCGCTCCTAGGCCAATTGACCGGTGAACGTGACGTCACTGGCCATGAAAAAGCGGGCCGGGTGTCAGACCCCCACCGATTAGATACTGATGACCTATAGTAAAATCCCGGAAAACCCCTTTAAATAAAGACAAACCAAGCCTGGTTACTAACAAATCAGTTCTTCTCAAGCAGAACCTGTGGGAGCCATTTCTTTTATACATTTTACTATATGTTTTTTCCTATGCGGGAAAGGTTAGCAGAGGACACATTATCTGTGTGCTATCACCATATACAGATCACTGATGACAGTAATCTAATGGTAACGGCCTATAGATCAATGTTAATTGTGATCTGTGTACACATACATTCAGAATAGACACAGATCACACTTCTCTGAATGCCTCCAAGCTCCTCTATAGAGGAAATCCCTATAATGTCATCACCGACAACTTGGGGTTCCCAAGCAACTACTAGAATTTAGATGCAGTACTTTGGCATTCAGGAACGCAGTACTCGATATGAATGCTGTGTTGAGGTGTTTTCTGAGACAAGGAACAGATTATTTCTGTTCCCTGTCACAGTACAGGGCCGGGCCTGGCCTACTACTGCATCGGAAAATAGCAGATGGAGGAGGACTGTAAATATGCCCTCTGCCTACTGCCATATATTTACATGAAACATTCAGCACGGAGTTATGATCACTCCAAAAGCACAACATGCAATCCTAATCCAAAAAGGCGTGAGAAAGAACCCATGGCTAACAGCAGAACACCTACAGAAGATTCTACAAAATGCAAAAATCTCTGGAGATGTGTCCACTATTAAAAAAAACACTGAACAAAAAGGTGTTCCTGGAAGGAAACCACAAAGGAAGCAAAAAATAAAAACACTGAAGCCCCTCTGAAGTTTGCCAGAGACCACATGGATGTTTCACAATGCTTCTTGGCAAATGTTCCTTGAACAGATGAGAGAAAAAAATGGAACTTTTTAGAACAAATCCATAACACTATGTTTAGAAGAAAAAGAAATCTGCACATCAACAGAGGTGTCCAGGCCTAAGGGCATGGACATCTTGTGATTACTTAGGGAATAATGAATTCTAAGATGTACCAAAACATTCTACAGGAGAATGTAAAGGCAGCAGTCCATGACCTCAGGGTGAAGAGTTGGGTGATGTAGCAAGACCATGACCTAAAGCACATGAGTAAATCAACTAACGAATGGTTGAGATTTTAGAATGGCCAAGTCCTAGTCCGGACCTCATGGGTGGACTGTGAACTTAATTTGGCCCCTTGTTGCAGGCAGAACAAATTGACAGAAGGTGGAGCAAGACAAGTAGGCAAAGCCACCAGAAGTAGGCGAGGCCTTCAATACTGTAGCGCAGCACAAAATAACACCCCAGCAGAACCAAATAGCACAGTGCAGCTCCAAATACTACCTCAGCAGAAGCAAATACCACAGTGCAGCACAAGAAACTGCCGCCTTCACCATAGTATTCAACTGTATAACAGCCCTAAAGACACAGTTGAATTCAGAAGGACACCAATGACCACTGGCCAGGTGAATAAGTACCTGATGCTCACAGCATTAATTAATGCCAAGACCATCAGACTTCTATTTACCCAGCCACCAGCTGTGAGGAGGACTCAGTCGGCCCCCTGGGCATCAGTCCACCAGGGAATTTCCATGTATGGTCTATGACCAGTACACCCCTGCCTGACCTTAACTCTATTGATATCCTATGGAGTGACCTGAAGAGGGCTGTGCATGAAAAGCATCCGAGCAATATTATTGAACTGAAAATTTTCAGGGAGGAATGGTCCATAATTCCTCCTCCAGAAACTGCTTAGTGGAGGTGATTGCTGCTAAAAGGGAACGGGATATCAAATTCAAGAGTTCAATGACGAAAGAGCTGTGATGTTTATTGAGCAGTATGCTCAATAAATGACATGACAGATCAAATTGGTTGTGTGTTATTGGTTTTGTCTATAATGATGACTTAGATAACATTAAGGTCACATTTTATATCTAAGCAATGCAGAAATCCAGATGATTCCAAAGAGATATAAAAAAATATATAAAATATAAATAAGATATAAGATATAAATAAGAAAACAACATGTGTGACTGAATGAGAAAATGAAAGTTTCCCTATGTTTAGGCTTCATTCACATGACCGTATTTTGTTCCGCGTCCGTTCCTTTTTTTTTTTTGCGGACCGTATGCGGAACCATTCATTTCAATGGGTCCGCAAAAAAAACGGAAGGTACTCCGTGTGTATTCCGTTTCCGTATGTACGTATTTCCGTTCCGCAAAAAAGATAGAACATGTCCTATTCTTGTCCGTTATGCTGACAAGGATAGGCATTGTTACAATAGATCCGCAAAAAAACGGAAACACGGACGCCATACGGAACGTCATCCGTTTTTTTTTGCGGCTCTGCAATTAGCGGACCGGCAAAACACATACGGTCGTGGGAATGAAGCCTTAGTGTAACTAGTGTAATGATAGAGGCCAAGGAATCCTGAAACATGAGTAGGGCCTGAGATGCAGCTTGAAACTCTTGGGATGCAATTTGAAATTTTTACTACGGTCTATGCTTTGACTACAAGCCCACAACAGCAGACAGGACTCAAAACGCGTAAGTGACTATGTTTGTGGATGTCCACCATCAGTAATTTGTATCTGGTCCTGGAATTGGATTTCGCTTTCATATTATCCCCATGTACTGGATTTCCTAACCTCTCTTGATGTCCGTGGGCCTGAATTCTTTAATGGTGCTGATCTGACTTCCTTTTCTTGTCAAATGTATGCAGTCGTGGAACAGCCGTTTGAGGGTGCATATCTCTGTTCAAAAAGTGAGCAAATTGCTTGTTTGGAATCGCACATTCTACATGTAAACCAGCGAATTTCAATACTGAGAAGGGTTAGCAATTTGGAAAAGAGTTTGCTGCTCATTGAGCAGGCACTCTATGGGGTAGATGCGGGGGAGGGTGGTAGTACGGAGGATCAGGAAAGTCAGATATCTACCTGGGTAACAGAAAGCGGGGTAGAGGGAAGAGTGTCAGGGACGCTAACCCTGAGCTGGTACATCCCAAGTTTGCTAGGTTGGCAGATGAGGGAACTGTCTGTTCAGGGATTGCACTGCAGCAGCCAGACACTTCCTCTGCCAGTCAGCTCCAGTAAGCAGGGGACCAGGGCAGGCCAGATAGGTGCTGGTAGTGGGAGACTCAATTATTAGGGATACAGATAGGGTGATCTGTCACAAAGACTGGGGTCATTGAACGGAGTGTTGTCTTCCTGGCGCATCAAGTTCAACATATAGCGGAATGGTAGATAGATTACCATTTTTACTAGATTACTGGGAGGGGCTGGCGAAGATCCAGCAGTCAGGGTCCATATTTGAACCAATGACAAAGTTAGAGGTAGGTGGGCATCCTTAAAAATGATTTTAGGGATTTAGGTCAAAAGGTCAGGGAAAGGACTTCAAAGGTAGTATTTTCCAAAATACTACCTGTACCACGAGCCACACCAGAAAAGCAGCGGGAGATTAGAGAGAACTTAAAGGGGTTGTCCAAGTTATGAAAAAAAATATATAGCACTGTAAATCTGATGGGCAGCAATATATAACTAAGCTCAGCAAATTTTAGGCAAAAAAATCTATATTTCCTCATTTCCCTGGTCCTCTTCTGACATGTCTGCCTGCTGGAATACTCAGCAGCATGTTTTGTATGTGTAGGACTACAAGTCCCAGCTGTACAATGACACTGCTGATACACACAGGAAATTCTCCCTACCTGTTCTTGTACAATTCCTCTATAGCTCCTTGCCCAGCATTTGTCTCCTCTCACTGCTGCAGCTACTATTTGTTGTAAAGCCTTGAGCCCTCAGTTTGTTCTGGCTGAAGGGGTTAATGTTTTATCTGAAGGAATCCAGGGAGAGAGCAGATAGCAGCCGGCAAAGAAAGGGGGCGTGGCCAGTGACGTCTCATGTACAGACTGTTATCTGAACTCTGAGTAGGGTGGCCATCCGTCCGGTTTTTGGCCAGACAGTCCGGTTTTTGGACTCCTGGTCGGCCAGAAGTCCTCCTTTTTAGGGGCGCAGGAAGCAATGAGCGCTTCCATCAATACAGATGGAAGCGCTCATTGCTGGAACGCAGGAGCTGGGTCCTGGTACTCACTGCTCAGCTCCTGCGCTCCGGTACCTTCATTGGTGGTCTTCCTGTCTGCGCTGCACACGCCTGACTGGTACAGCATCAGGACGTAGTGCGCGCACTCTGACCTGACGCTGCACGCAGTCAGGTGACAGTGCAGCGCGGGCAGTGAAGAGAGCGCCGGAGCGGAGCTGCAGCGCAGGAGAGGTAAGATTTTTTTTTTTTTTATGGGGCACAGTGGGCTGATCTGAGGTCTGAAGGGGGCACTACAGGCTGATCTGAGGTCTGAAGGGGGCACTACAGGCTAATCTGAGGTCTGAAGGGGGCACTACAGGCTAATCTGAGGTCTGAAGGGGGGACTATAGGCTAATCTGAGGTCTGAAGGGGGCACTGTGGGCTGATCTGAGGTCTGAAGAGGGCACTATAGGCTAATCTGAGGTCTGATGATGGCACTGTGGGCTGATCTGAGGTCTGAAGGGGCACTGTGGGCTGATCTGAGGTCTGAAGGGGGCACTGTGGGCTGATGTGAGGTCTGAAGGGGGCACGCTGGGCTGATGTGAGGTCTGAAGGGGGCACAGAGGGCTGATGTGAGGTCTGATGGGGGCACAGCGGGCTGATCTGAGGTCTGAAGGGGGCACTGTGGGCTGATCTGAGGTCTGATGGGGGCACTGTGGGCTGATGTGAGGTCTGATGGGGGCACTGTGGGCTGATCTGAGGTCTGAAGGGGGCACTGTGGGCTGATCTGAGGTCTGATGGGGGCACTGTGGGCTGATCTGAGGTCTGAAGGGGGCACTGTGGGCTGATCTGAGGTCTGAAGGAGGCCCTGTGGGCTGATCTGAGGCCTGAAGGAGGCACTGTGGGCTGATCTAATGTCTGATGGGGGCACAGTGGGCTGATGTGAGGTCTGAAGGAGGCCCTGTGGGCTGATGTGAGGTCTGATGGGGGCACAGTGGGCTGATGTGAGGTCTGATGGGGGCACTGTGGGCTGATGTGAGGTCTGATGGGGGCACAGTGGCTGATGTGAGGTCTGATGGGGCACAGTGGGATGATTTGAGGACCATTACAGCGGGTCCTTATTATTTCTGGGAGCACTACTGGAGCACTATGGGAAAATGGTTTCTATTATGGAAAATTATTACTACTACCAGGGGTACTATTAGGGGTGTTACTATTATTAGTACAATATGGAGGGCACTACTGATAAAAAGGGATACTGGTGGAGCATTATCACTATTGGGGCACTATTACTAATGGGACACTCTAGGAGAGAATTATTAGTGGGAGCATGGTGACTATATGGGGTCCTACCTATATGGCACTGTTATATCTACAGTATAGTATTTGGAGACATTGGGGAGCACAGTGGGCGCAGTATTTTAGGCAGCAGCAGGATAACAGTAAAAGTGGGTAATCTATGATGTCTTTGTGGCAGAGAGAAGATGGAGCTGAAAGAAGTGTCATGGCGGTGTGGGCCAAATAGAGAAGATGAGAAAAGAGAAGATCCACATCAGGAAGACGTCACTGGATGTAAGAGGTAAGTGGTGCTGTATCATCTTGTATGTTTGGTGCTGGTGAATGTAATGTCCATCCAGATATGTGTCACCTGCCGGTATATGGTATGTTACTGCTGCAGCCAATCAGTGCTCTAATGCTGAGAACTGGCTGCAGTGGTCACATGCCATACACCTGCCCATCAGTGTGCACATCACCAGCACTATGACAGATGTGCACACTCGCCCATTACATGCCTGTCAGTCTTTGTTTACATGGCAGCAGCAATGATGCCAGAAAGTCCAGCGTGTCACAGGCGTCACCACTGCAGCCATATAACCAAAGCATTCAATGGCAGGGAGGGAACAGCTGAGAATTGTGGATTTCTTTTCCATCTGCCCCTATTTTTTTTTTTAATTACTGAACAATCCTCTTTATTCTAACCATACTAGAGCGGTATTTTTATAGTTAGGCTTGCTGGCTTGAATTTTCACGTGGTGGGGGTGGGGGTGCCAGATCCCCATCCGACCTGTGTATGTGTGGTAAGAGCCAGGGCTCACACAGAAGCCCGGGGAGCGGGGTCTGCTCAGTGCTTTATCCCCATGATCTGCTGCCTCCACAGGGGTGCTGTCCCCAGGGTAACCCCCCTAATGTATGACCTTCCCCCTCCCCCCACCTGTGGTGATGCTGCCAGCGCTGTGCTCCCTCCGGCTCATGTCTTATTGTATGTGGAGTGTCTGCTCCAGCCCCAGCACAGCTCAGCTTAAGGTTTTCCTCTTTTTTTTTTCTTTTGCCAGGCACTTACTGGACAAGGGGCGTGGTTTAGCAGATTGGGGGGGGGGCGTGTTTTAGCAGATTGGGGTGTGGTTTAACATGTTGGGGGTGTGGCCAAAAATGTCCTTTTTGAGATGAAGCCGGTGGCCCCCCTAACTCTGAGGCTTGTGTAAGAAACATCACAGACCAGGGAGATAAGGTGACATCACAGGTCATGTGACCCTGAGTCAACTCTGAGAAACCAGCAGCTTTAGAAACACAAAGTATATGGGAAAGTTGTTATACCTGTCAAGTTAGAAACATATAAAGAACAAAAAAATAACTCGGACAACCCCTTTAAGAACTGGTGTAGGAAGGAAGGGTCTGGGTTCCTGGAGAACTGGGCCGATTTCTCTGTCGGCTACAGGATCTATCGTAGGGCATATACCTTCGGACATCTACAGAAGGTATATGCCCTACCTTCTGTATATGCCCTGACCTACATGATCACCAGGGACATTCACATCCATTTATTCATTCATTTTTCATTTATTTATTTCTGATATACACATCTTTATCACCACCATGACTGTTACCCCATTTAAACTGTACAAGAGCTTTACACAAATCCCCTTGCCTACTGACATCACAACAACTTTTATACATATACTACGTCCCCACGCTGGCTTCTCCCTCACTTAGGCCACTATATCCTAAAAATCATGTTATTATATACACCATACGACGTCACTGATATCACACGCGCCATCGTGCTATGCATGCATTACATATTGGGCACTTAAGTTGCCATGACAACCATGTTACGTCATCCACTGATGCAACTCCGCCCCTTGTGCAACCACACTATATTTATAGAGTCACACCTAGCATATTACCAGTGATCCAGTTTCCCCAGGTGCTGTTTCCAAACTTTGTTTGTTATAAGCCACTTAATATACCAACAGTCCACAGAAAATCTACTTCTAAACGAAATAGACGAGGCGGCAAATCATAATGAGGTTGTTATTATGGGGGATTTCAACTACCCAGATATAGACTGGAAAACTGAAACCTGTATATCTCATAAAGGAAACAGGTTCTTGGAAATAACCAAAGACAATTACTTTTTCCAACTGGTTCAGGACCCGACTAGAGGGACGGCCATACTGGACTTAGTATTAACCAATAGACCTGACAGAACAACAGATGTGCAGGTCGGGGGACACCTGGGAAATAGTGACCATAAAATAATAACCTTCCAATTGTCATTCAAAAGAGAGTTTCTTCAGGGAGGAACAAAAATACCAAACTTCAAAAAAGCTAAATTTGACCAGCTAAGAGTTGCCTTTGGCCTAACTAACTGGGACAAAGTCCTCAAAAATAAAAATACAGCCACAAAATGGGATATTTTTAAAAAGCATCTTAAACTCTAATTGTGAGAGGTACATACCTTATGGGAATAAAAGGGTAATGAACAAAAAAAAAACAATGTGGACAAATAGAAATGTAAAGTAAGCAATAAATGAAAAAACGCATTGAAATCACTAAAACAGGAGGGGAGCGAGGAAGCATTGAAAAACTAAAGGGAAAAAATAGAATACGTAAAAGACAAATAAAAACAGCCAAACTGGAAACAGATAGATTAATCGCCAAAGAGAGTAAAACTAACCCTAAAATGTTCAATATATAAAAGGGAAAAAGTATAAATCTGAAGGTGTCGGCCTTTTACAAAGTGATGAAGGGGAGTTGCAGAAAGCGATGAGGAGAAAGCAAAGCTATTCAATATTTTTTTCTTCGCTGTATTCACTGAGGAAAATAAAGATGAAATACAGAGTGTAAAAGTAAATTCCTCAATAAAAGTGGCCTGTCTGACCCAGAAAGAAGTAGAGCGGCGTCTAATAAGGACTAAAATAGACAATTCGCCGGAACCACATGGCATACACCCCCGTATCCTAAAAGAATTAAGTAATGTCATAGCCAGACCCTTATTTCTTATATTTAAGGACTCTATACTGACAGGGAGTGTTCCACAGGATTGGCGCATAGCAAATGTGGTGCCAATACTCAAAAAGGGTCCAAAAACAGAGCCTGGAAACTATAGGCCGGTAAGTTTAACATCTGTCGTGGGTAAACTGTTTGAGGGTTTTCTAAGAGATGCGATCTTGGAGTACCTCAATAAAAATAAGCAAATAACTCCATATCAGCATGGCTTCATGAGGGATCGGTCATGTCAAACCAATTTAATCAGTTTCTATGAGGAGGTAAGTTCTAGACTTGACCGCGGGGAATCAATGGATGTCGTATATCTGGACTTCTCCAAAGCATTTGACATGGTACCACATAAAAGGTTAGTATATAAGATGAGAATGCTTGGCCTGGGAGAAAATGTCTGTATGTGGGTAAGTAACTGGCTCAGTGATAGAAAACAGAGGGTGGTTATTAATGGTACATACTCAGATTGGGTCACTGTCACTAGTGGGGTACCACAGGGGTCAGTATTGGGCCCTATTCTCTTCAATATATTTATTAATGATCTTGTAGAAGGCTTGCACAGTAAAATATACAAAACTGTGTAAAGTAATTAACACAGAAGAGGACAGTACACTGCTACAGATGGATCTGGATAGACTGGAGGCTTGGGCAGAGAAGTGGCAGAGGAGGTTTAACACCAAATGTCAGGTTATGCACATAGGAAGGAATAATGCAAGTCACCAGTACAAACTAAATGGTAAAACACTGGGTAACACTAACATGGAAAAGGAATTAGGAATTTCAGTAGACAGCAAACTAAACTATAGAAACCAGTGTCAGACAGCTGCTGCCAAGGCCAATAAGATAATGGGTTGCATCAAAAGAGACATAGATGCCCGTGATGAGAACATAGTCCTGCCACTTTACACATCACTATTCAGACCACATATGGAGTACTGTGTACAGTTCTGGGCTCCTGTGAACAAGGCAGACATAGCAGAGCTGGAGAGGGTTCAGAGGAGGGCAACTAAAGTAATAACTGGAATGGGTGAACTACAGGACCCAGAAAGATTATCAAAAATTAGGGTTATTCACTTTAGAAAAAAGACGACTGAGGGGAGATCTAATAACTATGTATAAATATATCAGGGGTCAGTACAGAGATCTCTCCCATCATCTATTTATCCCCAGGACTGTGACTGTGACGAGGGGACATCCTCTGCGTCTGGAGGAAAGAAGGTTTGTACATAAACATAGAAGAGGATTCTTTACGGTAAGAGCAGTGAGACTATGGAACTCTCTGCCTGAGGAGATGACTACTCAAACAAAACAATAGATGATCTCAGGGAGACCTGCTACAAAAAACACCATGGAGCCTCATTTAAGAGTCTCAACACAGCAATCCAAAGTGCAAAGCTTCCTGGGAAACAATAATATGCAAAATAACCGTGGAGCCCCAGTTATGGGTCTACAACACAGTGAAAGCCAGATATCTATGCCTGAGGAGGTGGTGATGGTAAGTTCACTAAAAGAGTTCAAGAGGGGCCTGGATGTATTTCTGGAGGGTAATAATATTACAGGTTATAGTTACTAGAGAGGGGTCGTTGATCCAGGGAGTTATTCTGATGCCTGATTGGAGTCGGGAAGGAATTTCTTTCCATGAAAATGAGGAAAATTGGCTTCTACCTCACAGGGTTTTTTTGCCTTCCTCTGGATCAACTTGCAGGATAACAGGCCGAACTGGATGGACAGATGTCTTTTTTCAGCTTTACAAATTATCTTACATGGTTAACTAATCAGTGTTGGTTTTGAGCTATAAGAACACATGTATTTTATAAAAATGCTCTACTAACAATTGCTTACAAGTTTACAAGACAATTACTCACCTAACCCATGAAAAGGGGAATGTTCCTGGCATGAAGAGGGAGTACTTTCTGTCTTCATAGTAAAGTATTTATTGATTACATCCAGCACCTGGGAAGAATATGTGCAAGAAAGTCAACCGGAGAACTGTCCTTCAAAAGGTTAAGGATATAATACCATCATACCTTTATTGTTCTCTATCATTTTGTTCTTCTACAGCCAATAAAAATATTTTTACCCGTTTCATATCTCTGTTGTATATCCATTTATCGGCCTAAAACTGAAACTAGTACTGTATGGGTTATCTTTCCTAGGCATTCCTTTGAATCATCAATCAAGAAATATATAGAAATACGATCACGTAGATCTTTCTAAGTCCGAGTACAAGAAAGACAATGAAGAAGCAGCAGGGGGGATTAATATAAAATAAAACTGAAGGCTACAAATATATTAGGATATATCAAGGTCCACAAAATGATAAAATGGTCCAAATGTCCTTAACTTACATTTCTAAGACAATTAAACTTATTACTATATGGAAACTATCCACATGGCCATTGGTAGCTGATTGATTTTTATTATGACTTTAATTTTTTACTTTAAAGTTGCCCTGTGTGAATACCTAGGGCAGCTCATTAATATATCCAAACTGCATGATTTAAAGATATTATAAACACCTAATTTTTTTTAAATTATGTTTTCATTTTTGATAAATAAAACTGCAGGTGTAAAAGTGTGAGAATGAGACAATCATATCCGTAGTCCATTCAAAGTAGGATGCCATTATGCAACATTAAGCAATAAACAACAGCAGATCCATCAACAGCAGCTGTTGAAGGCTTCATTTTCCATATTGTAATATAAGATCGGGATTGATTCTACTTTCATTATATCTTTTCTATAGTTTTTTTCTTCCTAGGCTGCCGTAATATTATCTTGCGTTCTCTGCAGTAAAAAAAAAAAAGAAAGAAAAATGTTCTAACTGATATGATTTACATAGAAAACATCCTTACAACTGACAGTGACAAGATTATTTAATAAATGTAATTAGTGTAAAAAAAATATATAATTAGTGTAAATATAAATATCAGCAACAATAACTATCCTATAACAAAAATATCTATTAAAAATCAGATAAAATTACTTTTTGTTTTTTTTTAGGTCATAATATTTATTAGGTTTTTAGTTTAAATTTTTATCATTTGAACTTATTTTAATAACAGTGCAGTTTTTATTATATTATTAGTACGGGAACATTATATTATTTTTTATGGTAATTTTATTACCATAAGCTGTTGAAGCTATGTGAGTTCTAACATGTTAAAAATGTTACATTCCATTTGTATTCTGCAGTAGTGATGAACTGCGGCAAGATTTAATACACACTAGAATATTTACAGTAATATATTTAGAACTGCTATATTGATATTGAAAAATGTATAATTACCCTAATTAAGTGATAAAGTTAAATTGGATTTCAGTTTTGAAACTGTATGATGATAATTTTATTCTTTTTATTAGCATTATTACCTGTTATAACTATCCTAAGTGGTTTGATTCTTTATTATATATTTCTTAAAAGATTTTTGGGGGAATTTTTAAAACACAAAATGATAGTTAAAAAATCCATTTTAATATGCAGTAAAGCTAAAAAAAAGTGCAGTTCATAGTTAAAAACCAGTTCATATAAAACAATCTGCTATATATTAATTATATAAATTTTTCATGCTTATTTTAGGCTTAGTATGTTACATTAATCTTGTATAATATATAGAATTAAATTATGTTTTTATTATGTATTTTAGGCCCAGTTTCTAGTATCTAGTAGTAGAATAAAATTAATATATTACTGTTAACTGTGTGTGTGTGTGTGTATATATATATATAAAGAGAGAGAGAATTTTTTACACTATGTTCTCTCTATATTATATATTCTTATATTATGAGTAATTCTCTTTCTGTAATATAAAATTAATCTTAGATTTTTTTTTTTAAATACAAATCTAACACGAGTCTTCAGGTATCCATTGACGCTTATTCCAATCTTCTTTCGTACACATTAACCAATTCTGGCAATCACGCCTAAAGTCTTGTTTCCTAAATGAAATGCTTCCTCAGAATTTTATATGGATCAGCTGCTTCAGTATAACTTGACGGTATTTTGATTCCACTTATTAAACCACACTGGCTCCAGGGTATATTAAGATCACATTAACCACCCTAGCCCCTGCTTAAATTGCGCAGTATTCCCCTGATATCTTTAGCAGTAAAATAATACTTTTCTGCTTTGCCAACACATAAAAAGAATTTTTTTTTAAAGTTTTCCTAAAATATGCTAAATTACAAATAAATGTAAAAAATTAAAAATAAAAATAGTCAGTGTATACCATTACTTGCTTAGGTCATTAATAGTTAAAACATGAAAATATGACGTCTTAGATACAAGCCGTAAAGTAAAATTCGGTGAGGATTAATAGAATTATTAAACGGTCGATGATTCGCCGTTTCTTACCTTGCATTGGCTTTGACTTTGCACGTCAAGATGTTGTTTTTGTATTTTGCTGCTTCAGAACTGTGTGTCCCTCCTCCCGAGATGTGTGTTATTCTTTACCAAAAGCAAAAATCTTCATCAGTTCATCAAAGAACTTGCTCATCCATCATCTGACTGTACCTTCAGTAAAAGAGAGAGAAGAACAGAGGGGAGGTGTGAGGGAGAAAGGAGGGCTGGTTAGAAGTGAAGTCTTCTTATTCTTTGCCATCTAGGCAGCAGAAGGTTAATCTTAAGGATTAACTGTCTTTTATTGGAATTTTGTAATAATATGTATTACCATGCCTACCATCTTATATCTATATCTATCTATTTTATATCTACTAGACATATATACTTACTGTTGTATTACTGTCTAGTATTTATATTCCTTTTTATTAATGCGGACTACAATCTGGAAGATCACCATCTAGACAACTCAACACAACGCAACTTCTAAACATGAGTCCATGGATAAAGAACAGTGCTCCAGAGAGCTCCATTTTTACTATGCCTGTTCTTTGGTAGTTTTGATCTTAAAGACTCTAGACAGGGCTTTTAGACTGACTTGGCTCCACATGTACTGGGGTTCCATAGACCCACATGGAAAAGATTCAGAAGGCCCCCTTCTTCTATAAAAAAAAAAAACAGGTACACCTCTTCTTTAATATAATCTAGTCATACAAGTACATTTGATAGGTTGAATAAGTTATTTATGAATCGTTCCTAGTGATTCAAAGTTAACTCCAAATGGGTCTTTCTTCTGCTGAGCCTTTGGATCCTCTGGTAACCTGGTAGGCCAGTCTGACCCTGCTTGAGCAATTCTATGAGGGCTGTTGCACATGACCGTGGAGCACGGTCCGGGACGGTCCGTGAAAACCCGGACTGTGCTCCTGTTGAGGGCAAGAGCGCACTGCGTCATTGGTTGCTATGACGGCGTGCACTTCCTGAGGCCTCCGCTGTTCAATGATATACTGTACACACTCGTATAGAGTGTACCACTGTACAGTGGCGGCCTTAGGCAGCGCATGGTGTCATAGCAACCAATGACACGGTGCGCTACTGCCCTCAGAAGGAGCACGGTCCGGATTTTCACGGACCGTCCGGTACCATGCTCCACGGCCGTGTGAATGGGCCCTAACTCCCATAGACATCAGTGTAGACAAGGGATCAGCAACCTCCGGCATTCCAGCTGTTGTGAAACTACAAGTCCCAGCATGCTCCTTTCGCTTTTGTGGGAGTTCAGAGAATAGTCAAGCAAGTGTGCATGCTGGGAGATGTAGTTTCACAACACCTGGAGTGCCAGAGGTTGCTGATCCCTGGTGTAGACTGTTGTGACCACCTTTCCATATTCCCTCTTCCCAGGGGCGGATTGGAAAAAAATACTAAAAGTGGCCCCAGTTTTGTAGTTGGGTCCAAATTAATGGAAGACAGGGCCAGCAATACCACATTGTGGCACATTATACCGCCCCAACAGAGCCAAATACCACAGTCCATCACAAAATACTGCCAGCAGCACAAAATACATCCCCAAAAACTTCTACTGGCCGGCCATGAGGAGGGCCCATGCAGACCCCTGGGCACCGGCCCACCGGGAAATTTCCCTGTAAGGTCTATGGCCAATCCACCCCTGCCTCTTCCTGTGTGCTACTTCTTCTTGTCGAATTCGGGTCAGGGGACCTCATAACATCCATAGGTGGAAGACCCTTTTGATATGCCATGTCTGAAATGGAAAAAAAAAGCCATAAAAACCATTAATAGTGGGTCTATTTGTATTGACTATAACATTTCTTAGCACATTCTTTGCTGTTTTATCCTTTTATATCCTTATGATGTAGCTTGTTTTCCACACTACACAATTGTTGTTGTTGACATGAGATGGTTGTCGTCTTAATTTCCTGTGAGGCGAGACAAAAGGAAATGGATTAAATTAGCTCCTATGAAGACATACATAAAGGCTCTTTTTTACACCACAGTAAATGATGGCAGGTTACTAGTATACGCCATTACTTGCTGTTTGTTAATGGTCTGACTGCCAAGTACCCTTCCAATCCTGCAGCTCCCTCACAGTGTTAAAGCAATATTTTCAGAGGTAGCCAACCCCTCACATGCATAGGGCTATTGTCTTCCAAACAGCACTGGATGATAATATAATGTGTATGGAGTCCTCTTGACTCCCCACTGACAGATGACGTAGAGAGGTAGAAAAGGTTCAGGCACTTTGAATTTCAGCACCCTAGCCTTTTACTCTCTTAGGACATAGGGTGCCTGGCATCTGCTTTCTCTCTCTCTCTTTATGTGTATTGCACCAATATAATGCAATTGTGTCCATTGTAAGTGTGTGTGTTAGGAACAATACTGAAGCTATACTGACATCTACTGATCAATGGCATTCATCACAGTTGGGCTTCGATGATACCAAAGGGGGAGGCACTGAAAAGACCCTTGACTAATCAGCAGTAGTGAAAACTCAGATAGAGATAGACCATGAGTAGCAGTGCTCTAGAAACCTCATGGTCAGTATCAGTCAGCAAACTGAACAGTGAGCTGGGAGCTGCTGCTGGCAGAGGCGGATTGGCCATAGACCTTACAGGGAAATTTCAGGGTGGGCCGATGCCCAGGGGGCCGCCTGAGCCCTCCTCACCTCCGGCCAGTGGAAGTTTTTGGGGCTGTATTTAGTGCTGCTGGCAGTATTTTGTGATGGACTGTGGTATTTGGCTCTGTTTGGATGGTATAATGTGCCACAATATGGTATTGCTGGCCCTGCCTTCCATCAATTTGGACCCGACTACAAAACGGGGCCACTTTTAGTGGTTTTTTTCCAGGGCCACTTTAAGTTCCCAGTCCTTCCCTGGCTGCTGCAGACAGATCCAGCATTTGTTCTTGCATGTGGCTAATCTAGGTGAAGCTAGAAATAAAGGTACAATACATCAGGGATTAGTTAGAGCAACAGAAGGTGAACACTGAAGAGGGGTTGAAGGTGGAGCCATCTACTCTGTGGATCCAGGAAGCAACCAAGGCCTGTAAAAGAAAAAGGCCATAACAAAGACCAGCCAGCTTGTATTACACTGGCCAATTTTTCGGTCAATAATCAGCGAATACTCGTTAGTGATCATCTTGCAGTGTAATATTGCCACCAATACTGCCAGCAGATTGTGCTGTCTAATAGTGATGTGCTGCCGGCAAACCAGTAGACAGCATATGGACGAGTGATGGCATAATGATCGCTCCTCCCAACGCTGTGGAGAAGATCGCTGCATGTAATATGAGCTGTCTCCTCCGCTAGCTATCAAGCAGTTGCCGGGAGGGACAACTGCATGTTCAATCGGCCTGTGTAATACAAGCTTAAAGGGGTTCTCTACGAATTTTAAAAAAATGAAAATACTTAAATATTATTTTATAATAAATATATTCACAAATACCTTTCATTACTTAGAATGGCTTGTCTTGTCTGGGGAGCAATCATTGGAAGAAATAAAATGGCCGCCATCCTATTAGTACACACAGAACCTGTCCTAATCACACAGGAGGACAAGTTACTTCACCACAATGAGCTATAGAGCTGCCTCATCCTCCTCTCTGCTCTACTTGTTAGGAATCAAGATTCTGAATACAGGTGAATCTCTGTGGAAATAGAGATGATGAGGCGACATGGGAGGAGGATGAGGTGTGGCTAATGAGCAGCAGAACTTGTATACAGTCTCCAGTTCCAGCCAGACCTCAAGCTCTAAAAAAAAGGAGAAGGTGGCACAGGACAGCATTGCCAAAGGACCTGTAGCCAGAGCTTCTACTTGTAGAATTCGCAATACTTGGCCGTTGTTCCACCAGGCTAACCCACCAAGGCGCAAAATTGTAGTGGAGGAGAAAGTGGATGAAGTAGTGGAGTGGATGGCACGCTCATCTCAGTCACAGCCGGATGATCTGCTGTCATCTGCTGATACAGTATCCATATGTAGCCAGAGGTCAGACTCAGAGCATTCCTCCTGCTCCACCATTCCGCTCCGCCATTTTTGTACGCTCATGCGTACGTGTTCAAAGAGGTTGCGTTTTTAAAACTAAACGTTCATTATTAGTGCCCGAATGTTCTCAAAACACCACATAATAATGTATGATTTGTACGCAGATTCTCAGAATCTTATGAAAAGTTCGACGAATATTCGGCAAAGCGAATTTTGGATGATTCGCTCATCTCTACTTACAATCTTATTACATGCTACGGTATTCCCTAGCCCTATAACTGATCAAATAGCACGTGCCTATAGTGTTTCTCCTGAATAAATACTAGCCTGGCTTGAATTAGTTGTGAAGCTTCTCAGCTCTCAAGTGTGAACTGACACTTTAAACGTGAAGTCCTTGTTATGAGTAGTTAACAATCCTTGTGGCCTGACACAAACAGCAAAACCTAACTAACTACAGATCTGGTCTCAGTCTCCGGGATCCTAGGTGCCAAAAACATGATGAAGTACATGCACGATTAGTCTTACCGACCCAGGTCTGTTCTGTATAAGCTGGTGACTGTGGACGGAACAAGGGTTTCTCCAAGCGTGTGTTACCGCAGTGTCTGTGGCTTTACTCCTCAGCTCTCATCTGCGTTCCTGGAAGCAATTCCCTATCTTATGAACAAGATCAGGGTGATGGACACAATCGGCTCCACTTGGCTGCAGCTCTGGTCTCTGAAGAATGCTCTCATGCCTGGATGTTGAGGGATTCTCCTCACACACAGCTCATGTATGCTTCTCCCAGGCTCACTCACTCTAACATGGCTGCTGCTTCACTTCATTTTTCAGGCTTGAGACTCCACCTCTGAGAGTTTAATATCACATGAATATTGAAATACAGTCTGTTAGCTGTGCTTAGGAAAACAGCGGCCCCTTGTGGCTAAACAACAGAAGGTCAGTTCACATCATTTTACTTCATTTAGGCTACTTTCACACTTGCAGTAGCCTTTTCTGGCAGGCTGTTCCGGCAGGGGAACAGCCTGCCGGATCTGTGCTATTGCTAGTCAACCGTGCCGCCGGAAGCCTGCTCCAGCCCTATTCACTATAATGGGGGTGGGCTGGAGGTCCAGCCACAGTACAGCAAACATGCCGAGAGGCGGTTGGCCAAAAACTACAACATGCTGCAGTTTTTGTCCGCCCGCCTCTCGGCTTGTTTGCTATGCTGTGGCCTGACCTCTGGCCCGCCCCCATTATAGTGAATGGGGACGGAGCGGACTTCCGGCAGCACAGTGGACTAGTGGTAGCACGGATCCGGTAGGCTGTTTCCCCACAAGAACAGCCTACCGGAAAAGGCTACCAAAAGTGTGAAAGTAGCCTTACACCAATACAATGTTCACACAGTGAGAGCTGTTTCCTGATCTAGACAAAGGGCCCTTTCACATGACCGTATGCCCTCCGAGACATACGGTCCGTGAGCGGGCCATATGTCCCAGAGCGGCATCGATCGCGCTATGGCAGTCATGGGCCTTGTGAAGGCTCTCAGCACTGTTCTAGGAGGGAGCCTGTGAAAATCCCTTAGACTGCAATAGTATTCTATAGCAGTCCATGGTTCAAGTGATCAGAAGATCGCATGTACAAGTCCCCTGTACAAGATCCCTGAGTGCAAAAATAAAGTTTTAAAAAAAATTAAGAATTTTACATATAAAAATTAATAAATATAAAAAAATAAGCATAATTGGCATTGCCACGTCTAAAAATGTCTGATATATTCAAATATAAAAATAGAAAATAGAAAAATATTTTCCTGCATATGAGCGCTGCCCCGTTTACCTGTTCTCAGTTGCAACTGTAGCACTGAGCAGTGTAATTACATCTCAGCCATCCCATTCACTTGTATGGGACGTCTCCATCACATTCACTTGTATGGGACGTCTCCATCACATTCACTTGTATGGGACGTCTCCATCACATTCACTCACTTGTATGGACGTCTCCATCACATTCACTTGTATGCTCACATTCGATCATTGTATGGGACGTCTCCATCACATTCACTTGTATGGGACGTCTCCATCACATTCACTTGTATGGGACGTCTCCATCACATTCACTTGTATGGGACGTCTCCATCACATTCACTTGTATGGGACGTCTCCATCACATTCACTTGTATGGGACGTCTCCATCACATTCACTTGTATGGGACGTCTCCATCACATTCACTTGTATGGGACGTCTCCATCCATCACTGTATTCATCATTGTATGGGACGTCTCCATCACATTCACTTGTATGGACGTCTCCATCCTATTCACTTGTATGGGACGTCTCCATCTTCCATCACTATTCACTTGTATGGAGACGTCTCCATCACATTCACTTGTATGGGACGTCTCCATTCCTATTCACTTGTATGGGACGTCTCCATCACATTCACTTGTATGGGACGTCTCCATCACATTCACTTGTATGGGACGTCTCCATCACATTCACTTGTATGGGACGTCTCCATCCATTCACTTGTATGGGACGTCTCCATCACATTCACTTGTATGGGACGTCTCCATCACATTCACTTGTATGGGACGTCTCCATCACATTCACTTGTATGAGACGTTCTCCATCACATTCATTGTATGGGGACGTCTCCATCACATTACTTGTATGGGACGTCTCCATCCTATTCACTTGTATGAGGACGTCTCCATCACATATTGTATGGGCACACATTGTATGGGACGTCTCCATCCTATTCACTTGTATGGGACGTCTCCATCACATTCACATTGTATGGGACGTCTCCATCACATTCACTTGTATGGGACGTCTCCTATTCACGTCGTCTCCATCACATTCACTTGTATGGGACGTCTCCCATCACTATTCACTTGTATGGGACGTCTCCATCCTATTCACTTGTATGACGTCTCCACGTCGTCCATCACATTCACTTGTATGGGACGTCTCTCCATCACATTCACTTGTATGGGACGTCTCCATCCTATTCACTTGTATGGGACGTCTCCATCCTTCACTTGTATGCGTCTCCATCACATTCACTTGTATGGGACGTCGTCTCCCATCACATTCACTTGTATGAGACGTCTCCATCACATTCACATGGGCGTTGTATGGGACGTCTCCATCACATTCACTTGTATGGGACGTCTCCATCACATTCACTTGTATGAGACGTCTCCATCACGTCCACCATTCACTTGTATGGGACGTCTCCATCACATTCACTTGTATGGGGACGTCTCATCACATTCACTTGTATGGAACGTCCATCACATTCACTTGTATGGGACGTTTTCCATCCTATTCACTTGTAATGGGACGTCTCCATCCTATTCACTTGTATGGGACGTTTCCATCCTATTCACTTGTATGGGACGCCTCCATCACATCACTTGTATGGGAACGTCTCCATTCACATATTCACTTGTATGGGGACGTCTCCATCCATTCACTTGTATGGGACGTCCTCCATCCTATTCACTTGTATGGGACGTCTCATCACATTCACTTGTATGGGACGTCTCCATCACATTCACTTGTATGGGGACGTCTCCAATCCTACTCACTTGTATGGGACGTCTCCATCACATTCACTTGTATGGGACGTCTCCATCACATTCACTTGTATGGGACGTCTCCATCACATTCACTTGTATGGGACGTCTCCATCACATTCACTTGTATGGGACGTCTCCATCACATTTACTTGAACAGAAGGACCCATCTCATTTTTCCTGTAACGCAGCAAGGGTTAACAGCAAAATCAGGGCTCATGCACACGAACGTATTTTCTTTCCGTGTCCGTTCGGTTTTTTGTGTGGACCTTATGCGGAAACATTAATTTCAATGGGTCTGCAAAAAAAAAAACAAAAAAAAAAATGGAAGGTACTCGTGTGCCTGAATATTTTTTACCCTGATTCTGCAGTTTACAGAAACACCCCATATGTGGCTGTAAACTTCTGCATGGGCACACGGCCATTCATGTGTCACACAAAAATAACCCAATAATTAAATTCTTCAGGTTATGACGGTCATGTGGATACCTAATATGTGTATTTTTTATTTTTATTTCATATGTGCACAATAAAATATATTTTACACTAAATAATGGAAATATGTTTCGGGTTTGAGTTTTTTTTTTTTTTCCAATTTCTTATTACATTGTTCATAATTTTCCCACTATAGGATGACAATTTTTTATTTTTTTTTCAAGGTTTTTATTTATTTATTTTTCAGTATAAAAAAGCTATACAAATGTGGCATTGCCGTAATCGTAATGAGTATGAAGGCAACTGGTCAGTTTTACCACACACCGTAAAAACAAAATCTATAAAAACTGTATGTTTTTTTTCCAACTTCCTACTACATTGTATGCAATTTTTAATAATGGCATTAGAAAGTTGAACTTGTCCCGCAAACAAGCCCTCATACGTCTATGTGAACAGAAATTTTAAAAAAAATTATGGCAGGGAGTAGAAAACAAAAATGAAAAACCCTCCAGGGGTGAAGGGGTTAAATAGAAAATGATCAAAAAGTGGTACATATAACATAAAGGTACTAAAATGAACTACAGCTGCTCCACGAAAAACACAAGCCCTGGCACAGCTATCCCCTGAACATAAAAAGTCATATATATATAGTATATGCTAATGCACCATCTAAGCTTTATTATAAAAGAAAATGAGTTTTTCAGCATCCATATAAGATTGAACTAAAATTTCCTTTCCATTTATATTGCCAACATTTCTAAAAGTGTTTCTGCCCGGTTTCGAACCGGGGACCTTTCGCGTGTGAGGCGAACGTGATAACCACTACACTACAGAAACTTAGTTGTTCTAACAGTGGGAGGCAGCATAGTTCAGAAATGTCCATGGCGGATCGTCACACTACTTAGTCAATCATTTCTAAAATGCTGTTTAGTAGGTCACATCTGACCCTTGCAGGTGGTGATATCTGCTTCCTGTTTTTCAGTAAAGTATTGATTGCTCACGTGAGGATATGAATGAAACAGACTGTGAAAAACTGTTCTGCCATATATTGGACATATATAGTACTGTACATTTCAGCATCAGAGCATCCAGACATGTATATTAAGGTATCAGCACATTAGATACCGTATGGTATTTAATAAAATGAACTAAAGGGATGCAAAGTACTACTTTCAGAAATAATTTTAAAAGCTAAAAATATTCTTTCCCTGACCGGGAATCGAACCCGGGCCGCGGCGGTGAGAGCGCCGAATCCTAACCACTAGACCACCAGGGAAGTTGTCAGTGTGTTGGAAACCTCTCTTCTAAGTGTCTGCACTGGTGATAAAAGACTACCAAACATACGAGCTTTTTCTATGATGAGTGTTATATTGTATTTATTGATCAAAAATCACAAGTGAATATGAATTATTACTTGGCTCCCTGAAGAAAAAAAAAAACACATTAAAAGTGGACAAACTGCCAGTTTTTCATGGCCATTTTGCATCAGTGTGTGTCCACTTTCTATCCATTTTTTAATCCATTTTTAACCCTTAGAGGACTCTGCGATTTTCAATTTTTGCATTTTCATGTTTCACTCCCAAAGTCCAAAGTTTCTGTTCACATAGACTTAAGAGGGCTTATTTTTTGCAGGAATTGGGAATTGGAAAAAAAAAAGCAATTCTGAAAAAGTTTTTTTTTTTTTTTTAACACCGTTCACTAGGTGGTAAAATTCATCTGTTACCTTCATTCTCCAGGTCAGGATGATTACCACGATACCACAGTTGTATAATTTTCTTGCTTTTTAATACAAAAAAAAATGTAAATCCTTGAGGGAAAATAAAATATTTTTACAGCATATTCTGACCCCCATAGCTTTTCTGTAGTTATGTGCACGGAGCTGTGTGATGGCTCATTTTTCTCTGATCTGTACTTTTCAGTGATACCACTTTTTATTAAAAAAAAAGTTATTGGGGAGTTGAAGTGACAAAAAATGGCTAAAAAAACTGTTTTTATTTTTCCCAGTTGCGCCATTTGCCATATGCCATTAATATTGTTATTTTTAATTGGATCAGCATTTTCGCATGCGGTTGATGCCCATGATGTTTATTTTTTTTATTGGTTAAGTATTTTTATTTTGAAAACTGTATTTATATAAAGCAAGGTCTAAAACCTACTGGTGCTAGGGTCCCCCATTTAAGGCCCCATATACACGACCGTATTATTGCGGACCCGCCATAAAACAGGGGCCGCCCAACATGTGTTCCGCACCGCTCGGAAGACACAGCTGGGCGCCCCATTCAAAATACTTATACTTGTCCGTGCATGTGAACAAGTATAGGACAT
Organism: Rhinella marina; assembly: GCA_900303285.1. Lineage (NCBI taxonomy): Eukaryota > Metazoa > Chordata > Amphibia > Anura > Bufonidae > Rhinella > Rhinella marina. The sequence continues at coordinate 24,414 of ONZH01007736.1, forward strand.
GCTTCATATTTTTCAGCTCCGTGCGGCGGCTCCCCACTCCCATAGAGGTGAAAGGGGCCGCATCTATTCCGCAATATTGCTGAATAGATACGGCCCCATTCATATGGTTGTGTGAATGGGGCCTAATAGAAAGCCTATATCTTACAAAGATTTGTACTCTTCTACTCAATTTTTATAAATAGATAACTGGTTAAAAAGGGAACGTACAAAGGAAAAAAAAAAAACACTCTTGCCCCGTGTGAGGATCGAACTCACGACCTTCAGATTATGAGACTGACGCGCTACCTACTGCGCTAACGAGGCAACTTATGGGACTGATGCGCTACCTACTGCACTAACGAGGCAACTGTGCTGTGGACTTTGAATGGCCATTGATTACTGTATATTCCACAGGACTGTGGTACCATAAGCCTAATAAAAATCACGGACAGAGGAAAAAAGTTGCATATTTTTGGATGGTTGGCAACCCTGTCCACAGATGCAATGTGGCATTAGCCATAGATAACTACAAGGTGTATCGAGCTCCACTCTCCTTAAATATGGCCCCTCGGCTCTAACTGTCCCATACAGTCAAGTATGGCCAACGCTGATCTGATGCGTATGCAGGGACGGACTGAGAACTTAAAGTGGCCCTAGAAAAAATGATAAAAGTGGCCCCGTTTTGTAGTCTGGTCCAAGTTGATGGAAGGCAGGGCCAGCAATACCCTATTGTGGCACATTATATCACCCCAACAGAGCCAAATACCACAGTCCATCACAAAATACCGTCAGCAGAACAAAATACATCCCAAAAAACTTCCACTGGACAACCCTAAGGAGGGCTCAGGTGGCCACCTGGGCATCGGCCCACCGGGAAACTTCCCTGTAAGGTCTATGGCCAATCCACCCCTGTGCGTATGTGCCTAATAAATCTGAATGTTGCATACCTTATTACGCCGCTGTCTTCAGCGTTTTCCCTCCATATACAAAAACTGTAAAGTGAATGAACATATCTGCAGTAGGGGTCTGTTCACACGGTGGATTTTGCCGTTCGCTTTGAATGCTGCGGACCCGTTAGTGATTTATCTCCAATGAATGCAGCTAAACAGCGAACCGACACCTGCGACGTCTGGACACCAAGCCAAGAACGGATGTGTCCCTTCTTAGGCCTCATGCACACATCAGTGGACCACGGTCCATGAAAACCCGGCCGGCGGCCTGCCATCCTGCTGAGTGCACGAACGCACAGCGTCATTGGTTGCTATGACGCCGTGCGCTTTGTGCTGCTGTACAGTAATACACTATTATCTATACCAGTGTATTACTGTAAAGCAGCGGCGGCACGAAGTGCGCGGGGTCATAGCAAGGACGGCCGGACGGGTTTTCACGGACCATGGTACATGCAGGGGCGGTCTTGGGCACCACGCATCCTATTCATTTGCGTGGGGCCCCCGACGTCTAAGGGGGCCCCCACGCTCCGCTGTTGTGCCCAAGACCGCCCGCCCTCCTAATACATCCCACCCAGCCACATAAGAGTAAAATAAAAAGCTTTCTTACCTGTCCTGCGGCTGCCCTGCGGTCCGGCGCTCCACTCTGTTTCCCTGGCCGGCGTGCACTATGACCTGACGCTGCGCAGCGTCAGGTCATAGTGCGCGCCAGCCAGGGAAGAGAGTGGAGCGCCGAACCGGAGGGCAGCCGCAGGACAGGTAAGAAAGCTTTTTTATTTTACTCTTATGTGGCTGGGTGGGATGATCTGAGGTCTGATGGCGGCACAATAAGCTGATCTGAGGTCTGATGGGGGCACATTACCCTGATCTGAGGTCTCATGGGGGCACATTACACTGATCTGAGGTCTCATGGGGGCACAGTGGGATGATCTGAGGTCTGATGGGGCACAATACGCTGATCTGAGCTCTGATGGGGGTACATTAAGCTTGATCTGAGGTCTGATGGGGGCACATTTTGCTGATCTGAGGTCTGATGGGGGCACAATACGCTGATCTGGGGTCTGATGGCGGAACAATACGCTGATCTGAGGTTTGATGGGGGCCCCATGAGCAGCTCTGAGGTCTGATGGGGCACAATATGCTGCTCTGAGGTCTGATGGGGGCACAATACGCTGCTCTGAGGTCTGATGGGGGCACATTACGCTGGTCTGAGGTCTCATGGGGGCACATTCTGCTGATCTGAGGTCTCATGGGGGCACATTACGCTGATCTGAGGTCTCATGGGGGCACATTACCCTGATCTGAGGTCTCATGGGGGCACATTACGCTGATCTGAGGTCTCATGGGGGCGCATTACGCTGATCTGAGGTCTCATGGGGGCACATTACGCTGATCTGAGGTCTCATGGGGGCACATTACGCTGATCTGAGGTCTCATGGGGCACAGTGGGATGATCTGAGGTCTGATGGGGGCACAATACGCTGATCTGAGGTCTGATGGGGGCACATTCTGATGATCTGAGGTCTGATGGGGCAAGTTCTGATGATCTGAGGTCTGATGGGGGCACAATGTGTTGATCTGAGGATTATTATCCCTGTACGGTGACATCACTGTGATTATTATCCCTGTATGGTGACATCACTGTGTTTATTATCCCTGTACAGTGACATCGCTGTGTGTATTATCCCTGTACTGTGACATCACTGTGTTTATTATCTCTGTACTGTGACATCACTGTGTTTATTATCTCTGTACGGTGACATCTCTGTGTTTATTATCCCTGTACAGTGACATCGCTGTGTGTATTATCCCTGTACTGTGACATCACTGTGTTTATTATCTCTGTACTGTGACATCATTGTGTTTGTTATCCCTGTATGGTGACATCACTGTGTTTATATCCCTGTACAGTGACATCGCTGTGTGTATTATCCCAGTGCAGGAAGAGGTAAGTGCTCTGTGTTTGTGTGTTTGTTTTCTATTTTCAGGGTCGTGAATGCAGAGACTACGTCGGATTCGGTGGACTACGTCGGACCAGCTTTTTTTTTTTTTTTTTTAATAAAATGGTCAAACAGGGGTCTGGGGGGAGTGTTTATTTCAATAAATGTTTTATACTTGTGTGTGTATTTTTTTTACAATACTACAGTTTTAGTAATTACGGGCTATCTACAGACGGCCCTGATTACTAATACTGGGCTTAGTGCTTGCCGGTATGGCAGGCCAGCACTAACCCCAACATCTATTACCTCGGCACCCACCACCACCAGGGGTGCCAGGAAGAGCCGGGTACCCGCAGGACCGGACCTTCTAAATTGAGGGTCTGGGCTCTGGGGCGGCTGCAGGCTGGTACCATTTAGGCTGGGAAGGGCCAATAACCGTGTCCCTTCCCACCCTGGTAGTGCCAGGCTGCTGCTGCTGGTTGTATCTGGCTGGCGAAGGAAAAAAGGGGGGGGACCCCACGCCATTTTTTTTTTAATTATTTAATTATTTTTGTAAAAAAAATGGAGTGGGGTCCCCCCCTTTTTTCCTTTGCCAGCCAGATACAACCGAGCAGCGGCAGCCTGGCACTACCAGGGTGGGAAGGGACACGGTTATTGGCCCTTCCCAGCCTAATGGTACCAGCCTGCAGCCGCCCCAGAGCCAGACCCTCAATTTTGAAGGTCCGGTCCTGCGGGTACCCGGCTCTTCCCGGCACCCCTGGTGGCGGTGGGTGCCGAGGTAATAGATGTTGGGGTTTAGTGCTGGCCTGCCATACCGGCAAGTACTAAGCCCAGTATTAGTAATCAGGGCCGTCTGTAGATAGCCATAATTACTAAAACTGTAAGTATTGTAAAAAAATACACACACAAGTATAAAACATTTTATTGAAATAAACACTCCCCCAGACCCCTGTTTGACCATTTTATTAAAAAAAAAAAAAAAGCTGGTCCGACGTAGTCCACCGAATCCCGACGTAGTCCTCTGCATTCACGACCCTGAAAAATAGAAAACAAACACACAAACACAGACCACTTACCTCTTCCTGCACTGGATAATACACACAGCGATGTCACTGTACAGGGATAATAAACACAGTGATGTCACCGTACAGGGATAATAAACACAGTGATGTCACAGTACAGGGATAATAAACACAGTGATGTCACAGTACAGGGATAATAAACACAGTGATGTCACCGTTACAGGGATAATAAACACAGTGATGTCACAGTACAGAGATAATAAACACAGTGATGTCACAGTACAGGGATAATAAACACAGTGATGTCACCGTACAGGATAATAAACACAGTTGATGTCACCGTACAGAGATAATAAACACAGTGATATCACCATACAGGGATAATAAACACAGTGATGTCACCGTAACAGGATGTCACTTACAGAGATAATAAACACAGTGATGTCACTGTACAGAGATAATAACACAGTGATGTCACTGTACAGGGATAATAACACAGTGATGTCACCGTACAGGGATAATAAACACAGTGATGTCACCGTACAGGGATAATAATCCTCAGATCAACACATTGTGCCCCCATCAGACCTCAGATCAGCGTCTTGTACCCCCATCAGACCTCAGATCAGCGTCTTGTGCCCCCATCAGACCTCAGATCAACACAATGTGCCCCCATCAGACCTCAGATCAACACAATGTGCCCCCATGTGCCCCCATCAGACCTCAGATCAACACAATGTGCCCCCCTCAGACCTCAGGTCAACGTCTTGTGCCCCCCTCAGACCAGGGTTGTGCCCCCCTCAGACCAGCGTCTTGTGGCTCCCCTCAGACCTCAGATCAGCCCCACCCAGCCACTTAAAAAAAAGCATACTTACCTGTTCTGGCTGCCGCTGTCCTCAGGCTCCCTGCTCCACTGCCTTGCCTGCCGGCGCACACTATGACCAGACGTCAGGTCATAGTGCGCGCCGGCAGGGAAGACAGTGATAAAGAAGGGACAGAGAAAAATAAAACAGGAGACACAGAGGCAAACAGAAGAATCATATATGACAAGTGTGTGTGTGAATAACAGATAGGAGAGTGATATATGATAAGTGTGGAAAAAACACATTCTTTCATTGTTTAACAGTGAGTTAATTGTTAATCGTTTGACAGTATTTTATTGTTAAAAAAGTCTTTGATGTGTGTGTGTGTGGGGGGGGGGGGGTGTCATTGGGGAGGGGGCGTGTCATCAGAGGGCATGTCATCAGAGGGCGTGTCATCAAAGGGCATGTCATCAGAGGGCGTGTCATCAGGGGCATGACGCGTCATTGGGGGGGGGGGCCCCGGACATAACTTCGCTTAGGGCCCCAGAAATGCCAAGACCGCCCCTGGGTACATGGCTGTGTGCATGCGGTCTTAGAGAGGTCACAGCTTTAATCTGCGGACGCCAGAATTTTTGCACAAAGTCTGCACCAAATTACTGCAGCGTAAACCTCAGTGTGAACAGGGTCTTATATATATACAATTACTTAACATCAGCTCGGGCAACACGCTACAACATGTTTCCTGTCGCCCTCTTATCATTATGACCCCTCCATAATGAGAGCATTTGTTCTGTCAGCTAAAACTGCCGCTATTTCATTCGCGTCAAAACTGTGACAGGATTCTCTTCACTGTGCACCCGAGGTGTAGAAATAAAGCGGGAAAATACGACGGTGTTATTCCTATTACCAACACACGAGGTCGCTGCAGCCATTGGTACTTACAGTGTCTTCTCAAGCCAGCACTTTGTATAGAACACTGTACACCGAGCAGTAGAATAACCGCAGGTTATAAAGCAAAACGTGACGAGACAAAGTTAAATACCGCAGATCAGCCATTGCTAATTTATGTCATCATTACCAGATGAAGGCACACGATGCACAATGGCTGAATTCTGTGTAGGTCTCTTGTAGTAGAGGCAGTGACAGTAAATGATGTAATAATAGTAATAGTATTGCGCTAAATTCACATTGTAATGTTGCTGAGAAACGCTGCATTATTGCTTTGAGTTGTCAAACACATAGCGACTTTAGCATAAACAGAATTGCTGATAATATGTACAGATATTACAGGGGCTCATATTACATAAATAATAATAATACAGTGGCTATTCTTAATTTTATACAATTTAAGAAGTGACTATCTAAATAAAATATTCCCCGGACAATAATGAAAAGTAGAAGAAAAAAAATAATAATTTCTAGCAGAGGATGGTTTCGATCCATCGACCTCTGGGTTATGGGCCCCAGCACGCTTCCGCTGCGCCACTCTGCTACCTGTTACAATCTGTGGTGATCTTAGTATAAGAGGATTACTGTAGGGCTGTTGTACTAGGTTCTCCAGTGTGCTTATCTATCTATAGAAGTGTGCTTCTACCTGGTAACGTTCTATATAGGCTTAGGTTCTGTCAACCAGATGGAGATGGAATTTATTACATGAGGGCCTTTAATCCTGGAATTTATATATAATTATTTCTTTTTTTATATCTTTTTTTTTTTTTCTCTCCAGACTTTAACCCCTCAAGGACCAGGCCATTTTTGGCTGTCAGGATTGGCTAAAATTGGCTAAATGCTTTTAGTTTTGGCGAGACAACGCACAATGTTGCTCTTTAACCACTTAATGCGATTTTTATGGCGGTCATTAAGGGGCCTTATTCGAAGCCGCCGCCTATCAACTTTAACCCCTTGAAGCCAGGGCCGTTTTTGGCTGTCAGGATCACCTAAATGTTTTTAATTTTCGTCTCGCCATTCCAGTATTTACACTTTTTTATTTTTATAAAAATACGCCTTGGTTTTTCGCAACTTTTCGATTTGGGGGAGTGTATGTTTCATTTTTACTTATTTAGTTTAGGGGAGATAAATGAGTAAAAAAACACAGCCACGTTCTTTCCTTCTTTTTTTTTTTAAGTTATTTATCTTTGACCTACCATAAGTCAACAGGGGGATGTCTCCTTTGCGGACAACGTACAATGTTGCTACATTTGGCGCATCTTTAACCCCTTAAGGACCGCCGATACACCTTTGAACAACGGTAATTAATGGGCCCTATTCTAAGCCGCCGCCGCCTTTTTATGGTAGTCTAATATAAAAGCTGTATCGGTGTACTGTATCGGTGTATTCGGCAGAAGTGCAGTTTCTGCTCGTTTAACCCCTTAGATGCCGCGGTCAATAGAGGTTTCAGAATGTATTGGCTCAGATGAGCCAAAGTTATTACTTTGCGAAGTCTCGCAAGACTTCAGGTAATAACTTCAGAAATTAAAGGAGTTTTGCTAGGGTATGCACCCATTGTCTGATAAGTGCGGGTTCCACCTGTGGGACCCGCACCCACATGGAGAACGGAGCGGGGAAAGTTGAGGAGGGTGCACTG
>ONZH01007737.1:0-17930 GCA_900303285.1 Rhinella marina
TACAGTTGCCAGTTAAGGCCTATATATTGTATTTTTCAAGGTACACAGCCGTGTACTAAGTGATCAGACGGTGTGTATGAACACAGTTTGAGAAATTACTTTGCAGAGAACGCACAGTACAGTTGCCAGTTAAGGCCTATATATTGTATTTTTCAAGGTACACAGCCGTGTACTAAGTGATCAGACGGTGTGTATGAACAACAGTTATGAGAAAATTACTTTGCAAGAGAACGCACAGTACAGTTGCCAGTTAAGGCCTATATATTGTATTTTTCAAGGTACACAGCGTGTTCTGAGTGATCAGACGGTGTGTATGAACACCAGTTATGAGAAATTACTTTGCAAGAGAACGACAGTACAGTTGCCAGTTAAGGCCTATATATTGTATTTTTCAAGGTACACAGCCGTGTTCTGAGTGATCAAGACGGTGTGTATGAACAACAGTTTATGAGAAATTACTTTGCAAGAGAACGCACAGTACAGTTGCCAGTTAAGGCCTATATATTGTATTTTTCAAGGTACACAGCCGTGTTCTGAGTGATCAGACGGTGTGTATGAACACCAGTTATGAGAAATTACTTTGCAAGAGAACGCACAGTACAGTTGCCAGTTAAGGCCTATATATTGTATTTTTCAAGGTACACAGCCGTGTTCTAAGTGATCAGACGGTGTGTATGAACAACAGTTATGAGAAATTACTTTGCAAGAGAACACACAGTACAGTTGCCAGTTATAAGGCCTATATATTGTATTTTCAAGGTACACAGCCGTGTTCTAAGTGATCAGACGGTGTGTATGAACAACAGTTATGAGAAATTACTTTGCAAGAGAACGCACAGTACAGTTGCCAGTTAAGGCCTATATATTGTATTTTTCAAGGTACACAGCCGTGTTCTAAGTGATCAGACGGTGTGTATGAACAACAGTTATGAGAAATTACTTTGCAAGAGAACGCACAGTACAGTTGCCAGTTAAGGCCTATATATTGTATTTTTCAAGGTACACAGCCGTGTTCTAAGTGATCAGACGGTGTGTATGAACAACAGTTATGAGAAATTACTTTGCAAGAGAACACACAGTACAGTTGCCAGTTATAAGGCCTATATATTGTATTTTTCAAGGTACACAGCCGTGTTCTAAGTGATCAGACGGTGTGTATGAACAACAGTTATGAGAAATTACTTTGCAAGAGAACGCACAGTACAGTTGCCAGTTAAGGCCTATATATTGTATTTTTTCAAGGTACACAGCCGTGTTCTAAGTGATCAGACGGTGTGTATGAACAACAGTTATGAGAAATTACTTTGCAAGAGAACGCACAGTACAGTTGCCAGTTAAGGCCTATATATTGTATTTTTCAAGGTACACAGCCGTGTTCTGAGTGATCAGACGGTGTGTATGAACACCAGTTATGAGAAATTACTTTGGCAAGAGAACGCACAGTACAGTTTGCCAGTTAAGGCCTATATATTGTATTTTTCAAGGTACACAGCCGTGTTCTAAGTGATCAGACGGTGTGTATGAACAACAGTTATGAGAAATTACTTTGCAAGAGAACACACAGTACAGTTGCCAGTTATAAGGCCTATATATTGTATTTTTCAAGGTACACAGCCGTGTTCTAAGTGATCAGACGGTGTGTATGAACAACAGTTATGAGAAATTACTTTGCAAGAGAACGCACAGTACAGTTGCCAGTTATAAGGCCTATATATTGTATTATTCAAGGTACACAGCCGTGTTCTAAGTGATCAGACGGTGTGTATGAACACCAGTTATGAGAAATTACTTTGCCAAGAGAACGCACAGTACAGTTGCCAGTTAAGGGCCTATATATTGTATTTTTCAAGGTACACAGCCGTGTTCTGAGTGATCAGACGGTGTGTATGAACAACAGTTATGAGAAATTACTTTGCAAGAGAACGCACAGTACAGTTGCCAGTTAAGGCCTATATATTGTATTTTTCAAGGTACACAGCCGTGTTCTAAGTGATCAGACGGTGTGTATGAACAACAGTTATGAGAAATTACTTTGCAAGAGAACGCACAGTACAGTTGCCAGTTAAGGCCTATATATTGTATTTTTCAAGGTACACAGCCGTGTTCTAAGTGATCAGACGGTGTGTATGAACACCAGTTATGAGAAATTACTTTGCAAGAGAACGCACAGTACAGTTGCCAGTTAAGGCCTATATATTGTATTTTTCAAGGTACACAGCCATGTTCTAAGTGATCAGACGGTGTGTATGAACACAGTTATGAGAAATTACTTTGCAAGAGAACACACAGTACAGTTGCCAGTTATAAGGCCTATATATTGTATTTTTCAAGGTACACAGCCGTGTTCTAAGTGATCAGACGGTGTGTATGAACAACAGTTATGAGAAATTACTTTGCAAGAGAACACACAGTACAGTTGCCAGTTATAAGGCCTATATATTGTATTATTCAAGGTACACAGCCGTGTACTAAGTGATCAGACGGTGTGTATGAACACCAGTTATGAGAAATTACTTTGCAAGAGAACGCACAGTACAGTTGCCAGTTAAGGCCTATATATTGTATTTTTCAAGGTACACAGCCGTGTTCTGAGTGATCAGACGGTGTGTATGAACAACAGTTATGAGAAATTACTTTGCAAGAGAACGCACAGTACAGTTGCCAGTTAAGGCCTATATATTGTATTTTTCAAGGTACACAGCCGTGTTCTAAGTGATCAGACGGTGTGTATGAACAACAGTTATGAGAAATTACTTTGCAAGAGAACGCACAGTACAGTTGCCAGTTAAGGCCTATATATTGTATTTTTCAAGGTACACAGCCATGTTCTGAGTGATCAGGACGGTGTGTATGAACACCAGTTATGAGAAATTACTTTGCAAGAGAACGCACAGTACAGTTGCCAGTTAAGGCCTATATATTGTATTTTTCAAAGGTACACAGCCGTGTTCTAAGTGATCAGACGGTGTGTATGAACAACAGTTATGAAAAATTACTTTGCAAGAGAACGCACAGTACAGTTGCCAGTTATAAGGCCTATATATTGTATTATTTCAAGGTACACAGCCGTGTACTAAGTGATCAGACGGTGTGTATGAACACCAGTTATGAGAAATTACTTTGCAAGAGAACGCACAGTACAGTTGCCAGTTAAGGCCTATATATTGTATTTTTCAAGGTACACAGCCGTGTACTAAGTGATCAGATGGTGTGTATGAACACCAGTTATGAGAAATTACTTTGCAAGAGAACGCACAGTACAGTTGCCAGTTAAGGCCTATATATTGTATTTTTCAAGGTACACAGCCGTGTTCTGAGTGATCAGACGGTGTGTATGAACACCAGTTATGAGAAATTACTTTGCAAGAGAACGCACAGTACAGTTGCCAGTTAAGGCCTATATATTGTATTTTTCAAGGTACACAGCCATGTTCTAAGTGATCAGACGGTGTGTATGAACAACAGTTATGAGAAATTACTTTGCAAGAGAACACACAGTACAGTTTCCAGTTATAAGGCCTATATATTGTATTTTTCAAGGTACACAGCCGTGTTCTAAGTGATCAGACGGTGTGTATGAACAACAGTTATGAGAAATTACTTTGCAAGAGAACGCACAGTACAGTTGCCAGTTAAGGCCTATATATTGTATTTTTCAAGGTACACAGCCGTGTTCTAAGTGATCAGACGGTGTGTATGAACACCAGTTATGAGAAATTACTTTGCAAGAGAACGCACAGTACAGTTGCCAGTTAAGGCCTATATATTGTATTTTTCAAGGTACACAGCCGTGTACTAAGTGATCAGACGGTGTGTATGAACAACAGTTATGAGAAATTACTTTGCAAGAGAACGCACAGTACAGTTGCCAGTTAAGGCCTATATATTGTATTTTTCAAGGTACACAGCTGTGTTCTAAGTGATCAGACGGTGTGTATGAACAACAGTTATGAGAAATTACTTTGCAAGAGAACGCACAGTACAGTTGCCAGTTAAGGCCTATATATTGTATTTTTCAAGGTACACAGCCGTGTTCTAAGTGATCAGACGGTGTGTATGAACACCAGTTATGAGAAATTACTTTGCAAGAGAACGCACAGTACAGTTGCCAGTTAAGGCCTATATATTGTATTTTTCAAGGTACACAGCCGTGTACTAAGTGATCAGACGGTGTGTATGAACAACAGTTATGAGAAATTACTTTGCAAGAGAACGCACAGTACAGTTGCCAGTTAAGGCCTATATATTGTATTTTTCAAGGTACACAGCCGTGTTCTAAGTGATCAGACGGTGTGTATGAACAACAGTTATGAGAAATTACTTTGCAAGAGAACGCACAGTACAGTTGCCAGTTAAGGCCTATATATTGTATTTTTCAAGGTACACAGCCGTGTTCTGAGTGATCAGACGGTGTGTATGAACACCAGTTATGAGAAATTACTTTGCAAGAGAACGCACAGTACAGTTGCCAGTTAAGGCCTATATATTGTATTTTTCAAGGTACACAGCCGTGTTCTAAGTGATCAGACGGTGTGTATGAACACCAGTTATGAGAAATTACTTTGCAAGAGAACGCACAGTACAGTTGCCAGTTAAGGCCTATATATTGTATTTTTCAAGGTACACAGCCGTGTTCTAAGTGATCAGACGGTGTGTATGAACAACAGTTATGAGAAATTACTTTGCAAGAGAACACACAGTACAGTTGCCAGTTATAAGGCCTATATATTGTATTTTTCAAGGTACACAGCCGTGTACTAAGTGATCAGACGGTGTGTATGAACAACAGTTATGAGAAATTACTTTGCAAGAGAACGCACAGTACAGTTGCCAGTTAAGGCCTATATATTGTATTTTTCAAGGTACACAGCCGTGTTCTAAGTGATCAGACGGTGTGTATGAACAACAGTTATGAGAAATTACTTTGCAAGAGAACGCACAGTACAGTTGCCAGTTAAGGCCTATATATTGTATTTTTCAAGGTACACAGCCGTGTACTAAGTGATCAGACGGTGTGTATGAACACCAGTTATGAGAAATTACTTTGCAAGAGAACGCACAGTACAGTTGCCAGTTAAGGCCTATATATTGTATTTTTCAAGGTACACAGCCGTGTACTAAGTGATCAGACGGTGTGTATGAACACCAGTTATGAGAAATTACTTTGCAAGAGAACGCACAGTACAGTTGCCAGTTAAGGCCTATATATTGTATTTTTCAAGGTACACAGCCGTGTACTAAGTGATCAGACGGTGTGTATGAACACCAGTTATGAGAAATTACTTTGCAAGAGAACGCACAGTACAGTTGCCAGTTATAAGGCCTATATATTGTATTTTTCAAGGTACACAGCAGTAGTGCCAAATATAGTTTGGTATGTAGCAGAGCACCTAATACACCACTAATGCCTCTCTCTGTCCCTACTCCAGCAGCTATCCCTGAATACAGCAGCCGTTCTCTGTAAAGTCTATATTGTAGTAAGCTATCACTGAAGTCCACTGTAGTAGCCCTGATAAGGGCTTTTAATCACGCTCCTGCCTGTCCAACAGCTAAAATCTGTCTCTCCCTTCTCCAGCCTCTGTCCCTGACTAAGTTCACGCAGCATATGCGTACGAGCAGGAAGAGCTGAGTTTTTAATATTCGAGGTCACATGGTTTTTCCAGCCAATGCATGTAGACGCCGTTTTCGCGCTGCCAGCGTGCTCAGCGTGCCTGTCATACCCCCCCTGCATGGTGATTGGTGGAAAAAGAGCGCCAGGGAAGGTGGGAGGGGAAACGAATTCTAGGTGCGCCATCGCCGTTATACTCGAATTAAATCGAGTACGCCGAATATCGTAGTATTCGATCGAATACCAGCTCGATCGAACACTACTCGCTCATCTCTATTAATTAATTGAAACTACCTGCAGTATAATCTTGCTAAAATCAGCCTTTGGAAAATATCTCTAGCATTGCTACGATATTGACTTTTTTCTTACCTCTCTATCCAGTTAAATACCTCCATATATCACAGAACAGATAGATGTATCTTATTAATATGCTTGGTCAGACCTGCAAAGATAACATTTAAAGCCCTTCTAGTCCAACTTAATTCCTCATGTGTACATTTGCAAAACACACAGTCAATGCTCTGTGCCATCATCGTATACATCTCACGTATTACTCCGAAGAATAATCTCATAACGTGGACTGTGCATTCAATGCTGAGGGGTGGAAATCAGAGAAAGAATAATCCTAAACATTTTGCATACATTCGGCAGTCTGAGAACCCACAGTCTGATTTACCATAATAACTGGACATGCATCGGGTACTACTTCCTACTACTATGATGCAGACACATTTTGGAGAGTAGGAAATTTTATTTTTCATTCTTTAACTGCTAGATGACTTAAAGGACATCTGTCAGCAGATTTGTACCTAGGAAACGGGCTGACCTGTTACATGTGCACTTGGCAGCTGAAGACATCTGTGTTGGGATCATGTTCATATGTGCCCGCATTGCTGAGAAAAATGAAGTTTTAATATATGCAGATGAGCCTCTAGGAGCAATGGGGGCATTGTAGTTACTTCAAGAGGCTCTTTTCTCTCTGCAACTGTTGTGCCCTCTCCACTTTGATAGATAGGGCCACACATGATGAAGTTTTCAGTGCCTGGCCCTGTCAATCAAAGTGGAGAGGGTGCAACAGTTGCAGAGAGAGAGCAGAGCCTCTAGGTGTAATGACAACACCCCCGTTGCTTCTAGAGGCTCATTTGTACATGTAATAAAACATAATTTTTCACAGCAAAGCAGGCACATATGAACAGGGCTGGGACAAGGTATTTCATTGCCCGAGGCAGAGCAGGCAAATAGCCATCAGTGCCCCTAATATTTATAGTGCCCTTCCTGTAGTGCCCCTGTCACGGGGGAGACAAGGGAAGGTGTGCCCTGTACTTGAAACCCCCCTTCTTTCCCTACCTACTTGCCTCAAACGGCCCTAGGCGGCCGCGGACAACCACGAAGACGTTCCCTATACTGGGTAAGTGCAGAGGGAGGGAAAGGGAACACAGGGAGAGACAAAACACAGACGGAACAAACACAATGATAGAGTAGTCAGCAAGCCGGGTCAAACACAGGAGATAGCGTAAATACCAGGGGTCAAGAGAAGAGAGGTCCAAGTCCAAGTCCAAAGTCAGAGTCCAAATAGCAAATCCAAAACACAAGGTCGCACAAGCACTGATCAAAAGTATAAACTAATCACAGGCATCTGAGTGAGGCAGTTGCCATCTTTAAATAGCCCACCCAGGATCATGTGATGTGGCCAGCATCACATGACCTGAGGCGGAGCAAGCTGTCCAAACAATATGCAAAGTAGCCATGTGGTGTGATCAGCACCACATGGCTAAACCCAAACAGAGAATTAACTCATGAAGTGCTGGCTGACAAGACCAGCACTTCAATTCCCTATTGCTCGTCTCTAGGGGGGCGGAGAGGTCTGGCGATGTCGTGCAGAGGGAGCACGACGCCGACCTCGCGTGACAGTACCCCCCCCTTCACGAGGGGCCACCGGACCCTTACCAGCGGGAGCAGGCTTATCGGGATGCTGCAGATGGAACCTTTGGATGAGCGAGTCTGCATGCATCCTGGTCAACGGTACCCAAGACCTGTCCTCAGGACCGAACCCCTTCCAATGTACGAGGTACTGGAAGGAATTCCGGACCCTTCTCACATCCACAATTCTGGCAATCTCATGCTCCATTTGTCCTGCTACCTCAACCGGAGGAGGAGACTGTTCCTCAGGACCAACGGGAGCAACATAACGTTTGAGCAAAGACACATGAAAAACATTATGAACACGAAGGGAGTCGGGTAAACATAACCTAAAAGAAACCGGATTGATCACCTTGGTGATCCTGTAAGGACCAATGAAGCGAGGTGCAAACTTGTAGGATGGTACCCTCATGTTGAGATTTTTAGTCGATAACCATACCTTATCCCCAACCTTAAAATTCACACCCTTAGAACGTTTTCTATCAGCCTTAGCTTTTTGAACTCCTTGGGCCTTTTCCAGGTTCGACTGAACCTGTGCCCAAACTGTGCACAGTTCTTGAGAAAAATCATTGACCTCTGGGACAACCGACGCAGATGGGGAACAGGAGCCAAAGCGTGGATGAAAACCCATATTGCAGAAAAACGGCGACATCCCAGAGGATGAATTAACACGATTATTAATTGCAAATTCAGCCAGAGACAGGAATCTGGCCCACACATGTTGGTTATCAGAAACATAACATCTGAGATATTGCTCAACGGATTGGTTAAGACGTTCAGTCTGACCATTGGTCTCCGGATGAAAGGCTGATGAAAAGGACAAAGAGATACCAATCTTATTACAGAACGCCCTCCAGAACCTAGACACAAACTGTACTCCCCTATCAGAAACGATATTCTCAGGAACACCATGCAGTTTGACAATATTATCCATGAACACGGACGCCAAGACCTTTGCAGAGGGTAATTTACACAAAGGAATAAAATGACACATTTTGCTGAATCTGTCAACCACCACAAATATCACGGTTTTACCCTCAGAGCACGGCAAGTCCGTGATAAAGTCCATGGACAGATGTGACCAAGGTCTACTAGGTATGGGTAAAGGATGTAACTCACCCATAGGTCGTGTCTTGGTATTCTTGGACCTGGCACAAGTGTTACACGCAGTTACAAAAGCCTGAACATCTCTGGAGATTGACGGCCACCAATACTGCCTAGAGACCAACTCCTTGGTGGCATTGATGCCAGGATGTCCACACAAAACAGAATTATGGCACTCACCCAGCAGTTGCAATCGCAAATGAGCCGGCACAAACAATTTGTCATTGGGGGTACCAATGGGAGCAAGATGTTGTCCTGCCGAGATTTCAGAAGCGAGGTCAGATGAGGTAGCGGCCACGATGATATCAGCTGGCAGGATGGGCTCAGGAGGGACGTCAGGAGGCTGATACGCCTTGAAACTTCGGGATAAGGCATCGGCCTTAACGTTCTTGCTCCCGGGTCTGAAGGTAACACAAAAATCAAAACGAGTAAAGAATAAAGCCCACCTCGCCTGTCTAGGATTCAATCGCTTAGCCGATTCTAAAAACATTAAATTCTTATGATCCGTGAGGACCGTAATGCGGTGTAATGCCCCTTCTAAAAAATGACGCCATTCCTCAAATGCCCATTTGATTGCAAGTAACTCCCTATTACCAATGTCATAATTCCTCTCGGCAGGAGAGAACTTGCGGGAGAAGAAGGCGCATGGCATAAGATTAGTTAAGGTGGAAGACCCCTGGGACAGTACAGCCCCCACACCATCCTCAGACGCATCCACCTCAACTACAAAAGGCTTACTTTGATCAGGCTGGACCAACACAGGAGCATTCATAAAACACTGCTTTAACCTTTCAAAGGCCTCAATAGCTGCAGGGGGCCAATTGACCAGATCAGCCCCCTTGCGAGTCAAATCCGTAATGGGTTTGGCTACCACAGAAAAATTTTTGACAAATTTACGATAAAAATTAGCAAACCCCAGAAATCGCTGGAGCGCCTTCAAAGAGGAAGGTCGCACCCAATCCACAATGGCCTGTACTTTAACTGGGTCCATTTTGAAAGAAAAAGGGGTGAGAATGTATCCCAAAAAGGCCACTTCCTGAACACCAAAGGTACACTTCTCCCCTTTAACGAACAACTTGTTTTCACGCAACACCTCCAGCACTTGCCTGGTGTGAGATACGTGACTTTCCCAGTCTGCAGAAAAAATCAGGATGTCATCAATATAGACAATTACAAATTTCCCAATAAATGGTCTAAAAATGTCATTGACAAAGTTTTGGAAAATTGCCGGAGCGTTACTTAACCCAAAAGGCATTACCAAGTACTCATAATGACCTTCCGGGGTATTAAAAGCAGTTTTCCATTCGTCCCCCTCACGAATCCTGATTAGGTTGTATGCCCCCTTCAAATCCAGCTTGGTGAACCAACAGGCCCCCTGGACCTGATTCAGCAAGTCAGGAATAAGGGGCAACGGGTATCTGTTTTTAACAGTGATTTTATTGAGCTCCCTGTAATCGATACAGGGCCTCAATCCTCCATCCTTTTTACCAACAAAGAAAAAACCTGCCCCCATGGGAGAAACTGAAGGCCGGATGTGACCCTTGGCCAGACTCTCCTTGAGATAATCCCTCATGGACTGACGTTCAGGAGTAGAGAGATTATAAATGCGACCTTTGGGATATTTGGATCCCTCAATAAGGTCGATGGCGCAATCATATTGCCGGTGAGGAGGGAGGAACTCAGTCTCGGACATGGAAAAAACGTCCGAAAAATCGCCGATATACTTAGGCAAGGAAAGAGACTCAGTGGTACCTCCAAACAGCAATACTGATTTACAACATTTGTCACAATTCATTCCCCATTTTTCCAATTCACCTACCGACCAGTTGATCACAGGGTTGTGGTCCTGTAACCATGGCAGACCTAAAACAAGGTCGGCAGGTAAATCCTTTAATACAAGGAAGGAACAAGTCTCGGTATGGGTAATTCCTACAGTTAATACAACCTCAGGAGTACAAAACTCCACTCTCCCATTATTCAATGGAGTGGAATCCAGTGCGATAATTTCAATCACCTTCCTTAAAGGAACTAGCGGAATCCCCACAGATTGTATAAAATCAAAATCAATAAAATTAATGGCAGAACCAGAATCAACAAAAGCCTTACCGGACCCCCTGAGTTGGTTGTACGCAATGGAGATAGGTAATAATACTTTCCTCCTTACCACCGCTGGGGTTACCTTACTTCCGGCAGAAAGCTCTCTAGAGGGCAGAAGTTTCGGGCATTGCTGGAGCCAGTGGTTCGTCTCACCGCAGTAGAAACAGGTTCCATTCAAGCGTCTCTGATCTCTCAAAGTTCCTCCCCACTGTATGGACTCCTCCGGGACCCTGGTAGAAGGTGGACTCAGAAGAGGGGATTCAGGCAGGACGACACCCTGAGGAATATCTGAACGTTCCCTCCGTCTCTCCCTCACTCGACGATCCAGTTTAATGGCTAGTGTCATGGCCGCCTCTAGGGTGTCAGGAGTAGGGTAACTGACAAGTAAGTCCTTAAGATGGTCAGACAGCCCCACCCTAAACTGGCTTCTCAAAGCAGGGTCATTCCATCCAGAGGAAACACACCACTTTCTAAACTCAGCACAGTAATCCTCTACTGGACGGTTACCCTGCCGAATGTCTCTGAGCTGAGTCTCAGCTACAGAAGTCAAGTCAGGCTCCTCATATAATAGGCCTAAGGCCTGAAAAAATGCTTCCACAGACTGCAAGCTTGGGGAGTCAGGCGGTAAAGAAAAGGCCCATTCCTGCGGATCACCTTGCAGCAAGGAAATAATTATTCCTACCCGCTGCTGCTCGGCACCCGAGGAGTGAGGACGTAAGCGAAAATACAATTTTACGCTCTCCTTAAAGGAACGGAAAGTTTTCCGGTTCCCCAAAAACCGATCCGGCAATTTAACATGAGGTTCCACAATGGGGTTAGATGTGGAGGGAGCCGCTACTAGTGCAGGTTGTAGCTGCTCCTGATGTAGGAGCCTCTCGGCCAGGTCCTGGATCATCTGCGCCATACCCTGAACCTGGTCCGTGAGCACCCGCAATTGCTCCATATGATACGGCCTGTGATTCTGTCACGGGGGAGACAAGGGAAGGTGTGCCCTGTACTTGAAACCCCCCTTCTTTCCCTACCTACTTGCCTCAAACGGCCCTAGGCGGCCGCGGACAACCACGAAGACGTTCCCTATACTGGGTAAGTGCAGAGGGAGGGAAAGGGAACACAGGGAGAGACAAAACACAGACGGAACAAACACAATGATAGAGTAGTCAGCAAGCCGGGTCAAACACAGGAGATAGCGTAAATACCAGGGGTCAAGAGAAGAGAGGTCCAAGTCCAAGTCCAAAGTCAGAGTCCAAATAGCAAATCCAAAACACAAGGTCGCACAAGCACTGATCAAAAGTATAAACTAATCACAGGCATCTGAGTGAGGCAGTTGCCATCTTTAAATAGCCCACCCAGGATCATGTGATGTGGCCAGCATCACATGACCTGAGGCGGAGCAAGCTGTCCAAACAATATGCAAAGTAGCCATGTGGTGTGATCAGCACCACATGGCTAAACCCAAACAGAGAATTAACTCATGAAGTGCTGGCTGACAAGACCAGCACTTCAATTCCCTATTGCTCGTCTCTAGGGGGGCGGAGAGGTCTGGCGATGTCGTGCAGAGGGAGCACGACGCCGACCTCGCGTGACAGCCCCCTGTATTATATACAGCTCCCAGATAGCTCCAGTATATAATACTTTTCCTCCCCACCATATAATTATATAATGTCCCCTAAGTGTCAGTATATAATGTTCCTCCGCACCCTAGAGTCAGTATATAATGCTCCCCCCATCCTGGTGCCAGTATATAATGCTCCTCCTTACCCTATTGCCAGGTGCTCCCCCCACCCTGGTGCCAGTATATATGATGCTCCTGTAACCCCCCAGAGTAGTCTTACCACTCTTACTCCCTGCTACAACCTTATTGGCTAACCTAAATTTCATCTGTGCATTTTATTATATGACCTGCAGAAATGTGCATATCTATATAATGTTATGAAATTGTTTTGTTATGTTAATGTGCCTGGTGTACCAGCAGGTAGCAGCAAAACAAGGCAGAGCTATAGTATAGTTTGTTCAGAATGGATCCTTCCAAGTTTCCATCCTGAAACCCCCTCCCCTCAGGGGCGGACTGGGAAGTTAAAGTGGCCCTGAAAAAATACTAAAAGTGGCCCCATTTTGACGTTGGGTCCAAATTGATGGAAGGCAGGGCCAGCAATACCATACTGTTGCACATTATACCCCCAACAGAGCCAAATACCACCGTCCATCACAAAATACTGCCAGCAGCACAAAATACATCCCCAAAAACTTCCACTGGCCGACCACGAGGAGGGCTCAGGCGGCCCCCTGGGCATCAGCCCACCTGGAAATTTCCCTGTAGGGTCTATGGCCAATCCGCCCCTGCCCCCCCTTCTGGAGAGAAGTGCACTATTCCTGCTTCCTTCAGTGAGGGTGAAGACTCAGTTAGATGCAGTTTGAACTGGTTTGATCCAGTAGAGAGTTGGAGTTACCTCATGCTAAGGAATGTATGTGTCCCTGTCACACAGAGCATCTTCAGCTCTACTGACCTAAAAGTCAGAGAATTACACCCTCATCAGTCAGGAAGTGTATCCCTGGCATAAGATAAGTGAAAGTCAGACCTAATAGGAAACCACAGCCTTGGAAAAAAATCCAAATATACTTGCCTGCCTACTTTATAAGCTAAAACCTGCTGGAGAACCAAGTCAAAGCCTTAAAGGGGTTGTCCAACATATGAAAAAAAAATATAGCACTGTAAGTCTGATGGGCAGCAATATATAACTAAGTTCAGCAAGTTTTAGGCAAAAAAAAATCTATATTTCCTCATTTCCCTGGTTCTCTTCTGGCCTTTGTTTACATGCAATAACAACAATCTCAGCCCTTCCCCCCTCCCCCTTCTCTGCAAAGGCAGTGAATACAAGTGCTGAGTGACATGTCTGCCTGCTGGAATACTCAGCAGCATGTTGTATGTGTAGGACTACAAGTCCCAGCTGTACAATGACACTGCTGATACACACAGGAAATTCTCCCTACCTGTTCTTGTACAATTCCTCTATAGCTCCTTGCCCAGCATTTGTCTCCTCACTGCTGCAGCTACTATTTGTTGTAAAGCCTTGAGCCCTCAGTGTGTTCTGGCTGAAGGGGTTAATGTTTTATCTGAAGGAATCCAGGGAGAGAGCAGATAGCAGCCCGGCAAAGAAAGGGGGCGTAGTCAGTGACGTCTCGTGTACAGACTGTTATCTGAACTCTGAGGCTTGTGCACGAAACATCATAGACCAGGGAGATAAGCTGACATCACAGGTCATGTGACCCTCAGTCAACTCTGAGAAACCAGCAGCTTTAGAAACACAAAGTATATGGGAAAGTTGTTATACCTGACAAGTTAGAAACATATAAAGAACAAAAAAATAACTCGGACAACCCCTTGAAGTCTGTCATCTGGATACAAGTTGGCTGAAGTAAAGTTGTGGTTGAATTTCATCTAAAAGGTCTGGACTTTTTTCTTTATACGACCCTCAATTATTCCCTCTATCATTGCAACCGGAGCCAAAGCCTGGGGTCCAGCCATCCACATAGGAGCACCGTGACACTACAGAGATATTCTGGGCCAAAACATATGCCACTCAGCATTCCTACAGGGGGATGAGAGTTATTCCATCTTTAGTGGGCCCTGGAGGGAGGGTCGCCCGTATCAACATTGGCGTCCATGCGTTGCACTCCCATACCTCAGTGTCAACAAATATGATACTCCCCCCACCCTAGTGCCAGTATATATGATGCTCCCGCTTATCCCAGTGCCGGCATATATGATGCTCCACCCCAGTGCCAGTATATATGATGCTCTCCCCCACCCTAGTCCCTTCCTTGGTGCCCCCAGTTGTGCCATTGCTCTTCTGATATGTGACCTGTGTGCTGAGTCCTGGCACAGGTGGTACATGTGACATCCCAGCTCCTATAATAAGTCTCACGAGATGACGTGATCACGCGAGATCCTGAATAGAAGGTCGTGGTGATGTCATTGCAGCCTCTTGCACCACTCTACTGCCTCAAAAGCTTCAGGTCTAGCTGCTAGAAGCCTATGAGACTGAACAGCCACAGATGCAGCCACCATTGCACCCCGCACTTCTGGGGGCTCCCTAGGCAGGTGCCTAACCTCACCTACGCCTTGTCCTGGCCCTGCATATGAACAAGGGGCCAACACAGATGCTTCCAGCTACCAAACAGACGTACAACGGATGCCCTTTAAAGGTCTAGTGGGTTTGCAAGGATGCTTCTGAATACCTTTACATAGTTTGCTGCTGCACAGAGATTAATCTTGCAGCTACAGGAATATGGAGCTGGATGTCAGTGACAGACAGGTCCACAAGAGAAGGAAGAGATGTTGTATCAACCCCCCAACCCCCAGCCCCCTTCCAACCCCCGCCACCACTTTAGCTTTTCCAGCAGGGCAGTGATGTAAAATCAACAATATTTGACCACTGCAGCCAAACACTGGTTTCAGTAGACAACTGGTAGTCAACTCATAGACACAACTACTTTCTTTCTCCTATCCCTTGCTATGACTTTTGACTTTTACCTACATATCAGCTTCCACCACTTGAAAACTGTAACATGGGCTATCAAACCATGCCTTTTGGATATTAATCATGGCCATGATCTGGTTTAGCCAGTGCAATCCCTATTAAGAAAAATGGTTCCCATCCTGGAACGTGACAATTTACATGACTGCATTTTTACATCTAGGCTGTAAGCGGCGAACACTGGAATTTATGTGGGAGAGTCTTCCCACTCATTAAGAACATTATTCTTTGATACAGTATAGGTTTTCTTTTTTCTGCCTTGGCCAGCAATAAATTCAGGCCACATGTGAGCAATAATTATGCAAACAGAAGCAACAAATGTTTCCTGATTGAATAATTAGTTTAAAATTCCACTGCTGATAACATCTGCAAAGATCAATGTTACTTACCCGTTATAAAATATCTCCTCCAGATTATCAGCTGTAATTTTAGCATTAAAGAATTTTTGTATCAAATTCTAAAATATCATTCTAGGAGAATGAATCCCCAAAATTGACCAGAGTAAAGAAAATATAATTATATTATAATTAAAATATAATAATATTAGGGATAATAGTAACATTCTTCATATTGTACTGTGCAAAGATACATTTAGTTAGTTTTTTTTTTAATACATTTTTTTTTTTTTTTTGCCAGAAGTGAATTACAAAGGAATTGGTGATAAAAGGAAAGACAAATGGTATACGAGGAGAGACCGGGACTAAAAAGCACACAAACCGCACTAGACCACACACAATGTCAACTCTACTTATATCACTGAAGAATATGCATGTAACATGCACGGATACAGGTATTTTGGTTTTCTTCGTTACATTTCTCACCATTCAGACCTCAGAGAAGGCGCTCTAAACAATTTCAAACTATAGTTCAAACCAAAAAAAAAAATCAGACCCCTCTATTTACAACTCACACACCTCACAGACCAGGGGTAGATTGGGAAAGTGAAATGGCCCTGGAGAAAAATACCTAAAAGTAGACCCATATGGTAGGACGGTCTAAATTGACTGGAGGTTGGGCAACAAAAGTAGGGGGGTCAGCAATACCATTGAGCAAAATACCACATACCACAGTGCCCCAAAAGCTATCTCTCACAATTTGCCGTGAATAGATGTGATTTTCTTGCCTCCTCTTCCGGTTGTCTCTGATTAAGATATGGAACAGGGTGCGTAGGAACTGAGATACAGGAAACAGTTGAATTCAGGAGGGCCGCTGACTGGGTACATGAGTACCTGATTCTTACAGAGTTAGTTACCACTGATAGCTTATTCTGTACCCAGCCAGCAGCAGAAATGGGGGCTTTGGCGGCTCCCTGGGCATCAGCCAATTGGGAAATTGGTCTATGGCCAATCCGCCCTGTCACAGACACTATATCAACTGCAAACAAATACTACACTACATTATATAAACACATACAGCATGTGCTTCCAGTCCGTTCCATATCACTAACAACAAACACATATACCAATGGTGCTCTCATTCTTACACAGACTGTTCCCCATGCCCCTCTTTTTCTCACGCTAGTGCTCCCCATGTCATCACCTTTCTCACATAGACTACTCCCAATGCCACCCTATTTCTCAAGACCCCTCCCTTTGCTGCCCTTTCTCACATAAATTGTACTTTATACCCTCTTCTTTCTCACACATGCCCCCTCTTATTCTCCCAGCTGCTCCCCATAGTCCCCTCTCAAATACTTCTCCCCATGACTCCTATTTCCAGGACTGTTACACTTCCCCTTTTTTTTAACATACTGCACCCCATAGTTTTAGTCCTTCTCATACACTGCTCTAGTGGTCCCTGCCCTCTTTTCACTTACTACTCCACATGTTTCCTCCCCTTTCTCACATACCACACCTCATGGTTCTCTTTCCCCACTTCTTCACATACTTTACTCCAGGTCCCTTCTAACATACTGCTCACCATGGTTCCCCACGTTTTTACATTGTTCTCTATAGGGCTTACCTCCGCTATCTCAAATACCATTCCCCATGGCTCCTCCACTTTTTCACATACTGCTTTCTATGGTCCATCCTTTCTCACCTACTCCTCCTGATCCCCTTTTCTATTATATGCTCCCCATTACCCCCTTCCATCATACAGCTTTTCATGGCATCCATCCTTTCTTGGATACTGCTTCCCATAGTGACCCTTAGTCTCTTAATTACGTAGAATGCTTCCTCTCATTCTGGTGACATACTCCAGCGTTTTGGTGCAATGATAATGGAACCACTGTGTCAACCAACCGGTTTGACTTTTTGGCTACCAAAATGGCACCGCAATGGCTTCTATTAAATTCAGGGAATGCAGGTCCAGCTGACTAACCTTCTTTTCTTTCTTTGAAGCATGCGGGCGTTCAGGTCAGACAGCAGAGAGTCAGAAACGGTAAACAGACAGATGTCAGGGCATGGGAAGATAATCACAGTATAGAGCTCTGTAGCAGGGAACCTAGGAACAGGAACCAATTGGTCAGGAACCCTCTACTGTGGGAAGGTGTCTAAAATACTTCAGTCATAGGCTGGGGCCAAGGAGATCTTTAGTTGTTACAACTGCTGGAAGAGGGACACCAGTGACCTCGGGTAGCTGGGTCAGAAGATGCAGTAGGATCAGGAGGCAGGTAAATAGAATGATGTAAGGTTTCAAGCCTGTATCTTCTTCTTTATGTTATT
>ONZH01007738.1:0-103740 GCA_900303285.1 Rhinella marina
AATTTCTCATACTGTTGTTCATACACACCGTCACTGAGTACACGGCTGTTACCTTGAAAAATACAATATATAGGCCTTAACTGGCCAACTGCACTGTGCGTTCTCTTGCCAAAGTAATTTCTCATAACTGTTGTTCATTACACACCGTCTGATCACTGAGTACACGGCTGTTACCTTGAAAAATAAAATATATAGGCCTTAACTGGCAACTTACTGTGCGTTCTCTTGCAAAGTAATTTCTCATAACTGTTGTTCATACACACCGTCTTGATCACTCCAGTACACGGCTGTGTACCTTGAAAAATACAATATAATAGCCTTAACTGGCAACTGTACTGTGCGTCTCTTGCAAACTAATTCACGGCTGTGAAGGCAAAATATTGTAAAAAAAAAAAAAATGCGTGCGGGGGGGCTAGCGGAATAGGACGTTGGACGAGGACGGGGGCGCGGAAATGCTGTTGGGGGCCTTGTTGAAGCCAGTGGGGATTACAATGCCGTGCTGGTGAGGCGGTCAGCCAGGATCCCGCTCATCCAGAATCCCTGCCTTTATGGGACAGTTAAGCAGGGGCGGGTTACACCGCTGTTGAGGCCTGAGCAGGTTGAACAGTTGGTGCAATGGGATAGCCGATAGCGCTTCCACACAGGTTGTCCACCAGCCAGTCATCCACACAGTTTCACTCTGACCCTCCTTCCTCCACACCTGGCCAACAGAGTCATCCCACCCTTGACCCCTCCCAGGAGCTCTTTTCGGGTCCTTTTTCAGATGTGCCGGAAGAATCCCAGGAGCTAGCAGAGGAATTTGTTTGTAGTGATGCCCAAACCCTTGAGTTTTCGCCATCTCCTGCTGATGTGGACCCTGAGCCAGCATCTGTTATCATGAGCGATGATGATGATGAGACGCAGTTGCCATCAAGGGAGGCTGTTGGAATGTCCAGTGGGCAGGAGGAGGAGCAGAGTGAGGAAGAGGAGGTGGTGGATGACGAAAATGACCGACCCCACTTGGCCAGGGGTGATGTCCAGCGGGGAAAGCAGTGGAGAGGTGGTGGTCTGCGCAGCACCGAAAAAGGCAGCAAGAGGCAGAGGGATGTCCAGAGGCAGAGGGATGTCCAGAGGCAGAGGGATGTCCACAGGCAGAGGGATGTCCACAGGCAGAGGGATGTCCACAGGCAGAGGACAGTCCAGACAAAGTAGTGAGGCCACAGCCAGCACGGCCGAAGCTGTTTCCCGGCAGCGGGCAGTCGCGCGAAGCTCCCCCATCGAGGCCTCGTACTTCTGTGGTGTGGAGATTTTTTAATGTTTGTGCGGATGACAAACTGAGCGCGGTTTGCACACTCTGCCACTCAAAACTGAGTAGGGGCTCTGAGAAGAGCAATCTGACCACCTCAGGCATGCGGCGTCACTTGGAAGTCAAGCACTGGGCTGAGTGGGAGAGAGCAAACGCAATACAAACTGCGCCCGGTCCTGCTGCCACTGCCTCTTCCCCTTTGTTGTGTGCTGCCACTGCGGTCCAGACCTCCAGCCAGGACACCTCCACATCTGCCTCTGCTTCGGCTACTTTGGGGCCTTCTCCTTCAGCCTCCCCTTCCCCCGCCTCTTCGCCTGCACCCTCACACTCCTCGTCCCAACAACTGTCCATCTCGCAGGCGTTCGACCGCAGGCGGAAGTACGCCTCGAGTCACCCCCAAGCCCAAGCCTTAAACTGCCACATCTCCAAACTGCTGGCCCTGGAGATGTTGCCGTTTAGGCTTGTGGAGACGCAGGCCTTCCGCGACCTGATGGCGGCTGCCGCACCTCGCTATTCCGTCCCCAGCCGCCACTACTTTTCCCGGAGTGCCGTCCCCGCCCTGCACCAGCACGTGTCGCGTAACATCAGGCGGGCCCTGAGGTACGCAGTCAGCGCAAAGGTCCACTTGACCACCGACTCATGGACAAGCGCTTGCGGCCAGGGACGCTACATCTCTTTGACGGCACACTGGGTGAATGTAGTGGAAGCGGGACGGGGTCGCAAACAGAGACGGCCTACCTACCACCCCGCCAAGATTGCCAGCATGGGTTCTGATAAACCCCCCTCCTCCTCCTCCTCCTCCTCCTGTGCCTTAACATCTCCCTCAGCCGCTAGCTGGAAGCGTTGCAGCACTGGCGCGGGGAGACGTCAGCAGGCGGTGCTAAAGCTCATCAGCTTGGGCGACAGGAAGCACAGCGCCCCAGAGGTGAGGGACGCCATATTGCAGCAGACGGAGATGTGGCTGTCGCCGCTGCAGCTAGGACAGGCATGGTCGTGTGCGATAACGGCCGTAACCTGGTGGCGGCTCTGGAGCTTGCCGAACTCAATCACGTACCATGCCTGGCCCACGTTTTTAATCTGGTAGTCCAAAATTTCTGAAGACTTACCCCAACCTGGCAGAGCTACTGGTGAAAGTGCGGCGCTTGTGCGCTCACTTTCGTAAGTCAACTGTAGCTGCTGCTAGCTTAAAAAAACTCCAGCAACGCCTCCATTTGCCTGAACATCGGCTGTTGTGCGACCTGCCCACTCGCTGGAATTCCACCTATTCCATGTTGGCCAGGGTGTGTGAGCAGCAGAGAGCATTGATGGAGTACCAGATTATGAATCCACGCGTGCCTCCAACTCAGCTCCCTCAGTTTGCCAACCACGAGTGGCCATGGATGGCAGACATATGCGATGTACTGCGTATCTTTGAGGAGTCCACCAAGAAGGTCAGCAGCGAGGACGCTATAGTGAGCGTAACCATCCCGCTCCTAGGCGTCCTTAAAGAATCGCTCATCGCAATAAGGGAGAACGCATTGCACGCAGAGGAGACGGGGGTAGGAGGAGACGCAACGGAGCTACACAGTCAGACCACACTTTTGTCTGCTTCACGGTGGCAGTTGCAGGAGGATGAGGATGAGGAGGAGGAGGACGACGTGGAGGTGGCTGTGGAAGAGGAGGAGGATGCTGGCGGCGAGGGTAGCAGTCAGGCTGTGTGCGTCCCATTGGTTCAGCGCGGATGGGGCGGAGAGGAGGCGGAAGAGGAAGAGGAGGAAATGGCAAGTGATCCTTCTGGTGGGGGCAGTGAGGTCATGCCTATTCAGAGTCTGGCACACATGGCTGACTTCATGCTGGGCTGCTTTTCCCGGGACACACGTGTTGTCCGGATAGTGGAGAACAAACTGTACTGGGTCTTCGCACTCCTGGACCCCCGGTATAAAGATAACGTCTCCTCTTTTATTCCGGTAGAGGAGAGGACGAATCGATTGCTGGAATACCAGAGGGAACTCGTGCAGAACATGATGGAGATTTTCCCACCCACCATCGCTGGCGGCAGAGAGGAGAGGGTCTCCCAGAGTCCCACAACATCCATCAGGCCCACAGCCACCAGGGGAACACTCTCCAAGGTGTGGGACACGTTCATGGCACCCCCTCGTGCAACTTCCATCACTGCGGGGCCCGCTATCAGCAGGAGGGACAAGTATCGGCGGATGTTGCGGGAGTACCTGGCAGACCGTAACCCTGTCCTCCCCGATCCCTCGGCGTCCTACACTTACTGGGTCTCCAAGTTGGACACGTGGCTGGAACTGTCCCTGTACGCCTTGGAGGTGCTTGCCTGCCCTGCCGCCAGCGTGCTATCAGAAAGGGTGTTCAGCGCAGCCGGGGGGCATTATAACCGATAAGCGCAGCCGCCTGTCAACCGACAGTGCCGACAGGCTGACGCTAATCAAAATGAACAGCAAGTGGATTGACCCGGACTTTGCTTCTCCAACCGTGGAAAGCAGCCAAAAGTGAAGTGCCATCTGTATGAAGTGCCATTTCCTCCTCCACCTCCTCCTCCTCCTCCTCCTTAACCGCCGTAGAATTGCTCCGTAAATAAGAAAAATGTATATGTTTATGGCTCACCTCTTGGGCCTCCACAAAATGTTTAAGAGGTCTCACCTCTTGGGCCTCCTCATAATTTTTAACCGGTCTCACCTCTTGGGCCTCAACATAATTTTTAACCGGTCTCACCTCTTGGGCCTGCACAAAATGTTTAAGAGGTTTCAACCTCTTGGGCCCCCACAAAATGTTTTAAGAGGTCTCACCTCTTGGGCCTCCTCATAATTTTTAACAGGTCTCACCTCTTGGGCCTCCACATAATTTTTAAGAGGTCTCACCTCTTGGGCCTCCACATAATTTTTTAACAGGTCTCACCTCTTGGGCCTCCACAAAATGTTTAACAGGTCTCACCTCTTGGGCCTCCACAAAATGTTTAACAGGTCTCACCTCTTGGGCCTCCACATAATTTTTAACAGGTCTCACCTTTTGGGCCTCCACATAATTTTTAAGAGGTCTCACCTCTTGGGCCTCCACATAATTTTTAACAGGTCCTCACCTCTTGGCCTCCACAAAATGTTTAACAGGTCTCACCTCTTGGCCTCCACAAAATGTTTAACAGGTCTCACCTCTTGGGCCTCCACATAATTTTTAACACGTCTCACCTCTTGGCCTCCACAAAATGTTTAACACGTCTCACCTCTTGGGCCTCCACAAATGTTTAACAGGTCTCACCTATTGGGCCTCCACATAATTTTTAACGGGTCTCACCTCTTGGGCCTCCACAAAATGTTTAACAGGTCTCACCTCTTGGGCCTCCACATAATTTTTAACAGGTCTCACCTTTTGGGCCTCCACATAATTTTTAAGAGGTCTCACCTCTTGGGCCTCCACATAATTTTTAACAGGTCTCACCTCTTGGGGCCTCCACAAAATGTTTAAACAGGTCTCACCTCTTGGGCCTCCACAAAATGTTTAACAGGTCTCACCTCTTGGGCCTCCACATAATTTTTAACACGTCTCACCTCTTGGGCCTCCACAAAATGTTTAACAGGTCTCACCTATTGGGCCTCCACATAATTTTTAACGGGTCTCACCTCTTGGGCCTCCACAAAATGTTTAACAGGTCTCACCTCTTGGGCCTCCACATAATTTTAACAGGTCTCACCTCTTGGGCTCCACATAATTTTAAGAGGTCTCACCTCTGGGCCTCCACATAATTTTTAACAGGTCTCACCTCTTGGGCCTCCACAAAATGTTTAACAGGTCTCACCTCTTGGGCCTCCACAAAATGTTTAACAGGTCTCACCTCTTGGGCCTCCACAAAATGTTTAACATGTCTCACCTCTTGGGCCTCCACATAATTTTTTAACACGTCTCACCTCTTGGGCCTCCACAAAATGTTTAACAGGTCTCACCTATTGGGCCTCCCCATAATTTTTAACACGTCTCACCTCTTGGGCCTCCTCAAAATGTTTAACAGGTCTCACCTCTTGGGCCTCCACATAATTTTTAACAGGTCTCACCTTTTGGGCCTCCACAAAAGGTTTAAGAGGTTAACAGTGGAAAGCAGCCAAAAGTGAAGTGCCATCTGTATGAAGTGCCATTTCCTCCTCCACCTCCTCCTCCTCCTTAACCGCCGTAGAATTGCTCCGTAAATAAGAAAAATGTATATATTTATGGCTCACCTCTTGGGCCTCCACATAATTTTTAACACGTCTCACCTCTTGGGCCTCCACAAAATGTTTAACAGGTCTCACCTCTTGGGCCTCCACAAAATGTTTAACAGGTCTCACCTCTTGGGCCTCCACAAAATGTTTAACAGGTCTCACCTCTTGGGCCTCCACATAATTTTTAACACGTCTCACCTCTTGGGCCTCCACAAAATGTTTAACAGGTCTCACCTATTGGGCCTCCACATAATTTTTAACGGGTCTCACCTCTTGGGCCTCCACAAAATGTTTAACAGGTCTCACCTCTTGGGCCTCCACAAAATGTTTAACAGGTCTCACCTCTTGGGCCTCCACATAATTTTTAACACGTCTCACCTCTTGGGCCTCCACAAAATGTTTAACAGGTCTCACCTATTGGGCCTCCACATAATTTTTAACGGGGTCTCACCTCTTGGGCCTCCACAAAATGTTTAACAGGTCTCACCTCTTGGGCCTCCACAAAATGTTTAACAGGTCTCACCTCTTGGGCCTCCACAAAATGTTTAACAGGTCTCACCTCTTGGGCCTCCACAAAATGTTTAACAGGTCTCACCTCTTGGGCCTCCACATAATTTTTAACAGGTCTCACCTTTTGGGCCTCCACAAAAGGTTTAAGAGGTTAACAGTGGAAAGCAGCCAAAAGTGAAGTGCCATCTGTATGAAGTGCCATTTCCTCCTCCACCTCCTCCTCCTCCTCCTCCTTAACCGCCGTAGAATTGCTCCGTAAATAAGAAAAATGTATATATTTATGGCTCACCTCTTGGGCCTCCACATAATTTTTAACAGGTCTCACCTCTTGGGCCTCCACAAAAGGTTTAAGAGGTTAACAGTGGAAAGCAGCCAAAAGTGAAGTGCCATCTGTATGAAGTGCCATTTCCTCCTCCACCTCCTCCTCCTTAACCGCCGTAGAATTGCTCCGTAAATAAGAAAAATGTATATATTTATTGCTCACCTCTTGGGCCTCCACATAACTTTTTAACAGGTCTCACCTCTTGGGCCTCCACATAATTTTTAAGAGGTCTCACCTCTTGGGCCTCCACATAATTTTTAAGAGGTCTCACCTCTTGGGCCTCCACATAATTTTTAAGAGGTGTCACCTCTTGGGCCTCCACATAATTTTTAAGAGGTCTCACCTCTTGGGCCTACACAAAATGTTTAAGAGGTGTCACCTCTTGGGCCTCCACATAATTTTTAAGAGGTGTCACCTCTTGGGCCTCCACATAATTTTTAAGAGGTCTCACCTCTTGGGCCTCCACATAATTTTTAAGAGGTGTCACCTCTTGGGCCTCCACATAATTTTTAAGAGGTCTCACCTCTTGGGCCTCCACAAAATGTTTAACAGGTCTCACCTCTTGGGCCTCCACATAATTTTTAAGAGGTGCCTTGGCCTCCAATTTAACGCTCCTTGGGCCTCCACATAATTTTTAAGAGGTCTCACCTCTTGGGCCTCCACATAATTTTGAAGAGGTCTCACCTCTTGGGCCTCACATAATTTTTAAGAGGTCTCACCTCTTGGGCCTCCACATAATTTTTAAGAGGTCTCACCTTGGGCCTCAATTTAGGGTCCCTTGGCTTACAAAATGTTTAAGAGGTCTCACCTCTTGGGCCTCCACAAATGTTTAAGCGGTCTCACCTCTTGGGCCTCCACATAATTTTTAAGAGGTCTCACCTCTTGGGCCTCCACATAATTTTGAAGAGGTCTCACCTTTTGGGGCTCCACAAAATGTTTAAGAGGTCTCACCTCTTTAGCCTCCACACAATTTTTAAGACGTCTCACCTCTTGGGCCTCCACAAAATTTTCCATGAGCCTCTGGCCAGCCCACGGCCTCTTCCTGCCTTTTGCGGTCCTACGCATCCCTCAACATCCCCACTGCTTTACCTGCTAGACATGACACTGGGCCAGGTCGGGTCACTGACATCTCAAGCGCCAACAATTTGGGCATTTTAAGGCTTCTGCATGTGTTTGAGTTGTTTTTACATTTTAAAGAAGACATGTCTGACCACATCTCACACACACACACAATGACAATTAGGGGTGGGGTCTATTTGCTTTCCCCCTTGCCTATGCCATCTGTGGTTGTCATAGGCAACGTGATTTTAAGGGGTGCAGAATTTTATCTTCTTTTTTGTCTAGTTTGGCTTGGGGTCCATGGCAATGTTGAGGAAAGAAGGTTTCCTTGTATGGTCTCACTTTACAGAGAGGTTATATTGTGTTTGGAGTGTATTGTTGAGAGGCTGTGATAGTGGCGTAATAGTGCGACTTGGGCGCGTTATATGCACCCAGACATGCTTCCCCTGCTGTCCCAGTTGCATTCCAGCAGTGTTGGCATCCTTTTCTGAGGTTCCAGGGTGGACTTGGTGACCTCCAAGTGGTCGAATTGAGATTTCCAAGTGGCGAGCATTTTTTCCCCATAGACTTTAATGGGATTCGATATCTGGTCGAATAGTCGAATTTCGCGGTCTATTCGAATCGAATTTCGAAATTTCGAATATTTCACTACTCGCTCATCTCTAAATATTAATAAACAACAGATAATTGATAACTAATAAACAACAGAGAATAACAACTTCTTGAAAACTAATAAACAATAGACAATAATAATCAATCTCTTGAAAACCAATAAATAACTACTAGCTCCCTAGAAATTAAATAAATTATAAATACATCAATATATACAATATAATACAGGATCATATCGACACAGACGATGCCATAGATATATTACATACTTACCATATCCCTTTACTATGTAGCCATCTAAAAATAAAAAGAAAGATGAGTAAATGAAAGAAAAGAAATAAATAAAAATATACAGGACCTTCTACCATCTCTATTTTTGACACTTGTTCCCATCATCTTCATTATCCACACATCTATTCACATTTATTTGCATTTATTCCTAGATGTTATTATTTGTTTCATAGACAGAACTAGAGACCACTATCTAGAGTACACACGATCTTTATATATTGTACCTTAGATCCACATATAGGGTTAACTTGTTGAAACTGCTAATTGTTAATTTGTTGAAACCCTTAGAGATCCAATTAAGGGTACCTCCACCCTATAAAAACCCTGGAAGATTAGCAGGTCTAACCACCACTGAGGAAGGGGCAGACCACAGGTCGCAGACCCCGAAACGCGTTTGGTTTGGAAGTTAGACCTGCTTTCCTTGTATGAGACGTCCATACCAATTTACACCGTAAAAAGGACAAAGGAAATCACAGCAGCCGACAACTTGGAAACGGCTACATTATTGCTAGAAAGCCCGCGGCACTACACCTATCTCAACTTATCTACTTACCTACAACTGGTACCCACGTGGGACGCCACGAAGTACACAGAGAGGAGAACTAACGGCGCGTGATTCCCGCGCATACCAGCTCCGAATCCCGCGTTCACCAGCTCCGTTCAAACAGACGCTACATACTGCTGAACAGGAGGAAAACAGTATACCTACCAGCCCAACAAAGACGGGAGAGCATCCAGCATACACAAGCGCTGTAACATCTTCAGATTGGTAACATACCTCCATATATTTTTGCTCTCATATATTTTTTGCTTACATGTGAAGCCTAAACCGGGGGGCTATCACCTGTTATTTGGCACCAACGTCTGGCACTAATACTCACAAAATAATCAATTATTTATGAGACTCTGAGACATTAAAAGACACTTCCCCTGTTCTATATGTGAAGATAGAGACATTGAGATATATCCACAGGATCGCATAACCAGGAGGACGCTCTATATTTAATTTTATCTTTTACTTTTTCATGTTTTTATTCTTTTGCTTTTTTTCTACCAGCCTTTTATATTATATTTAATTTTTATATTGAGTTATTTACCAATGTATTATTAATTTATTCACATTATTGGCGCCAATATATTGTCCATTGAATGTGTATATTTAGTGTGTATATTAAACTATAAATTTTTACCAGACAGACACGGATCAGATATACCCTCATTTTTTTCCCAGATAAAGGTGTGCTCGTCCAGCTCCCCTTCTTTCGGACTTTTTGATATATAGTATATACAGCAGTGTACTGATATGTGAGGTAGGAGGTATAATAGATGTATTGTGTACAGATATATAGTATATACAGCAGTGTACTGATATATGAGGTATAATAGATGCAGTGTGTACAGATATATAGTATATACAGCAGTGTACTGATATGTGAGGTAGGAGGTATAATAGATGCAGTGTGTACAGATATATAGTATATACAGCAGTGTACTGATACATGAGGTAGGAGGTATAATAGATGCAGTGTGTACAGATATTGTAACGGGGAGCCGGCGGCGCGCTTCCCCTCTGCCGTGCCGCCGGTCTCCCAGGAGTGCGCCGAGACGACACTCACAGGAGAGGGTCCAGCACGTGCACTGATACAGCGCGTCCGGCGTCCTCCCCGCCCCCCTAGTAAACGAGCAGGCGGGGACATCTGAGCGCTGGTCTGGGCAACCAGCGCTCAGAACATTTATTATATACCTGGTTTTAGGTCATGTGGCGCTGGCCACGCCACATGACCAAATTTGGTGCATATTTGAGCGCTGGTCACGTTTGGCCAGTGCTCGGTATGCAAATGAGGTCATGTGACGCTGGCCCCGTCACATGACCCATTGGAGGGCTATTTAAAGCCACTAGTTGTCCTCCCTAATTGCCTGTGATTAGCGTTACTACTTTGATCAGTGCTTGTGCGACTTAGTGTTTGATTGCTGTTTGACCCTGACCTTGGACTTTGGACTTCGACCTCTCTTTGCTTCACCCCCGGTATTGACGTTATCTCCTGTGTATGACCCGGCTTGCTGACTATTCTAATATTGTGTTTGTTTCGTCTGTGTTTGTCTCTCCAATTGTTCCCTGTTCCTCCCTGTGCACTTATACAGAGCAGGGACCGTCACCGTGGTTGTCCGCGGCCGCCTAGGGCCGACTGAGGCAAGCAGGCAGGGAGAGAACGGGGGGGTATTCGGTACAGGGCGCACCTTCCCTTGTCTCCCCCGTGACATAATCACAGGCCATACTAAATGGAGCCGTTGCGAGTTCTCACGGATCATATAGGTGACATGCCTCAGATGATCCAGGATCTGGCCGAGAGAATCCAACACCAGGAGCAGCTGCAAACTGCACCCGCAGCTGCTCCCTCCATTATTGAACCCCATATAAGGTTGCCCGATCGGTTTGTGGGTAACCGAAAGACTTTCCGTTCTTTCCAGGAAAGTTGCAAATTATATTTTCGTTTACGCCCACACTCCTCGGGTTCTGAGCAGCAGCGGGTAGGAATAATTATTTCCTTGCTGCAAGGGGATCCGCAGGAGTGGGCTTTCTCATTGCCATCTGACTCCCCATGTCTGTTGTCTGTGGAGGCCTTTTTCCAGGCCTTAGGTCTTTTGTATGAAGAACCAGACTGGGCCACTGTAGCAGAAACTCAGCTCAGGAACATTCAGCAGGGAAACCGCCCAGTAGAGGATTACTGTGCAGAGTTCAGGAAGTGGTGTGTCTCCTCTGGGTGGAATGACCCAGCTTTGAGAAGCCAGTTTAGGGTGGGGCTGTCAGACCAACTCAAGGATCTTCTGGTTTGTTATCCTACTCCTGACTCCCTAGAGACGACCATGACTTTAGTTATTAAGCTGGATCGACGGGTGAGAGAAAGACAGAGGGAACGATCAAGTACTCCTCAAGCTGTCGTCCTGCCTGAGTTTCCTCCTCTGAGTCCACCTCCTGCCAAGGTCCCGGAGTCCATGCAGTTAGGAGGTATCCTGAAAAACCAAAGACGTTTAAAGGGAGCCTGCTTCTACTGCGGTGAGGTGAACCACTGGCTCCAGCAGTGTCCAAAACTTCCGCCCTCTAGGAGATCTCCGGTGGGAAGTAAGGTAACCCCAGCAGTGGTAAGGAGAAAGATTTTAGTACCCATCTCCATTGCATATGATCAATTCAGGGGTTCTGGAAAGGCTTTTGTTGACTCTGGTTCTGCTGCTAATTTTATTAATTTTGATTTTGTACAGTCTGTGGGTTTACCGATGGTCCCTTTAAGGGAGGGTTTTCAAATTATCGCCCTCGACTCCACTCCCCTAAATAATGGGAGGATCGAGTTCTGTAC
Source organism: Rhinella marina (assembly GCA_900303285.1). Taxonomy (NCBI): domain Eukaryota; kingdom Metazoa; phylum Chordata; class Amphibia; order Anura; family Bufonidae; genus Rhinella; species Rhinella marina. Next base: position 11,623 of record ONZH01007738.1, read on the forward strand.
CCCTAGTGTGACCCTGACGGTTGGGATTTCGCATTCCGAAAAATGTGTTTTTTGGGTTTTAAAAAATCTACCTGCTGACCTAGTTCTTGGTTTACCTTGGTTGCAGGACCACAATCCTGTAATCAATTGGTCAACAGGTGAATTAGAAAAATGGGGGCTGAATTGTGACAAGTGTTGCAAATCTGTATTGCAGTTGGGAGGTACTACTGAGTCTCTTTTCTTACCTGAGTACATCAACGATTTTTCGGACGTTTTCTCCATGTCCGAGACTGAGTTCCTCCCTCCTCACCGGCAATATGATTGTGCCATCGATATTATTGAGGGGTCCAGATATCCCAAGGGCCGTATCTATAATCTCTCTACTCCAGAGCGTCAGTCTATGAGGGATTATCTCAAGGAGAGTCTGGCCAAGGGTCACATCCGGCCTTCTGTTTCTCCCATGGGGGCAGGATTTTTCTTTGTCGGGAAAAAGGATGGAGGGTTGAGGCCCTGTATTGATTACAGGGAACTCAATAAAATTACTGTTAAAAACAGGTACCCGTTGCCCCTTATTCCTGATTTGTTGAATCAGGTTCAGGGTGCTTGTTGGTTTACTAAGCTAGATCTGAAGGGGGCGTACAACCTGATCAGAATCCGGGAGGGTGATGAATGGAAAACTGCCTTTAATACCCCGGAGGGTCATTATGAGTACCTAGTAATGCCCTTCGGGTTAAGTAATGCTCCTGCGGTGTTCCAAAATTTTGTCAATGACATTTTTAGACCATTTATTGGAAAATTTGTAATTGTCTATATTGATGACATCTTGATTTTTTCTACAGACTGGGAGAGTCACGTATCCCACACCAGGCAAGTGCTGGAGGTGTTGCGTGAGAATAAGTTGTTTGTCAAAGGGGAGAAGTGTATCTTTGGTGTTCAGGAAGTGACCTTTTTGGGATACATTCTCACCCCTTTTTCCTTCAAAATGGACCCGGGTAAGGTACAGGCCATTGTAGATTGGGTGCGACCTTCCTCTCTGAAGGCGCTCCAGCGATTTCTGGGTTTTACTAAATTCTATCGAAAATTTATCAAAAATTTTTCTGTTATAGCCAAACCCATTACGGATTTGACCCGCAAGGGAGCTGATTTAGTCAACTGGTCCCCTGCAGCTATTGAAGCTTTTGAAAAGCTAAAGCGGTTTTTTGTTGATGCTCCTGTGCTGATCCAGCCTGATCAAAATAAGCCGTTTGTAGTTGAGGTGGATGCATCTGAAGATGGTGTGGGGGCAGTACTGTCCCAGGGGTCTTCCACCTTAACTAATCTCAAGCCATGCGCCTTCTTCTCCCGCAAGTTCTCTCCTGCCGAGAGAAACTATGACATTGGTAATAGGGAGTTACTAGCAATCAAGTGGGCATTTGAGGAATGGCGTCATTTTTTAGAAGGGGCATTACACCGCATTACGGTCCTCACGGATCATAAGAATTTGATGTTTCTGGAATCTGCTAAGCGATTGAATCCCAGACAGGCGAAGTGGGCTTTGTTCTTTACTCTTTTTGACTTTTGTGTTACCTTCAGACCCGGAAGCAAGAACATTAAGGCCGATGCCTTATCCCGAAGTTTCCAGGCGTATCAGCCTCCTGACGTCCCTCCTGAGCCCATCCTGCCAGCTGACATCATCGTAGCCGCTACCTCATCTGATCTAGCTTCTGAAATCGTGGCAGGACAACATCTTGCTCCCACTGGTACTCCCAATGACAAGTTATTTGTGCCAGCTCATTTGCGGTTGCGACTGCTGGGTGAGTGCCATAGCTCTGTTTTATGTGGACATCCTGGTATCAATGCCACCAAGGAGTTGGTCTCTAGGCAGTATTGGTGGTCGTCAATCTCCAGAGATGTTCAGGCTTTTGTAACTGCATGCAATACTTGTGCCAGGTCCAAGAATCCCAAGACTCGGCCTATGGGTGAGTTGCGTCCATTACCCATACCTGGTAGACCTTGGTCAGATCTGTCCATGGACTTCATCACGGATTTGCCATGCTCTGAGGGTAAAACCGTGATTCTTGTTGTGGTGGACAGATTCAGCAAGATGTGTCACTTTATTCCTTTGTGTAAATTACCCTCTGCAAAGGTTTTGGCTTCCGTATTTATGGACTACATAGTTAAACTACACGGTGTTCCTGAGAATATTGTTTCTGACAGAGGGGTGCAGTTTGTGTCTAAATTCTGGAGGGCCTTCTGTAAGAAGATTGATATTTCCTTATCCTTTTCGTCAGCCTTTCATCCAGAGACCAATGGTCAGACTGAACGTCTTAATCAGTCCGTTGAGCAATATCTCAGATGTTATGTTGCTGATAACCAGCATGTGTGGGCCAGATTCCTGGCTCTGGCCGAGTTCGCGATTAATAACCGTGTGAATTCGTCTTCTGGGGTATCGCCGTTTTTCTGCAACATGGGGTTTCATCCGCGCTTTGGCTCCTTTTCTCCAGCTGTTTCGGCGGTCCCAGAGGCCAATGCTCTCTCTCAGGAACTGTGCACAGTTTGGGCACAGGTTCAGTCGAACCTGGAAAGAGCCCAAAGGATTCAAAAAACTAAGGCCGATAAGAAACGTTCTAAGGGTGTGAATTTCAAGGTGGGGGACATGGTATGGTTGTCAACAAAAAATCTACGTATGAAAGTACCATCCTATAAGTTTGCGCCTCGCTTCATTGGTCCAAACAGGATCACCAAGGTGATCAATCCGGTGTCATTTGAATTGTGTTTACCTGACTCCCTTCGTGTTCACAATGTTTTTCATATGTCTTTGCTTAAGCGTTATGTTGCTCCCGCTGGTCCAGAGGAACTGCCCCCGCCTCCGGTCGAGGTGGAGGGACAAGTGGAGCACGAGATTCATAGAATCATTGACGTTAGGAAAGTCCGGAATTCCTTCCAGTACCTTGTACACTGGAGGGGATTTGGGCCTGAGGACAGATCTTGGGTACCGCTGAGCAGGATGTATGCAGACGCACTTGTTAGGAGTTTTCATCGACAGCATCCTGAAAAGCCGTTCCTCCAGCTAAGGGTCCGGTGGCCCCTCGTGAAGGGGGGGTACTGTAACGGGGAGCCGGCGGCGCGCTTCCCCTCTGCCGTGCCGCCGGTCTCCCAGGAGTGCGCCGGATCGAGGACGCAGGATGCGTCCTCGTCTCCATGACGACACTCACAGGAGAGGGTCCGGCACGCGCACTGATACAGCGCGTCCGGCGTCCTCCCCGCCCCCCTAGTAAACGAGCAGGCGGGGACATCTGAGCGCTGGTCTGGGCAACCAGCGCTCAGAACATTTATTATATACCTGGTTTTGGGTCATGTGGCGCTGGCCACGCCACATGACCAAATTTGGTGCATATTTGAGCGCTGGTCACGTTTGGCCAGAGCTCGGTATGCAAATGAGGTCATGTGACGCTGGCCCCGTCACATGACCCAGTGGAGGGCTATTTAAAGCCACTAGTTGTCCTCCCTAATTGCCTGTGATTAGCGTTACTACTTTGATCAGTGCTTGTGCGACTTAGTGTTTGATTGCTGTTTGACCCTGACCTTGGACTTTGGACTTCGACCTCTCTTTGCTTCACCCCTGGTATTGACGTTATCTCCTGTGTATGACCCGGCTTGCTGACTATTCTAATATTGTGTTTGTTTCGTCTGTGTTTGTCTCTCCAATTGTTCCCTGTTCCTCCCTGTGCACTTATACAGAGCAGGGACCGTCACCGTGGTTGTCCGCGGCCGCCTAGGGCCGACTGAGGCAAGCAGGCAGGGAGAGAACGGGGGGGTATTCGGTACAGGGCGCACCTTCCCTTGTCTCCCCCGTGACAGATATATAGTATATACAGCAGTGTACTGATATATGAGGTATAATAGATGCAGTGTGTACAGATATATAGTATATACAGAAGTGTACTGATATGTGAGGTACGAGGTATAATAGATGCAGTGTGTACAGATATATAGTATATACAGCAGTGTACTAATATATGAGGTATAATAGATGCAGTGTGTACAGATATATAGTATATACAGCAGTGTACTGATATATGAGGTATAATAGATGCAGTGTGTACAGATATATAGTATATAAACGGCTGTATATACTATATATACTCACTGCATCTAGCTTGTCATGTGACCCTCAGCAACTTGTAGCCAGTGACGTCTCACCCACTGCATTCTAGCTTTTGCTGAGTATTATAATACTCAGTAAAAGCTAGATGTGTACGCTGTATTCAGGGAGTACTCAGAAGAGACATATAAGAGGCACCTTTTTATAAGGGGCACCAAGAATGTGGCACTATAAACAGAGGTCACAGGGCATGTGGCACTATATACAGAGGACATATGGCACTGTATACAGAGGGCACAGTGTATGTGGCACTATATACGTAGGGCTCAGAGTATGTGGCACTACTATTGGGAGCCCTGTGTGTAGCACTAATGCTGCTATTATATTCAGGGCATGGCATGTGGCACTGAGATGAGTCTGTGTCAGTCTGCAGGATGCCAATGTGTTGGTAAAGAATAAAGCTAAAGAGATCTTCTCAGCAAAATCTGCAGAGCTGAATTGTGGACGGGAAAAGTCATCATGGTGGTCTGAGCCAGATGGAGAGGAACTCAGGAGGAGATGTCATCTGTAAGTAACTAAATGGAAATGATTATTCTGCTACTGACTGTGTATGATGAGTGTTGTAGTCACCTGGATGAGCTACAGCTAATGATAGGTGGTAACATGCTGTTTTGTGCAACAACAACTCTCAGTATCCCTTTACACTTCTTCAGGCCATACTGGAAGCTGTAGTTTCACACCGCACAAGGTCATATGGTGAGGGCTGACCTGACTACTCAGATGGTATCTGTACTGAACTTTTAAAATCTGGTGATGTATTTATGTAGAGAACTTGGTTCTGGTGATGTATTTATGTAGAGAACTTGGTTCTGGTGCTGTATTTAGGTATTGAACTTGGTTCTGGTGCTGTATTTATGTAGAGATCTTGGTTCTGGTGCAGTATTTATGTAGAGAACTTAGTTCTGGTGCTGTATTTATGTAGAGAACTTGGTTCTGGTGCTGTATTTATGTAGAGAACTTGGTTCTGGTGCTGTATTTATGTAGAGAACTTGGTTCTGGTGCTGTATTTATGTAGAGAACTTGGTTCTGGTGCTGTATTTATTTAGAGAACTTGGTTCTGGTGATGTATTTATGTAGAGAACTTGGTTCTGGTGCTGTTTTTATGTAGAGAACTTGGTTCTGGTTATTTATTTATGTAGAGAACTTGGTTCTGGTGATGTATTTATGTAGAGAACTTGGTTCTGGTGATGTATTTACGTAGGAACTTGGTTTGGCTGTATTTACATAGGAACTTGGTTCTGGTGCTGTATTTACTAGGAACTTGGTTCTGGTGCTGTATTTATGTAGAGAACTTGGTTCTGGTGCTGTATTTATGTAGAGAACTTGGTTCTGGTGCTGTATTTATGTAGAGAACTTGGTTCTGGTGCTGTATTTATGTATAGAACTTGGTTTTGGTGCTGTATTTACGTAGAGAACTTGGTTCTGGTGCTGTATTTACGTAGAGAACTTGGTTCTGGTGCTGTATTTATGTAGAGAACTTGGTTCTGGTGCTGTATTTACGGAGAGAACTTGGTTCTGGTGCTGTATTTATGTAGAGAACTTGGTTCGGGTGCTGTATTTATGTAGAGAACTTGGTTCTGGTGCTGTATTTACGTAGAGAACTTGGTTCTGGTGCTGTATTTATGTAGAGAACTTGGTTCTGGTGCTGTATTTATGTAGAGAACATGGTTCTGGTGCTGTATTTATGTAGAGAACTTGTTCTGGTGCTGTATTTATGTAGAGAACTTGGTTCTGGTGCTGTATTTATGTAGAGAACTTGGTTCTGGTGCTGTATGTACGTAGAGAACTTGGTTCTCTACATAAACAGCTCAGTCAGGTTACCCTAAGGATGGGTTCACACGCTGCATTTTGGTGATGCATTTTGAAACGCATCAGGCAAAACGAAACGCTAAACGTATATGCGTTTTCACCAAAATGCATGCGTTCGATTGATAGAATCATGTTTAGTGTTGTAATATTAATGATAATGATTAACATTGCTAAACACATTTTTTTTATCAACCAAACACGTGTTTTGGTGAAAACTCATATGCTTTTAGTGTGAACCCACCCTTACTGACATACTCCAGTGTTGTGAAAATGGGAATTTTTATGTGGGCTGGCAGAGGGTTTGTGCCAGGGCTGCTTTTTAGTCCCAGTCCGGCCCTGTCTGCTAGTCTTTATGTAGACCATGCTATACTTCTGTATGTCTCCTATTTCTTATGTAGACCTTGCTATACTTCTGTATGTCTGCTATTTCTTATGTATACCATACTATACGTTTGTATGTCTACTATTCCTTATGTAGACCACACTATACTGCTGTATGTCTGCTATTTCTTATTTAGACCACACTAGACTTCTGTATGTCTGCTAGTCTTTATGTAGACCATGCTATAGTTCTGTATGTCTCCTATTTCTTATGTAGACTTTACAATACTTCTGTATGTCTGCTATTTCTTATGTATACCATACTACACTTCTGTATGTCTACTATTCCTTATGTAGACCATACTACACTTCTGTATGTCTGCTATTCCTTATGTAGACCATGCTATACTTCTGTATGTCTGCTATTCCTTATATTTATTTATTTTACTCACTTATATAGCACTGACATATTCCGCAGTGATTTACATGCTTTAAAAAATGCATTTTTGATCTGGTTTACCACATTTTTGCATTGCATTTTTGGTATTTTTTCAACTGCAGCATGTTCTGGTGTTTTTACCCCATGCACTTGAAACATGTCACTTTCTGTAAAGCTGGTGTCACCATTGTGTCCATCTTCCCCTTCAGGTCCCTTGCCCTGACAGGGCATTGTCTCAGACGACCGCAACACATTGTACAGTCTGAGAACCTGGTGGTTGAAAAGGACTGCACTGGGTATGTAAAAGGTGTTGTCTGGGAATTTTTTTTTTTAATTAAATATTGATCCCCCTTAGGTTAGATAATCAATATATGATCAATTGAGTTCTGACTCTGCACAACCCCACCAATTATTTGAAGGGATCACATCTCTTGAAAGAGGGTTCCAGCCTTTTAGCATGCCTTGCACCATTCATTGTATAGCAGCCACGCTTGGTATTGTAGCTCAATCCCATTCACTTGGAACTGAGCTGCACAAAGTCCATATGAGCAGTGAAAATGGTGCCAACAGCTGATCAGCAGTGGTGTTAGGAGTTAAAACCCTGCCAGTCAGATATTGATGACCTATTCTGACAATAGGTTATCAACATTAAATTCTCAGAAAACCTCTTTAACCATACAATCAGCATTAAAAGGGTTCTCTGGACATTTCTAAAAATTCAGCTACCTTCTGACCCGTGAAGGCTGGTTTCCTCAGTAGGTATCCCTCTTTCATGCCATCTATAGAAATGGACATGGTATAGGGATAAGTACTGAAGAAATAATTTTGCCACCATAAGTCAGAAGGCTGACAGATTTTTAGAAAAGCATGGAGAATCCCTTCAATAGTGATTTAAAAAAAGAAAAATTGGAACCAGAGGAACACTTTAATTTCCTAAGTCTGCTTTTCAGAAATAGTGTGTGGTGCCAGGTAGGCTAGAAGGTTATGATATTTTTAATGGGTTTCATCATAGATGGAGTTATTGGTGGCTTTGACTGGGCAACCACTGTACTTGGGGACTCATTTTCTTTGGTAGTTGAATGAGTTTAAGCTGGAAGTAATTCAATGAAAAAAGTGACTTGCTGGAAACTCTAGTTGAAATCTATTGTACTTGATTCATTTTCTTGTATAAAAGACCTCAAGAAGTTGAGAAGCTGCAGTGCAACTGAAAAACCTACAATATGAATAATCATTTGTTCAACTTTTGTGGTTTGCTGTTTTATTGCTTATAATGCATGTTTAATGCTTGCACATTAGTACTTTCTATCAGACAACATTTTGCAGATAATTTGTGATTGGTTGTTATTTGGCTTCGGGGACAGAATTTCCCAACAATATCCATTAACTTGAAATTCATTAGCTACTAGTGACAGGAAGGGCTAAACTACTAAAGATGACCATTCAATATAGACAGCTTCTTACAAAAATGAGGCTCCAGTGTGGTTATCCAAGACTGTTAATGAACAATATACTAAATGTCCAAATATAAATTGTATATAGTGAAATTAAGTCTTCCTTACTGACACGGTTTTTAATATACGTTTAAAGGGATTTCAGCAACGTCTTTCTTATATCTTAAGGCTGTGTAGTTTTTGTGCAGTTTATAATTTGCTCGAACCAGGGACAGAATCATGAGCTGTGAGGCTCACCTGCCCACCTTTGCCCTCCAGTTGCTGCTTGACATGTTTCTTCTTATTAATGTGCATAGGGAGAAAGCTGTCAATCAGGAACTAGAATGGAGGCCTTCAGCTTCTGAAGACTGATGACTTGGGAGCTTCTGCACATCACTGAGAAAACTCCATTGGCTTCAGTTTGATGCAAACACCGTAACCAGTAACGTGTAAACGGCACAGAAACTAAAAAGCAAGAACCTATATGAGATTTGCATGTGTATCACTACCTTAGGCTTACCTAGATAGAACTGCACAAAGGCATATAAGTGGTTAACTTAAAGTGATGTTGCTTTTTTGGATATAGTTTGTGAACTTTCTTTATAGGAAGCCAATATAACATCTCACCATGAAAATGTAGTGCATTCTGGAGGAGGACCTGAGCAGGGTAGTAGACAATGTAATGGGGAAAATGATTCAGCAAAATGTTTAATTTACTAATTTAAATCTGTTCTTTCTAGGCTCCGTAGCAAAGTGGGCAGTCTTATAAACTTGGCTACTGACCTCAGACATTCGGAAATTTGATCCCAACTTCATGAAAAATTCAATTTGCCACAAATCCAAATTTCTTGACAATAACAAATCCATTTTTCCTGAAATGGAGGTTAAAAACAAACAAAAAAACATACTGACTTCATCCATTTGATTGATTGCAGAAAGGCCATCGTGGTCATCTTGATTGATGAAAATTTGCCAAATCATGTGCGTGCTGGTGTGTGACATCAGCACGCTGGCTGGGTGCGGAGACATCATCATTGATGACATCATCATGAACGGCCAGCGTGATACGTTGCCACATGTGAGATTTGGTGGGTTTTCTTCAATTAAAATGGCCGCAATGACCTCTCCATGATCAAATAGATGACATGAATTTCCCTGATTCACCACTGAAAGGCCTCAATGTGACTCTCAGATGCCGCAATCAGCACTGCATGCGACATCTGAGGGTCTCATTGACGGGGTGCAGTGCCATCGCCGTATCCCTGTCATTGTGCCTGCTACATACAATGGAATGAGATTCATGATAAAGTATTTGGTAACGAATCCGAATATGGTAGTTCAGGGAAGCAGCAGAATCGAATGTTTGAAAACTTTGCTCATAACTAGTGATTACTATACCAATATACAGGGAAGCATCCAATTTTATCTGAGAGGCCCAAAAATGTCAGGGCTACAGAAGGGTTCCAAACAAAAGGCCCAGAGCCAGACGGTGGGTAGTACCAGCACCAGCTGTCTGGTCACAAGTAGTAGTAGTAGGCAACAGCTTCAGAAAGGCACATTATTGTTGAGGAGAAAGAGGATGAGATTTTGGATTGGATGACTCAGTCCTCCTCTCAGTTGCAGCAGGATGACGTGGACTTTGGAGTCAACACTGTTCTGTGGAGCCAGAGGTCACAGCTTTCCTCCTGTTGCAGCCCCAGGGAAGGCTTTCAGTGGACCCTCTCAGTCTTCACGGCCCCTTCTTAGCGGGGCGTCTTCCTTTTTTCTTAGAAGTGGCCAGAATACCTCACTATACCCTAAGGCAAATAGTCCAGAGAGTCTCTCTGTTAGCAACTCGCGTGAGAGTCGACACTGGGCTGCACTGAGGAGTTGGTTGGGGAGGAGACTTGGACCCTATGCATAGCTGTAATGATGGTGATGGTAATAGTGGCACCTGTATCCATGGCATTGGTGGGGGTCAGCGACAGTGGCAATTGCGGAAAACACAGAGCAAGGGAGGGGGGCCCAGGGACCCACCATGATATCTCACAGGCTGATAAACGCAGCAAGGAGGGTGAGGACTCTGATGACAATTGTGTGCTGCACAAGTGTGTGCTGGACCTGTTAGCTGGATAGGGGTTCTGACAAGGAGGCAACATCAGTGGAAAAGAGTAGTGGTGGCAGTGGCAGCAATAAAGATCTGAGGCAACGTACCTTCCAAATAACAGCCAGGGCCACGTCTGGTTCGGGATCTAGTGATGCCACATAGTAGTAATGGGAAGTTTGTGCAGAAGATGAGGAATAGATAGGCGAGAAGTTACCTGGAAAAGTACTGAGCCAAAGATGCCCAGGCAGAAAACACTACAAAGATGAGTTATGGCTTGAAGAAATCGTCAAGCTGATCCGGGCTGGAAAGAGAGGAAAAGTGAAAGTTAACATTAGAGATGAGAAAAGTTTTGAAAAATTTGATTTGGGCAATTTGCCAAACTTCTATAAGAAATTCAATAAGTTACAAATTAATTTGTCATGAAACGTGATAAATCAGGTATACACGTGGCTGAGGGAATGTATGAAACAAGCTGCTGCGGTGAGCCCATTCCATAAGCAGCGGGAGCTGGCTGTATCATACAGCATACAACGGACCACAATGACGGGGAATGGCAATCCTGCCAAACTTTGTCATTTAACCCCTCCGATGCCACAATCAACACCAATTGCAGCACCTGTGAGGTAAGGCAGAGGGAGGCGGCTCCCACTGCATTCCGATCAAAGCACCCAAAGTGAAATCACAGGGCTCTGATTGGTTACCATAGCAGCCTGGATGCTTTTGAAGCTGCCATGGTAGTCTCCCTGCTGCGCTGTGCATGAGGCACAGCTCAGCAAGGAGCTTGTGAAAGTCCTATTCACCCTAATAGATCTCTATTAGGGTGAATAGCAGGGGCGTAGCCAGGGGGGGGCAGACGGGGCATGTGCCCCGGGCGCAGACTGACCGCAGCACTAGGGGGGCGCAGCCAGCCAGCGGCCCAAAAAACTAAAGTTTAATTAAATATAACTCGATCTGAATCAGACAGGACAGGTCGACCGTCGACCGTCGCCGGATTCGATTCGGAACTCGGAAGACAGAGCCAGGCCGCAGCAGCGCTTGAGCTGGGCTGCGCTCAGACTGGCATACATGATTGACGCAGTGACGTCAGGTTAACTAGACGCAGGCTCGCAGCGGTGGTGGCTGGGGGCGGGGCAGGGCCAGCAAAAGGAGCGCGGGAAGAGCAGCGCGGGAAGAACTCCCGCCTTTTGGAGAGAGCCGGGCAATAAAGGAGCGCGAGAAGAACTCCCGTCCCGTCCTTTTGGAAAGAGAGAGAGGAGTCACTCTGAGGAGCCGGAGGAGACCGCGGAGCAAGGAGCGAGGAAGAGCCCGCAGCCTTGTGTTGGTGACAGAGCCGATCCACTGCCCGCCGCCTGCCCTGCGGCTGCCTCACTGCCTGGTCCTGCTGCTGCTGCCAGCCAGCTGCCCTGCGGAGGAGGAGGACGGTGAGCCGGACTGAGTCTGCCTTGAAAGTTGATCCATTCGGAGGTGAGCTGCTTAGCCTCTCAGCTGTTATGAGGGGACAGGGGGGGAGTCGGGGACTGCTGCTGGTCTGGTGGTCAGTCAGGTCAGGACAGGTCACAAATACTTGTTGTTGCCCCCCTGCCCAAGAGCTAAGTGAGCCTACTACTTTAGGCCACTGCTGCCCAGGAGGTGAGGGGACAGACAGGCCAGCACTGGTGGTCAATATCACATTATATTGGTAATGTTGCCTAACTTTTACTGGCCTACAGTTTCTCAGACTAGTCCTGTCTCTGACCAGAATGATTCAGTCAGGCTGCTTCTTCTAATAGCCTGAGTGTCCTGCACTGCTTAAGTGACTGAGTCTGACCAGACCCCCGCTCTCTCCTCTCCCCTCCTGGACAGCTGGCTTGCACTGATATATTTGTACATAGTAATTAGATTTCCCCTCAGACTTTTCTAAAGTGAATAACCCTAATTTTGATAATCTTTCTGGGTACTGTAGTCCACCCCAGCCCAGGCCATTCCAGTTATGACTTTAGTTGCCCTCCTCTGAACCCTCTCCAGCTCTGCTATGTCTGCCTTGTTCACAGGAGCCCAGAACTGTACACAGTCCTCCATGTGTGGTCTGACTAGTGATCTGTAAAGTGGCAGGACTATGTTCTCATCACCGCCATCTATGCCCCTTTTGATGCAACCCATTATCTTATTGGCCTTGGCAGCAGCTGTCTGGCACTGGTTTCTATAACTTAATTTGTTGTTCACTAAAATTCCTAGTCACTGAGAGTATTTTTTCCTGACGTGTATCTTAGGTCTCTACTTTACCTATGACTGTGATTGGGCTTGGATTTCTCACTCAAAGTGTCAAGACCCAGAATCATATAATGTCCAAGCCCAAGAGACCATCAGGAGCACAATTCAGAAAAAGAGCCAAGGATAGAGGGAAACAAGCTAACGTGTTTTCGTCTCTATTGTGTTCCTGGCTAAATAGAAAAAAAGACAATGAAGGTAGGCATATATGTGCAAGTGTTGTATTTGAAAAAATGTGACTTTTATTTCACAATTGTGGTGTAATCTGCCGGCAGCATGTTATAGAGCAGCAGGGTGAGTTGAGTAGATTGTCAATTTTCTCTGTCAATTCACTTCAAAGCCCAGCATGACCAAGAATATGAATGAATGAATTGCAAGTGCTAATAAATATTGTCCCACGAAATTGTACATCAATCTCTGCTCAACTACTCCAGCTCTATAACATGGTATCTGCAGACCAGACATCATGTTTAACCCATTGGACATGTCACTCAACTATGAACAATGTTTTTTGTTTCCTTTCTTCCTGTTAATCACAGGACATGTGGATGACGAAATAATCTCTGAGTTTGAGAGTCAAGAAGGTTTAACTGTGACAGATCATGGCGCACAGCATACTGCAGATGTCGCTACGGATGCTTCACAATGCTTTACCAGCACTGCACAGGCCCAAGAACAGGATTTGAACACCCCTGCAACATCTTGCCCACACAGTAAGAGAAAAAACAAGCAAGTTTTATCTGCTCATGTCCTGTATTTTGTACGCATCAGTGATAATTTTTTTATTTTAATCACAGGAAATGTGTATGGCAAAATAACCACTGAGAATGACAGTCAGGATGGTGAAACTGTGACCGAACAAGACGTACAGCAGACTGCAGATGTCGCTACAGATACCTCATGCTTTACCACTACCAGTGCCCAAGAGCCAGAATTGCATATCCCTTCAGTATCTTGCTCACATGGTGAGAGAGCCCAACATTCTTTACCTGTTCATGTCCTTTTTATAACCATCATCATGTCTGTTGACTTAGACCTTTTTGGTTCCTTTCTTTTTGTTGAAATTACAGTCAATCTGGATGCCAACATAATCTGTGAGATTGAGAATGAAGAAGGTACAACTGGAGCAGGGCATGAAGTACAGCAGACTGCAGATGTCGCTACAGAACCACCAGAATGCCATAACAGAACTACAAATATGGAAGAACAGGAGTTGAACCCCCCCTCAGTATCTTGCTCACAAGCCTTACAGGGTGAGTCTACCTTTGTCTTTGACTGTTATGACCCAGGAACATGGCCTGCCAAATTTTCGGATAGACAAAGGTGCTTTGTTACTAGAATGAGAACAACAAGTGTAGAACCTGATGTCAGCAACAGTTTCCGAGATGGCAGAAAACTGTCAATAGACTGGTTTTTTAAAAAGATGCCAAATGGGCAGAAAGTACGCAGGTCATGGTTAGAATATAGCAAGTCAAAAAACGCCTTGTACTGTATACCGTGTAGAATGTTTTCAGTACTTGCAGAACAAAAACGATCAGTTTTGGCAAAACAGGAAGGTTTCACATTGTGGAAAAAATTAAGTGAGAGAATTCCAGAACATGAAAATTCTTTGAGCCATAAAATGAGTTTTTGTTCCTGGAAAACCCTTGAGTCTTCATTAGGCAAGGGTGGCATTGACAGGGAACTTCAAGACCAGATAGTGCATGAAGAAAACCACTGGAAGGAAGTTCTTCGTGTTATAGTTGATGTGATAATGCACTTGGCCAAACAGGGTAGTGCTTTGAGAGGTTCACGGGAACATTTTGATTTTGCAGATCCAAAAAGTGGAAAGTTCCGGAATATGATTGAACTTGTTTCTCACTATCACGTCCCCTTGTGTGAACATTTGCAACGTCATAAGAAAGGACAAGTGAGCTATTTTTCACCTGAGATTCAAAACCAGTTCCTGGACATCATTGCTGGTAAAGTAAGGGAACACATCCTTAATGATGTCAGAGAAGCAAAGTATTTTTCTGTGATGTTTGACTGTACACCAGATATAAGCCATTTGGAACAGATGTCGGAAGTCCTAAGATACGTTAAAATTACAGAGTGTGGCCCTGAAATAGTTGAAAGCTTCATAGATTTTTTTGTAGTGAGTGAGAAAACGGGCCTTGCCCTTACTGAATTAATCCTACAGAAAATAGAAAAGGATGGCTTAGATATTACAAATTGCAGAGGGCAATCGTATGATAATGGAGCCAATATGGCTGGAAAGTATAAAGGGGTTCAAGCACGGTTACTTCAAGAAAATAAGCTAGCATTCTTTGTACCCTGTGCAGCCCATTCCTTAAATCTAGTTGGAGTAAATGCTGCAAGTGTCTCACGACAGGCAGAGACTTTCTTTGGAACCCTACATTGTCTGTACTTGTTCTTTGTTGCCTCAACTTTCCGATGGGAAGTTTTACAGAAACATGTCACAGTTACCCTCAAGTCACTAAGCAAAACCAGATGGTCAGCAAAGTTGGACGCAGTAAAGCCCATTTATATGCACCTATCTGAAATAATAGACACTTTAAATGATTTAAAAACCAGTTCAGTCACAAATATGGAGACAAAAACAGAGGCTGCTTCACTGATGTATAATATCAAGAAGTTTGAATTTGTCATCATGTCTTGTTTTTGGTACAAAGTGCTAAGTCAGATTGATCGTGTCAACAAACTTCTTCAACAGGAAACTATCACAATTGATATGTCTGCAAAGCATATTCATGGTCTTTTGAACCTGTTAGAATCTACTAGAACAAGCTATGCAACCGATGCCATAAATGAAGCGAAAACAATAGCTGAAAGGTGTGGGCTGGATCCAAACTTCAGAGATGTAAGAAAGCGAAAAGTCAATAGGATGTTCGATGAAGAATGCGAAGATGAGAGTGTGCTATTGTCACAAGAAGACAAATTTAGGATTGCACTTGTTGAAATAAGTGACAAAATTCTTTCTGAAATGAGAACGCGGTTTGAAGCCATAGATAAGCTGAATGATATTTTTGGGTTTCTTACTGGGTCTCAATTTGACTCATTATCAACACAAGAGCTCAAGGAAAAGGCCACACAACTATCTGAGGTGTATGAAAATGATCTTGATAAGGATGAAATAATCTTAGAAGTGGAGAGCTTTAAATATCATGCTCTGGATTTCAACACAAGTGTAAGAACTGCCACACCTGCAAGTCTGTTGACCTTCATTTACAAGAATGGACTACAAGATGCTTACCCCAATATCGCCATAGCTTTGAGAATCTTCCTCACAATACCAGTAACGGTTGCTTCCAGTGAAAGAAGCTTCAGCAAGTTGAAGCTTCTGAAAACATACCTTCGAAGTGTAATGGGACAACAACGTCTAACAAGTATTAGCATTATTTCCATTGAGCATGAGATTGCTGCAAAAATTTCTTATGATGACATCATAAAAACATTTGCAGCGATTAAAGCTCGTAAAGTCAAAATGTAACTGTTGTTTAGGTTTATTGTGTAGGCACAGGGATGGTTACTGTTTCTGTAGTATCCTTTCTTAGGGACAGATTTTTTGTTTTCCAGGTAAAAAAAATGTAAGGAGTCTTCTTGGCGAACCTCTAACAGTGTTGGAAGGAAGAGAATCTGTCTTCAGTCTGCAGAAGACACCTGCAGTGTGACATACAGAGGATTCCATCTGTCTCTTGTCACTACCTGTGAGTTGCCACACACAGGCATGCTCAGTCAGAGCTCAATAAGGAAATGAAGACAGACTCTCTTTAGTACCACTCACTGAGAGCTCTGCTAGAAGTGTTGAAGCCAACACACTATTTTGGCTAGTTTGTGACAGTTAGCTTTGGACTGCAGGGGGGGTAAGAAAAAGGGGGGCCTGTCACCTCTCCTGACATGCCAATTGCAGTGACCACTTGCATTCCCCATGTAGTAGTAATTCTGCAGCCTCTACTCTTGTGACTCTGTGTTATGTCAATTCTTTACTACTCCTGCTAGGAGTTAATAACTGTATTGCCTGCACTCTGCTGGAAAGGTGCTGGTGGGTGTTAACAGTAGGTAGCAGGTGTCTGACTCTTCCCATGACTGCTGCTGGTGGGACACTGCTTCAACTGGTAACACCCAACTGTACATGACCTGACTGCTGGCAATTCAATCATTACTTCTAGCAGGAATAATGTAGGAAAGGCATATCAGAGGGCCATAACAGCAGATGCTCCAGAATTAGTACATGGAGAATCCAAGTATTTACTACATGTCAGGAGAGGGGACAGATTTTTTTGTTTTCCATGTCAAAAAAAATGTAAGGAGTCTTCTTGGCAAACCTCTAACAGTGTTGGAAGGAAGAGAATCTGCCTTCAGTCTGCAGAAGACACCTGCAGTGTGACATAGAGAGGATTCCAGCTGTCTCTTGTCACTACCTATGAGTTGCCACACACAGGCATGCTCAGTCAGAGTTCAATAAGGCAATGAAGACAGACTCTCTTTAGTACCACTCACTGAGAGCTCTGCTAGAAGTGTTGAAGCCAACACACTATTTTGGCTAGTTTGTGACAGTTAGCTTTGGACTGCAGGGGGGGTAAGAAAAAGGGGGGCCTGTCACCTCTCCTGACATGCCAATTGCAGTGACCACTTGCATTCCCCATGTAGTAATTCTGCAGCCTCTACTCTTGTGACTCTGTGTTATGTCAATTCTTTACTACTCCTGCTAGGAGTTAATAACTGTATTGCCTGCACTCTGCTGGAAAGGTGCTGGTGGGTGTTAGCAGTAGCAGAGGTGTCTGACTCTTCCCATGACTGCTGCTGGTGGGACACTGCTTCAACTGGTAACACCCAACTGTACACGACCTGCAGACTGCTGGCAATTCAATCATTACTTCTAGCAGGAATAATGTAGGAAAGGCATATCAGAGGGCCATAACAGCAGATGCTCCAGAATTAGTACATGGAGATTAGAATGCAAGTGATTACTAAGACAGACATGTCAAGAGAGGTGGGGGAAGGAGTGTGTGCTTTAAGAGTTGAAGTTCCTGGCTCCATTTGGGGTGGACATTTATAGCAGTTTGCTGACAAAGTTTTTGTAAACTTTAAACTGGAATAATAAAGACATCTTGTTACTTCACAAGAATTGATGCTCCTGAGTCCTGAATTATTACGTAAATATTTGCAAAAACGTGCATTAAAATATCTTGCGTCTAAAATCAGCTTTGGTCTTGGGTGTGGGCGGAGCTTGGAAGGGGTGGAGCTTGGGCGGGGCTTTGATGGGCGTGGCTTTGAGGGGGCGCAGAACTGGATCCTTGCCCCGGGTGCAGGAAAGCCTAGCTACGCCTCTGGTGAATAGGACAAGGAATTAAAAGGTCTCAGGCTGTAGCCCCCGAAGGGGGTGAAAAGTTGTCCCTGTAAAAGTAAAACTGATGATCATGATGCCCCCTCTTCACTTGGCTCCCACATGCGATCGGCTACATCGTCATTTACATCTGTTTGCTCATCACTTGTGTCACCTGTCTCTTCTTTAAGTCCATGGCCTCTGGCAACATCTGCTTAGCTAGCAGAAGGAGCAGCAAAAGCAAGAGATAGGATCAGGACAGATGAGGACACAGAGGCAATTCCTGAGCCATGCCAACTAAGCATGTTGTCCGAGGAACCCACTGATTCCTGAGCTCTAGAGGTGTTCCATTCAAACTCTTCCTCCTGACAGTATCATGGTGAGGATGAACGGATGACCTCAACTCCACTCTAGTGATTGGTGGGGGTCTGGGTCACGGTGCCCTAAGTAATCATCAAATTTATCCTGTGGATAGGTGATTAATGTTCTTAGAGGTAAAATCCCTTTTTTACTGACAGATATCTAAACACACATTACACTGTCAATGGAATGTAATGTTCTAGCGCGCTAAAACAACCTTAAAAACTCAAACTAGCAATACAAAGCTGGCCTTCTAATGTAAAAGACCCCGAGACTATCACAGTGCGATACAGTATGCTAAATGCCTTTGCTTTGTCAACACTGAAAACACTTTGTTTGAGGCACCAAGTGTAAGTTTTTTTCTTTTTTCTGTTCTAAACCTGCGCTTACCTTTGAGATAAGTCAAAGAGAAACTTGCTAAGGCAATGAACTCTCCCTGTAACCCTCAGCCCATTTGTCACCGCGATGGCCTGACGAGAACTGACATTTACAAACCCAGAATGAGAGCACATCCATTTCGCCAGTCTGACACTCTGATATAATAACTATTTACCTTGAGAAAGAGCGGCTGAGATTTCCGATTCTTGTGAATCTTCTCACTTTGGCACTTATTTTCTCACTCTGTCAAACAGCCCTAGATTAATGGAACAATTTGTTCAACAAATCATATTAGTACAAAGCATACAGGAGAAGGAAAGCGAGATGGAAAGCCGGGATTCTGTTATACTCATTCAAGTCAGCGGTGGTACCATGGCAAATAAAAATGCAGTTATGCCTGACATTTACCGAGGTATAATGTAAAAAGGAAAATGTCTAATGATTTTGGACAGTTGAGAGATCACTTTAGAGGAATGCTAGAACCAGGGAGGTAATAAGATAAAGTTACACGTGCTATGGAGATGGAGCTTCAGATCTGGCAGACATTGCTGCCTGCTCCTGCAGTGCTCCCACATAAAAATCAGGCTTTACTTGGAAATGAAAAGAAGCATGTGCTGCAGATGTCTCACTCTAAATCATGCCTGTGTTTTACTGACAACTTGAAGATGAACCTGCTTTGTTACCTGTATCATTAGGAATTTGCCTGTTATTATTTAGCAGGTGATATAGTAGAAATCTGCAAGAAAACTGGAAATGTGAATGAAATGTTATATAAAGCTGTGAAATCTCTGACACTTTGACAGGCAGTTCTATTATTTCATACAGAGTCGTATAAATCCATGTTACGGTATATCATGCTAGATGAAAGGGTGACAAAAGGCATGACATGTGTAAAAGAGCAGAGCAAGGTTTCTCAGGACTTCTATAACCTGTGCATATCTGGTACCGTCTAATGTTATCTAAAAAGCAACGTTATTTTGTGTCATTTTTTTAAACATCGATGTGTCTTTATTTTTTTCAATAGGCAATAGGCGCAATTGCTGCTGTCTTGAAGGGAGGGACTATAGATGGTTTGCGATCTGTGCAGAGGTCATTCTGCAGGGAGGGGGAGGAGCTTGTGTTGATTTTGATCATATTATCTATATATACAGGTAAATCAAGGGCCATCTATATTAGATTGCACACTATCTTGCACACTATCTCAATTTGAGCATACACTATTTCTTATTCAGTTAGTGTTAGAACAAGGTGCTTCACAAATAGTGTAATGTGCAATTGCACAATGCTTAGATAGACTTGCCACATTTGTAGGTGTTACCTTTCCTGGCCATCTTGCCTGTTATGATAACGAAATGACTGCTGAGAAGTGTCTGTCTATTATGAGGCTCTGTGGTTACAGATTCAGGATTTTTAAAAATATACAATACTCACAAAAAGTTAGAGATATTCGGCTTTCGGGTGAAATTTATGGAAAGCATAGAAGCATGCAATGGTGATTTCCTCATCTCAAACAATTTATTGAAACAAAAGCCAACAACAGTGGTGGGTATACTCCCACAAAAATTGTCAGTGTCAATAACTTGTCATGTGGCCTTGAGCATCAATATGATGTCTCATGCTGTTCACAAGTCAACTTATTGTCTGCTGAGGCATGACATCCCACTCTTCTTGAAGGGTGGCCCTCAGTTCATTGAGGTTCTGGGGTACAGAGTTACGAGCCTCTACATGGTGACTCAGCTGATCCCATAGGTTTTCAATGGGATTCAGGTCTGGAGAAAGTGCAAGCCACTCCATTTTAAGTACACCAGTCTCCAGCAGCGGTTCCTAATGAGTCAACCTCGATGAGCTGGCGCATTGCCGTCCATGGAGATGAAATTAGGCCTGTGTTATTCATGTAGAGACACAATGACTGGATTTATGATGTTATTCAAGTAGTATGGGCTTGTACCATTCACAAAGTATAGGCAGTTCTGAATCGCCTAGACACACCTGCCCATTTGTGAGTAGTTGCATATATATATATATATATATATATATACAGTATATATATTTTTTTTTTATTTATTTTTTTTTACAAAATTGTGATTTATACAGTTGGTCATTTTCACATTTTCAGATATTTCATTCCCTTCAACAATTCATATTATCCATTTTAATGCATAGTAATATAGGCAGCCACCAGAGGCAGAGACAAAACAGTTGACATGGCTGGAAGCAACAGGATCCATCCTCTCTGTAGTGGCCTTGCTATGGTACTACAGCTCAGCTCCGATTCAAGTGAATAGTATGCCAGTACTGGAAAATACACAGTTGTCAGAGCCTTTTGGTTCTGGCTCAGTGGTTCAGTGGCACCTATACATTGGCCGATAATTGGGAACAAACATTTGTAGGAATGATCCTTCCCAAAAATTGCCCCGATTATCGGCCTATGTAAAGAGGCTTTTAAATTTATATCCTACTTATGTGGCTAGGGAATTAACCCCTGGAGAACTATCCTTCACCATACTTCTGCAACCTTACAGAGTACCAAAACCAAAAATAGAATCTAAATAGCAGGCACTTTCATTTCAATGAGGCTGACTTGCAGTACCATCACAGTCCATGGATAAGACTGCTTCTGTTTCTGAGGAAAACGCAGGTAATGTAAGTCAATGTAAGTCATGTAAGTCAATGAGGACGGATCGTTTGGTATGACACTCATACCAAACGGTTCCGTCCCCACTGACTTTCAGTCGGGTGAGGAGGACGGAACCGTTTGGTATGAGTGTCATACCAAACGATCCGTCCTCATTGACTTACATGCAGCTGAGGATGGATCCGCAATGCCTGTGGGCATTTCACACGGGAGCCGATCGCTACAGTGCTCGTAACGAGCACTGCTGGCTCATCTCTAGTCCTAACTGCATACAACTGCTTTAACATCCTGTTTTCTTTTGTAACTTCAGGGCTTCATTAGATTTTACCTTGTCTGATTCTTACACTGATGTTATTATAAATCAGTTGCTTTATAAACAGGTGAACTACATTTTTTATTGGATTTGTATGTTTTTAATTGATGTTGAAATGATTCTTACAGATTCATTCTATATTGCAACACTGACCAAGTATGAACATTCCATTCTTAAAATATACAACTTCTTATCCAATAAATTGTATATTCTTCAGAATTTTGTACATCATCAGTCATGAAACATATTTCTAGAAATTTAATTAGATAAACAAGCATTTATATCAGCAAATTCTGAGCACACAAATTATTATTAATTCATAAGTTCATCCTAAAGTCAAAGCCTCCATTTGTAGGTGTTACTGCCAATGAGTGTGAACACACTGTGCCAAGCAACCGATTTTATCTCAGGCTTGTCCTGAGGGCATTATCCTGGTGTCCCCTGGTTTTCAATATTTAATCGCTATTCAGGGATCTGCCTTCACTGCAGAGGGGCCCCCAGGCTGCAACCTCTTGAAATAGTGCCAATATAATTGGCTGCTGATCCACTGAGGTCCAAGACACTGGTACAAAGCACTGGGGGATCTGGCAATACATATAGTTAGGAAACAGGCAAAGGTCAAGGCAGGCAGAGTATGTATGACTCTGTTAAACAGTCCAGAGGTCATGGCAGGCAGCTCAGGGTCAGTATGGTGACCAGACATGGTTCAGGTTAGGTGGAAGAGAGTCATGATGCAGGAAACAGGCACAAGTTGGTACACAAGCAGACAAATGGATTATACCACTTTTGCAGGGCCTAGCAAGCAAGTGGAACAAACAGTCAAGCATATATAGGAGGACTGATGAGTCATTAGCCAAACAGCTGAACACAGATCAAAAGGGGAATTAACCCTTACAGTGTGGCAGAGAGAGATTCAATGAACAGATGCTAATACAGACATGCTAAAGATCTAGCAGGCAACAGCATGGGACACAGAAGTCTGATGGTCATCCCTGGGCAGAAACTAGGTCATGTGGTACCCATGCCCACTCCAGATAGCAGGATGACAGTGGGCATGGAGGATTGCTACAACAATTTTGTGCCTGTTATAATGCATAGGCAGCAGATTTGTTGTATTTGACATACATGTTGAAATTGTCCCTAACTGTAGAACAGAACACACACAGACAATTATTTTAGTGGACATGACTACTTTAATTGGTTGATAACTAATTGCAAATCCTTAGGGTACTGCTAGAGATCAGCGACTGAATTAATAAGAATTGATTAGTTTCATTAAGCAGAGTTCTGCACCTGTGATGGGTTATCCCCAAAGCTGAGGAAGTTCCACCTGCCGCTTGATTAACATGGCCAGACATCTCAGCTGGCCTTGACTATCTTACACCTAAGATGCTGCTCTGAATAGCAGAGGCTCCACTTCTACTTCCAGTGCAGTGAATGCTCATGTGCTTCTACCCTTAAGGGTAGTGGGGCATACCCAGTCGCTGCACAAGTGGCGAAAGCAGAGCATCTGTGGTTGCACCACTACTTAGAGCAGCGGTGCAGGTGCGAGATTGTCAGGGTCAGCAACGATGTTCAGATCTGTCAATCAAACATCAGGGGGAGCGTCCTCAGCTTTGAGGACAACCCGTCTTAGATACAGAACTCTACTTGATGAGACAAATGAATTCTTACAAACCAATCATTCTGCCACAAATTCAGGTTTTGAAGCCAAAATGAAAAATGGGAATAATGGGAATAATGTATATGAATGAGATTTTAAAAAAATATTACAGGAAAAGGCTGCTTGGAACTGGGAGCATACTCCTGAATTTTTGAAAATCTACATCAAAGCTGCATGAAATACAGTTTTTGGGTATCATTAAAGTGGAATTCTCCCCTGCATGGGAACATAGCTGGTTGTGAATTATTTGCTTTGTAGATAAATATATGTTCAGCATATTGCTTTCCACTGGGCAGGCAGCTGTTTCTACTGCATAAAGATCAGGATCAAGTGGAACTGCAGTAGTCACTCAACTTCTGCTTCAAGGCAGGACTTCTTGGTTCCAGTCAACATGGATGACTTCCTATTAGTTATGCTGCATGACAAGCAGCTGGTTCCCTGCATGTCTATGTAATGGATGGAAATGACTACTCCATGTGTTACCCACATAATGCTTTAACTGCAGAGACTGGAGTTCCATAGTCACTCATAATACTATGTGTACAGAGCAAACAGAAGAACATGTCCTGCTTTTAACTGAAAATTGGTGCACAATGTTTTCTAAAGCATGCAGTTTTTAGACCTTACATTGACAGGTGGCCCGTTTATTGTATAATGTATTTTTAATTCTTGAAAAGAACAGTTTACTATGAATCTGGACTTTATTTGCCAGAAAACTAACCAGAGCAGAATTCCTAAAGTTATGAGACATGTTTATTGAGCAGCAGCAGAAAGAACTGAAGAGAATAAAGTTATATTGTGAATTCTCCATACAGATGGACTGTGACCTTTAAAGAAGGTGTCCAGGAGTGCACTTTTGATTTGTGGAGGTGTTTTGATGTAATATTCTGGCATTAGGGATATGCTGGCTTTGCAGAGCTGACATTTCTGTAGGGTTTGCTTTATATATTTTGTTCAACTCATCTGAACAAGAATGTTTGATAGAAGCAGAGAAAAGTTCTTACAAATGATAGAGATGTGTGAAAGCTTTCCTTGTTTTCAACTTTATTTGTTGGACATGGCCTCAGATTTTCATGGAAAGCCATTACTCAAATCAGTGAACATTTGTCAGGATTTGTAAAAATAGATGTATTATTACAGCTTGATAAAAGTGGTTTTACTCTTCATATGAAGGACTCAGGGGTGTAACTGCAATCCTTTGGGTTTTATATATATATATATATATATTACAGTCATACTGTTAATAAAGTAATAACACTGCACAAGTAGCAAATATTATCACTAGTGTTGAGCGAAGTAATGAAAACTTTGATTCATCTTTGATTCATCTGTCTCATTCATCATTTTCCCGGCCATTTTTTTGGCCTGGAAAATGATCTTAATCTATGCCAGCAAGGGAGGTGGCATAGTTTAAAGCATGTTGCACAGCCGGCGGCAGCAACAGGGTTGCCAACCGTCCAGAAATTTCTGGACAGTCCGTAAAAATGGGTGACTTTTTTCCTCTGTCCGTGAAAAAAAATCGAGGTGTCCGTGATTTTTTTGAGGCCAGTGATACTTGACTAGATTATTTTGGTGGTAATTATAATCATTTTACAGCTTCCAGTAAATGCTGGTATTCAGTCCTGATCTGTATATTGAGCTATAGACCTGTATTACTTATAATATTTATCCTTCATTATGGTTTTCCAATTTGTCCGTAAAAAATGTTGGCAGTCCGTGATTTTGGGATAAGCTGCCCAGAAAAAAGAAAAATTCTGGTTGGTAACCCTGGGCAGCAAGCGTCAAAGTTATGTAGAGGCTGCACCTCAACATAACCTTGGCGTATCCACCTGCAGCACACAGGTGGATACGGTCGTAATAAATGTCCCCCTATGTGTATACATTAAACGTAGGCCAAAAATACTCTATGATGTGAACCCAGAATAATACAGATAGTAGGGGCATAGCTATAGGGAGTGCAAAGGTGGGTGGCTTAGAAGGCATCTGTGACACATAAGAAGACACTAGTATTATAAATGACACATAGTAGGTGGGAGGTGCTGTTACAAATTCTGCATGAGGTCCAGCAGCTTGAAGTTATAGATTAACCATAGTAACATTCAAAGTGCCACTATAGCAGTATGGGGCTAAGCACCAGAATCCCATACTGCTCCAGTAATAGTGCCAGGAACAGAGACTGAAACATAACAATGACTGCCACAGAGTCCATGTAGAATAATACCAATGAATGGGTTGAGCTCTTCTATCCTGTTCTCCCCAGAAGCTGTGGTGTACCAGTCCCCACTGCCTAAGAGGTTAATAATGTCAGAGAATGCATATTTTGCACTGTGATATGCATTTTCCTTGTTGAAGGCTGTAAATAGGGTTAACATGACCATGGGTAGCTAAGTAGCAGTCCTCCACCCACTCCCTCTAGATGGGTTGCTGCCATAGTTAGTCAGTAGAGAGAGGGAGACACAAAAAAGCACTTGAATGACTGGAGCAGCCAGCTGGGTACACTGGAGACAGAGCTTAACACCTGCCTCTGAGTAAGCAAAAGAGACCTATTCTGGATTGTAGAGTGGCCATTAAAGAGTTTCTGTCACCAATATTTAGCCTATTAAACAGGATGACATTTC
Organism: Rhinella marina; assembly: GCA_900303285.1. Classification (NCBI taxonomy): domain Eukaryota; kingdom Metazoa; phylum Chordata; class Amphibia; order Anura; family Bufonidae; genus Rhinella; species Rhinella marina. Next base: position 37,371 of record ONZH01007738.1, read on the forward strand.
CAATGGGCAAATGTCACCTGAGGCTAAATATGTAAGTGACTTTATTCCTAATAGGGCTGTTTTTGTGTTTTTAATACTTTTATAATATGTTAATTAGCCTCCTAGGAGCAGGGGGGCGGTGCCCCTGCACCTTGAGGCTCCGTTACATCACCTTGTAAAATGCTTACTTCTTCTTGATTGACAGAGCCAGGCAGCACGCTCCATCTGTTGCGGCCCTGTCCGATGCAAATCCCACACCTGCGCCATGCGTAGCAGGCTCCCGGCTTCCTCACTGCACCTGCGCTGCCTTCTCTTCCTAGTGGACTGTGCCGTAGTCGGCGCAGGTGCAGTGAGGCAGCCGAGAGCCTGCTACACTCACTGCACCTGCGCCGAATGAAGGATGCACGCCGCAGGTGCGGGATTTGCATCGGACAGGGCCGCAGCAGATGGAGCGCGCTGCCTGACCCTGTCAATCAAGAAAAAGTAGGTGTTTTACAAGGTGATGTAACGGAGCCTCTAGGTGCAGGGGTACTGCCCCCCCCCTGCTCCTAGGCTAATTAACATATTATAAAAGTATTATAACACAAAAATGGCCCTATTAGGAATAAAGTCACATATTTAGCCTCAGGTGACATTTGCCCATTGGAAATGTCATCCTGTTTAAAGGGGTTATCCCACGAATAATGTAAAAAATGAAAATCAGAGATCATATAATACCAGACAGCATCTTTCTAACAAAGCTAGAACCAGCCCTGTATCTCACATGGATCCAGAGATCTCCCCATTCATTACTCTAGATTTATATCAAGCTGGCAGCTCAAGGGAAGTGTCTTTTAGGCTGCAGCTCTGGAGGCGTGTCCATGCTCTGCCTATCACAGCTCAGGAGACAGTTAAAAGTTGAAACTGAGCATGAGCGGCCTGCTCAGTGAATAGGTCAAAGAATTAAGAAATTAAGTGGTCCTATACAGATACATTTTATTGAATAACTCAGTAGCTGTACAAAACTTTTAATTACATGCAATTACAAAAGTATTCAGATCCAGATGCTGGTTTGAAAACTGTAGAATATTTTTCGTGGGACAACCCCTTTAATAGGCTAAATATTGGTGACAGAAACCCTTTAAAGGGTTATTCTCATTTTAGACAATGGGGGCATATCGCTAGGATATGCCCCCATTGTCTTATAGGTACGGGTCCCACCGCTGGGATCCGCACCTATATCCAGAACGAAGCCCCTGAACTGAATGAGGGCGCACTGCGCATGCGCAGCCGTCCTCCATTCATTTCTATGGGGACGCCGAAAATAGCCGAGCGCTGGCTCGGCTACTTCCGTCAGCTCCATAGAAATGAATGGGAGCGGTGGCCGCGCTTGCGCGCTGCGCTCCCATTCATTTCTATGAGCGCAGCGTGGAGCTGCGCCTGGTGGTGGTCGGACCCCAGGAAACCCGGGGTCCTCCAGGCGCAGCGCTCCCCGATCCGTTCTGGATATAGGTGCAGGTCTCAGCGGTGGGACCCGCACCTATAAGACAATGGGGGCATATCCTAGCGATATGCCCCCAATCTCTAAGATGAGAATACCCCTTTAAGAGAAAAGTGCAAGACTCTGGAGATGATGCACATCTAAGGCTTTGGGCTCCACAGTATTTTTGTCTGGGTTATGAACTTCAGGCACCTAGGTATATTGAAGAAACAGATTGCAGGTCTGGTAGAGGACTACCCTCCACAGCTAGGCATTGCAGTCCCCCATTTTGAGAAGACGAGAAAGAGAGAGAATTGGAACTCTTGATTGGGTTACATAGAAAGTACAGAAATATTGGAAAAGGTGCACGCAATGGCCAACCCCATATTTGCACCCTTAGGAACTGTCAAAAACTGCTGAAGCAACATTTAAGTATCGTTTCTGCTGCTAGAAATATGTGTATTTGCAATTTGCCACCATTTTCAGTAAAACTGTCCTTATGATTGGAATAACCACTGCACAGTTTTATGCGTGTTTGGCTTTATCGCAGGGGTTCCCTGCTTACATCTCACAACACCACCAACAACAAGTGCACCCCAACCAACATCAGGCAGAAAAGTCCCAAACCAGGGTATGCCCTGAGTGGAAGAAAGGTGTGCTCCTCCCTTCATTAAGTGCACGGCCCTCGGAGTGCTGAAGCAGGATCACTAAAGTGAGTACTACTACCACCATTCTCACCGAAGCCACCGCTCGTATCCTTTCCACCTCATACCTTACTTCTGGGCCGACACACTGAACAGCACTCTCGCTATGACTACATGTGCGCTGACTTGCTCCCTCTGTCCACCCTTCCTTTTTCCCTTCACCTAAATCCTCTGTCCCACTGAAACAGTGATGCATCAGTTGGGCAGCTCTATTTCCCGACCTAGACCTTGTGTTAGTATAGAGTCATGGTCAACAAGCAGCTGGTTGCTCTGCAGTCATGAAGAAGACTATCTAAGGCAAAACAATGCTGGTACCCTCTGGTCCATCAGATAATCCTTGGCTGCACCTCTTTACCAGAAACACTGACAAATACAGGGAGGGGAGGACATAACACCAATAGTATCGAGATATACTGTAAATGACTATTGGGAGGACACATACAAGGGGCAGATACATATACATAACATATGGAAACATAGGGGGAAGGAGCACTAACAAACATGACTACAGGGTGTAACTTTTTGTACAATTATTTTATTATTTATACATCTTCTCAATTATTATTCTTTTTAATATTTTATATCCTTGTCAATTAAAATGCTCACCATATGAACATAATATTGCAAAAAATACCCTGGACAAACTAGATTCTAGTTCATCTATTCCTTTTATAGCAAATTTAATCCCATTGATTCTATTATTACCTTGACATCACACATCAGAACCTCCCCTTGAAGTCTTCCCAAAACATCAATAGGCATCTATCTAAGTTGACCTCTTGCTGGATTGACAGCAATTATTTTCAAGGCTGCCTAAGTCTTTAGAACTACTTAAAAGGCAGTAAAGGCCTTTAATTGTTTCCCACCTTTCCTGTAACTTTGGAATGGGTCATAAATTTTAAAGAATATAAATGGGGATGTGTGCAGGTGGAGTTGTGAAGCTTGGCTTCTCCCAGTGCTGATGGACAATGCTGATGTTTCACTTAGCACACAATTTGAAACTTTCACTGAAATGTCAAAGAAGTTCAAACAATAAAGCCCTGTGTCAGATCAAGTAAGAAAGAGCTTATCTTTTGATCCCAGAACTTCCCTTGAGTGTGTGCTTAGGAGTCCACGTGCAAATCCTCCCAACAGGAAAGGTCTATTACAGCTCAATAAAACACCTCCGACATTCAGTGCTGTAACAGAGTAGAACAATCTACCAGCTGCAGGGATTTCCCATTGATTCCGCTAGCACAGGCGCGGACCCACTATCTCTTCCTGTAAGGGCGGTAGCAGAAAAGTAACAGCCACCAGGCCTCAGGAAGCCAGTCGTCCATCAGCTTCAGTTCTCCGGGGCGTGGGGGCCCTGGCTAAAATATTTGTTTGGTGGCCACATTACCAACACGTGCTGCTTAAGCACTTGGAAAACAAAAGCGGGATGTCTGGATCAAAAACCAGGAAATGAAGCAGCATGAGGACTAGAGATCAGCAGGACAAGGCAGGCGCTTTCTCTCTACTCTATTGTTCATTAAAAAAGGAGGAAAATAAGTAAATACTGTAAAAAAAAATTAACACATCCTGAGGTTTCGTATCAAGAAATCAGCAAGAAAAACAAACATCTTATTCATGCACAGCAAGGAGCTGATTTTATAGACAACTTGGCATGGAGACATATGTCAAATCCAATTAGTGGCAGTGGTCAGACTAGGAAAACTAGCTAAATACTCCCCTGGCTATTTAGGGCTTCTAATTAATATGGAACGGAGGTGGTAGTGAAATGCGGGGCTACAAGGGCACACAGGAGTGGAGCTGGTAGCTGCCCAGTAACTTTTACCACAATTGTTTTATCAACTTCTGGAAAACACCACTGATAATATTAATAGAACAATTAACTTAAAGAAATTGAAAATCTGCAGTTTTTATGAATTTGTACAGTATATTTACTGCCAATAAAGAAATCAGAGATTCTATCTTGCAGGTAAAATGGAGCATTGGCGATCATCAGAAAAAGATGCCTAATTTACTATTAATATACTATTCACATATATTTATATATTTATATTATATACATATATATATTTTTGTATATTGTATTGAAAAGAACAGATAGCTATGTTATTTCTACAAATGAGGATGTCTTTTGGGCATACAGTAGGTGTAGGCTGAATTGTCACTAGCAGATTTGTTACAGAAATTTCGGTGTCTGTCCCAATCATCTGAACGGATATCCATGTGCTTCTGCCAAAACAACTCCACGTATGTACATTTTATTTTAAATTTCTGCAAAAATCTGCTGCATGTGAATTCACCCTTAAAGGGTTTGGCCCATCTTGTACTTTGATGGTATATTGATAGGATGTGCCACCAATGTCCAATAGGTGCGGGTCCCACCTCTGAGATCCTTACCTATATCTCAAACAGGGCCCCCAAAGTGAACGAGGGTGCACTGCACAAGTGCGGCCACCCTCCATTCATGGTATGGGAGTGCTGGAATTGGCCAAGTACTGGCCCAGCTATTTCCAGAACTCCGAAAGAGGTGAATGGGGAGGTGGCCGCACTTGCGTGGTGTGCGCTCCATTCGCTTCTATGGGAGTTCTGGAAATAGCCAAGTGCATTCGCCTGGCTTTTTTTCGGTATGCCCATAGAAGTGAATTGAAAACACACCATGCATGTGCACTCTCCATGGATTTGGTGTCCCCTTCTAGAGATAGGTGTGGATCCCAGAGGTGGGAACCACAACTTTGTGACATTGGTGGCATATCCTAGAAAGATGGGCCAACCCCTTTAAAGTCTACGGTATGTCTGCATACATATAAGGAGTAATACAAATCTGCATGTCGTCAATTCCCTTTATTGAAGAAAACTATTTCTAACATATTGATTGTATTACAAATTTACTCATTATGATGTCATAAACATAAAACATAGTTGAGACGCCAGAGAAATCGGGGAAGAAAATATTATACCATATATGAAGACGATTTATATGTTAGTGGAGCTGAAAATTGGCCAAATGTCAAATTTTTAAATATGCCTCAGAGGACATTCCAAGTTGAGCTGTAGTGAACATATGTCCCTGTCCTGACATATTATACACATATGCCATATTTTAAGGTGCATCATGATTGCCATGATACATCAGGACCAGTCTTACAACATTTTATGTTTATTTGAAACAGCTCTTGGGCCCTTAGGTCATTGGCAGCCACAGCACCCAATTATCTGTGGTCAGTCATGCTGCTGGTGTCTGTATGGTACTTGGTCAGTGACATGTTCAGGTTCCAGTTAATAGTAAGTGGAAGACAACCTCCAACCAAAATGCTTATTATACAATTATGGTTAAGGTCATAGAGCAGAAAAGATAGGGGGCTGACTTGTTTCTCCTTCTATACCCTTCAAATAGATTTTATTATATAGCACCAACATATTCCACAGCATTGTACAGAGATTTTCATCACTCGCATAGGTCCTCATCCTCACTTGGGCTTTAAATTTAAATTTTGAATTAACCTATCAGTATATATCACTATACTGTGTTGGAGGAAACCATGAGCATATAAAATACCTGCTGAGGTTGCTCTTGGTCTATTTTGAACCCAGTACCCCATCGCTGCACGGCAACAGTGCTAATCACTGGTGGGGGTGGGGAGTTAGGAGTGGGTTTAGGAGTAAAGATAATTGCGTTCATATGTTTTGTAATGCAAAAGTCCTAGCAGAAGTCATGATAAACCCCATTCCAGCCAGATGCAGTTAGGGTGGTAGATTAAGATCAACTTTTTTTTTTTTAATTATTTTGTAGGAAAAATTGTTTCATCTATGTATAAACATTAAGACACAAGTCAATCTATAGTCAACACCACACTGTGTCTACAGCCAGAAAGCTGAGTTGCACCATGATATAGACAGAGGCAGCATTGTCTTTAACATTATATCTTAATTGAAAACTGCTCGTGTATTTCATATTATTGCTTATGGCCTATAGACACGTTTCATTACATTGGAAGATTGGACATGCATAACTTGGCAGGATCCTCCAAACTAAAGGAAATCCAGATTTTCCAAGTTTTATGATTTTGATTAGGGGCTCATCAATTTGTTGTACAGTGATTAGCTGACACTGCACTTAGAAAAGGAAAAATGACAGCTCCTCTGCTTCTTAAGAAAGAGCAAGTCTATGGAGCAACTCCCAGCATGCTCATCAGAACTCATTAGCATTTGAAACTTTCATCAACTTGCAAAAGCTCCAAATCTGATGTGATCTAAACTCTAATTAGGTCCCTCTACATGCACTAAGTTATCGGAAAAGTGTTTCTAAGTTTAGCCAATTGACCTTTCGGATTACGTTTGTCTTATACATAAATCATGTAGAGATAAATATTTATTTGGATGGTCTTTTGCCAAAAACAGATTCAGTATGTAATAGCCGGGCTGAACTGATACACAGCAGAGCAGAGGTAAATGAGTTTTTGGCACAAGAATATGGTAATACTTTCTATCTAACATTTTCCAGGAATGATAGGCCAAATGCACGTCCCACCCTTTTCTTCCCACGCCGCCTGTAGCACAATCTAGAGTGAGTATAGATTTTATTCTATTATGCTAATATCAAGCATTGAAACTTTATATACAGTACTGTATACACTGTATAAGTCACATAAGGACAATATAAGAACAACAGCGCTGTAAATGCAATATACAAAGGTTCACTTGGGGCTTAATGGGAAAATCCTGTTGAAACCAGGTGAACTGTTATTAGCAATCATTTTTGATGCCAATGCTGTCTTTTATATGACTCCTAGGCAGGGGCGGATTGGCCGCAGACCTTACAGGGAAATCTCCTGGTGGGCTGGTGTCCAAGGGGGCCCTCCTCATGGCCGGCCAGTGAAAGTTTTTGGGGATGTATTTTGTGCTGCTGGCAGTATTTTTGTGATGGATTCTGGTATTTGACTATTTGTTGTTCTGGTATAATGTCCAACACTATGCTATTGCTGGCCCTGACTTCCATCAATTTGGACCCGACTACAAAACGGGGCCACTGTTAGTATTTTTTCCAGGGTCACTTTAAGTTCCCAGTAGGTCCCTGCTTTAAGGGGGAGATTTATCAAGACTGGTGCTTCCTGTGCCGGTCTTAACATCTCCTGCACTGCTGGAGGATGTGCCATATTTATGACAAGACACATCCTCTGGCAGTCCGTGCACCTAATCAGAAATCTAAGGCGGCTCTGATCTGCTGTTTTCTGGCTTCATTTTTGCCAGAAAACCGACATTAAAAAAGATACATTTTGTCACAGTGGCTAGCCACGCCCTTTCCCACCCTTGCCACACACCCTTTCTGAGGGCTAGGGCGGTGTAAAACTGCCCCTTGCGACTTTTTTTTTTTTCTCCAAGTCATATTAATAACAGTTGCAAACTCATGTGTCTACAACTTTTAAAAGCCACTTTTAAGGTGCAGGGAGGTTATAAATCTTCCCATAACAGTTAAAAATATTGGGTAGGATCAATTCAGGAATGCAATGGTTGAAAATTCCTAATCTTCTTAGCTCTATGTATTCGGGTTGTCCCTAGGGATGCGCAAACCCATGGGTTCGGCCAAAATTCAAGTCAAAGTTCGGGTTCGGGACCCGAACTTGACCCAAACTTCACCCCCAATCCGCACCCCATTAAAGTCAATGGGGACCCGAACTTCACTTTATTATTTTCCATTATAACATGGTTATAATAGAAAATAATAGCATTCTTAAAACAGAATGATAAATAAAATGGCCATTGAGGGGTTAACAATAATGATTAAAAAAAACCCTCACCTCATCCACTTGATCGCGCTGACGTCACTGAACTCACCATGTGGTGAGCGCGGTGACGTCATTGCAGCTCCTTTTGCAGGTCAGGCTGAAAGAAGAGGATACCTGCGCGATCAAGTGGATGTCAGTTTTTTTTTAAATTATTATTATTATTTTTAACCCCTCAATGGCCATTTTATTTAGCATTCTATGAGGAGGTAAGTTCTAGATGAGGAGGTAAGTTCTAGACTTGACCGTGGCGACTCAATGGATGTCGTATATTTGGACTTCTCCAAAGCGTTTGACACGGTACCACATAAAAGGTTAGTATACAAAATGAGAATGCTTGGCCTGGGAGAAAATGTCTGTATGTGGGTAAGTAACTGGCTCAGTGATAGAAAACAGAGGGTGGTTATTAATGGTAGATACTCAGATTGGGTCACTGTCACTAGTGGGGTACCACAGGGGTCTGTATTGGGTCCTATTCTCTTCAATATATTTATTAATGATATTGTAGAAGGTTTGCATAGTAAAATATAAATTTTTGCAGATGACACTAAACTGTAAAGTAATTAACACAGAGGAGGACAGTGCACTGCTACAGCAGGATCTGGATAGACTGGAGGATTGGTCAGAAAAGTGGCAGATGAGGTTTAACACTGACAAATGTAAGGTTATGCATATGGGAAGGAATAATGCAAGTCACCAGTACATACTAAATGGTAAAGCATTGGGTAAATGACATGGAAAAGGACCTAGGAATTTTAGTGAACAGCAAACTAAGCTGTAGAAGCCAGTGCCAGACAGCTGCTGACAAGGCCAATAAAATAATGGGTTGCATCAAAATGGGCATAGATGCCCGTGATGAGAACATAGTCCTGCCACTTTACAAATCACTAGTCAGACCACACATGGAGTACTGTGTACAGTTCTGGGCTCCTGTGAACAAGGCAGACATAGCAGAGCTGGAGAGGGTTCAGAGGAGGGCAACTAAAGTAATAACTGGAATGGGTGGACTACAGTACCCAGAAAGATTATCAAAATTAGGGTTATTCACTTTAGAAAAAAGACGACTGAGGGGAGATCTAATAACTATGTATAAATATATCAGGGGTCAGTACAGAGATCTCTCCCATCATCTATTTATCCCGAGGACTGTGACTGTGACGAGGGGACATCCTCTGCGTCTGGAGGAAAGAAGGTTTGTACATAAACATAGAAGAGGATTCTTTACGGTAAGAGCAGTGAGACTGTGGAACTCTCTGCCTGAGGAGGTGGTGATGGTAAGTTCACTAAAAGAGTTCAAGAAGGGCCTGGATGTATTTCTGGAGGGTAATAATATTACAGGTTATAGTTACTAGAGATGGGTCGTTGATCCATGGAGTTATTCTGATTGCCTGATTGGAGTCGGGAAGGAATTTTTCCCCCTAAAGTGAGGAAAATTGGCTTCTACCTCACAGGGGTTTTTTTTGCCTTCCTCTGGATCAGCTTGTAGGAAACCAGGTTGAACTGGATGGACAGATGTCTTTTTTCGGCCTTCTAAACTATGTTACTATGTTACTATTCTGTCTTAAGAATGCAATTATTTTCCATTATAACCATGATATAGTGGAAAATAATAAAATCACCTGAACACCGAACCCGAACTTCAGTGAGAAAGTCTGGGTTCGGGTCCGGGTACCTGAACTTGCAAAGTTCGGTACAAACCCAAACTTTGCAGTTCGGGTTCGCTGAACCCTAGTTGTAACCAAACCTTTTGCAGCCTGATTCCTGTTTATGATGTTACGTTATTAAAATCCAAACATCTGTAATACATCTTCCACCAAAAACGATAATTTTTGGACCTTTTTAATTTAAATATATCAGTGCGCTAAACAGGCTGTTTGTTACCTCCGGCTAGTATCAGTTTACCCACAGCTGTGTTACTGTCACTGTCATTACTAATGTTGTCTTGTCATTAACCCCTAGATGACCAGTGAAGAACCCCACCAGAACCCCACCTGCTCGTTTACTAGGGGGGCGGGGAGGACGTCGGATGCGCGGCAGCAGGCGGCGCGCCGAGTCCTCCCCTTCCAGGGTTTCCATGGAGACGAGGACGCGTGGAGTTTGGAGTGTGACTGTTTGAGGTTGTGGACAGGTGTCTTTTATACTGATAACAAGTTCAAACAGGTGCCATTACTACAGGTAATGAGTGGACGACAGAGGAGCCTCTTAAAGAAGAAGTTATAGGTCTGTGAGAGCCAGAAATCTTGCTTGTTTGTAGGTGACCAAATACTTATTTTCCACCATAATTTGCAAATAAATTCTTTAAAAATCAGACAATTTGATTTTCTGGATTTGTTTTCTCATTTTGTCTCTCATAGTTGAGGTCTAGCTATGATGTCAGTTACAGGCCTCTCTCATCTTTTTAAGTGGGAGAACTTGCACAATTGGTGGCTGACTAAATACTTTTTCCCCCACTGTATTTAGGTTCAGAATGCTCCCTACACCTTTTGGAAAATTCCTTGAGGGGTGTGGTTTCCAAACTGAGTTCACTTGTTGGCGGCTTCCAATGTAAGAGTACTTCAGGGTTTTTTGAAATGGGACTTAGTGCCCGAAAAACATTTTAGCAAGATCTGCTCTCTAAAATCCACTCCTTCCCTTTTGAGCCCTGCAGTATGCCCATACTGCAGTTTACGAGCACACATGGGATTTTTCTGTATTCAGGAAAAAATAGGAAACACATTGTGCGGTGTTTTTTCTACTGTTACGCCTTTTGAAAATGGAATGATTGAGAATAAAGCAACATTTCATTGTAAAAACTGTAATTTTTCATTTTCATGGCCAAGCATTTCTAAATTCTATGAAACGCATGTTGGATCAAAGTGCTCAGTACTCCACTTCAAAAAATCCTTGAAGGGTTTAGTTTACAAAATAGGGTCACTTTTTGGGGTTTTCCACTCTAGAGGTACCTCAGTGTTTCTTCAATGCAACATAGCCACTCCAACAAAATTTGCTCTCCAAAAGCCATAAAGCGCTCCTTGCCTTCTGAGACCTGCTGTTTACCCATACATCAGTCTATGACCACTTGCGGGGTGGTTCTGTAAACTGCAGAATAAGGGTAATCCATAGTAAGGTTTAGTATGCTGTTAACCCTTTCTGTTTTACAGGAGCAAATGGATTGAAATGGAAAATCTGCATAAAAGTCTAAATTTTCAAAGTTTTGTACAATTACTTTTGAATAATCCTTGAGTGGTGTAGTTTCTAATATGGGGTCATTTATGGGTGGTTCTATTATGTGAGCACCTCAAAGTCTTCAATTGGTCCTTCAAAAAAGTTGAAAATTTTCTTGAAAATTTTAAAAATTGCTTCTAAAATTCTAAAGTGACATTTACAAAATTATGGCAGCATAAAGTAGACATATGGGGAATGTTAATTTTCTGCAATTTTTTAAATAAAGATAAAGTACCACTACCATGCAATACAATGTGTCTAAAACTATCTCAGAATTAATTGGATAAGTAAAAGCATTCCAAAGTTGTTAACACATAAATTGACATATATCAGTTGCAAAATTTGGCTTGGTCCATAAAGTGAAAACTGGCTGTTTCCTTAGAGGGTTAAATAAATTGACAGGGGTTGAATACAGACTTTTCAGGGTAATGGGGCACTTTTGCTTTGTCCCAAATTTGTTAGACCCAAATTTTATCTGAGTGATGATTTTACGGAATCAAACCCAAAACGAGTTATGGGAAATCTTTAAATTCAAGATACTGGAGCTATTGCCTGTGGTCACTGATTACTGCAATCAAGATGGAAGGCAGAAGCTGGAATAGCTGGATTATCTCTTCAAAAGCACAAGTTAAAGGGGTTTTCTGAGACTTATCCTCTGGACAGGTCATCAGTATCCAATTGGTGGAGGCCCGACAGCCCGGACCCCGCCGATATGCTGTTTGAGTAGGCACCAGCACTTGTAGTAACGCCTTGGCCTTCTCCAGCTTTTCCTAGGCCGTATGATGACACGTTAATCGATCATGTGGTCTAGGTGCAGTTTAGCCCCATTGAAGTGAATAGGGCTGAGCTGCTATACTAAGCACAGCCACTATACAATGTTCCCTGCTGTGCTTGATCAGTTATTAGTTATTAGTATTAATGTCTCGTAAAACCCTTTTAAGGTGGATTTAGATGGACCCGGGAACTGGAGTTGAAGTGCTGCATTTAAATGCAGTGATCACGGCCACAGTATGAGGTTGAGCAGTCGATATTGCCAACTCTCATCCTCATACAGCTGTATTGTTTCTTGGCAGCAGAGTGCTTTTTAGGCAGTATGATCTGCTGACCAGAAATTATAATTTAGGTGTGTGCACTGATTGTGCATTTCACACGTTGAACAAGTGTTTCACTCATTCATCGGGTGATCGGCTGCACCTTTAAAGGCACTGTCGTGAACGAGCATTCGCAGGAACATTTATTCCTGATAATCTGCCCGATTATATCCCTGTGTAAATCTACCTTTAGAATTTGAATGGGGGAAACAAAACAATACTGTTTTATTGCGTGCTGGGTAAGGAGTATAGGGGCAACATCTACTGCTGGTGGCTCCATGCATATCAGATGTTTGTCCAATTATGCAGAAAGTATTGGGTTTTCCCACTTGAGGCTAAATTCACAGCAGCTGGAAACTGACACATCTAGGTCTAAAAGATTCAAGACTATGGGGGAGATTTATCAAACTGGTGTAAAGTAGAACTGGCTTATTTGCCCATAAAAAACAATCAGATTCCACCATTCATTTTCCAAAGGAGCTGTCAAAAATGAACGGTTGAATCTGATTGGTTGCCATGGTCAACTAAGCCAGTTCTACTTTACACCAGTTTGATAAATCTATACGATTATATAACATGCACATATACATTTTAGACCTTGTGGCAATAAAATTCATACAATGTAGCTATTAACAATGTATTCTACAGGCCAAAACTGAACAAATATCTTTCACTAGTTACAAATAGCAATAACACAACAAAGGTGACTCCCGATCAACCTACAGAATCCAGCGGACTGATAGAAACAGTGTTTCTGTTTTTTTCAATTAACATTGATAAAGGATCATTTCACAGAGACTTGTTCTTTCATGTTATCAGCCTAATCTTTTCAGCGTAGAATTTAGATCATCACAGATAGTGTCAAATAACTAATTCCACTCAGCAGTCTGAAATGGCAGATTAAGTAAAGCTGTTCAAACATCCTTCTCAGCATCTCCAAAGTCGGTGGTCCACTAAACTTTATTGTCTCTCTCCATGTAAGAAGTATGACATTGAATATCACAGAACCTTTAACTTGGGTCGGTGAAAACTAAGCATTTCCTATGACCATATTGTCTGTCTTCATGCAAGCAGAATGACATTAAATATCACAAGACCTTTATCTTGGGTTATTGACCAAAAGCTTCTGGTATACTTTGTTTCTAGGTGGTCTGAAGGGTTGTCTCCATGGGTTTTGTGTGAAAGTCTATCTGATAAAGGAAGGAATCTTGAAAAGCTAAATGAACACACCTAATGCCACTGAAAAGCTGCAACACAATATATGGTAGCAAATATTAATATAAAACAGTCTTCATTGTAATAGTAAGTAATGGATGCCAATCTCTTTAACTGTAACTAAGATGTCATCAGTATTGGTAACCTTAATATACTATAGTTATTCACCAACCTACTTCTCTACTGCAAGTACTTAAACAGTACTATTCATGTGCTTGAAATGTCTAGTAACATTGTGATTACAATGTACACTCAGAGTATGCACCAAAAATACTCTCATCACATACAGTGAAAGTGTCCATAGACCCTGATGAATGTGCTTTTACCTTTCATTAAGATCATAATTGTATTATGATCATATACTGTTAGTCACCACAATTAAAGCCATATTCTGGATTTATACGTCTGGAGCCTTTCCCAAAATATACATCAAGTGGATCCCTTAAGCGCAATGTTGATAGAACCTAACAAAAATTCCAATGTCTAATAAATTCTGTGCTGAAATCAAGATGCTAACAAACTAACTAAAAAAATCAATAAAGTATAGGTTCATACCGATATAGCCAGGGTGAGAATGATTCTACAAGGTTCTAGATAAACCTCTGGTAGTCTCAGGCTGAAATAATTATTGACCCAAATAACCTGTAGATAACAATCCTATTTGTAGGTTATCTTCTGGAGGGCCATAGAAACCACAGTTTATTACTGTGTACAGCTGTGGCTATTTCCCTATATATGCAAAGCACATAGAGATATAAGTATGTTGCTCCCATCATCAGCAAGACTATACTTGAATTATAAAATGTACAGTATTCATAATGTTCAGTGTATTCTTTTCTCTTATTCTAAACTATTATCTCAAACACTGGAAGGAATTTAGCAAGTCTCTAAATATGGTAAACAAAGAAAACCTAAAGGGATTCTGTCATCAGCCAAATCAGTTTCAAACTGGGCAGAACTTCTGGCACTTTTATGTGCCCGATCCAATGCTAGAAGACAAAAAAGAAGTGCTATCCATCGCAGTCTAGAAATCTTACTGTAGTACAGTTTGTTTCCAATGTGCAGATTACACTATAAGATGAATAGCTAATATATAGATATGTTTTCTTCAGTCCTTGCCTGAGCAATGATCTTGCCAGGTCTCTCTGTAAATATAAGAAAGCTTTTAGCTATTTGCCTGATTCTCGGTTTCTGACCTATGCCTGTTCTCCTGTGACACCTGCCTGGACTTTAGGATTGTTCCATGGATTCGTATGAACTCTACCTCCCCTAACCTCTGCCTTTTTCCTGACTAAATTTATTGGCAGTTCCTTCTGGTGTCTCTGATCTCTTTGGGGCAGCAGTCAACCATACCGGGACTATTTCAAGAGGTGGCAACCTGGAGGCTCCCCTACAGCGAATTCCGGATCCCTGTATAGAGGTTAAAGGGTAAATACCAGGGGACCTCCAGGTTAATACCCTTAGGTCTAGCCCAAATTCAAACCATTTAGTTGGCATAGTGGTTCCACAACCATTGCCTATAACACAGGTTATACTATACAGTACCTTCCATCCCTTGTGTAGAACATGCATCCCTTATGGCACCTCTGCACTCAACCATGGCATGTTGAGCATCTCTTCTTGTTGCAATAAGGACCAGCAACAGCTGCCACTAACATGCAGTTTACACAGTTTGATAATTAAAGCCTAAGCCATAGTCCTATCACTACCACTGTCAGTATAAGCAAGCAATGACACATACTAAGTTGTGTATTGTTTTCACATGGACCACTGGAAATAGGCTGAGCAGTAACCTTCAGTGCCTACCTTGTGAATAGTTTCCTTTGCATCTGAGTGCATTCTAGGAATCCTAAATCCAGTTTTTGAGTGAAAGTCCCCTTCATTTCCATGACCTCATCCAATACTATAAAACCTCATTTGTTATGCAGTGATTTTGCTCAACTCAGTTCCATAACTCAGCTGTTACTGCTGTGCTGCCTTTAATTTCTTAGAGGAAGTTCTAAATGTGATTCTTTGTGAACCTCAGACACTTTCAACTCACTTCTTGTTCTTTTCTTTAAAGCTCAACAACAAACACAATCCCATATGCTTATATTAGCTAATCTAGTATTAAACATATTGCCTGTGCAAAATGTTGGCACCTATTAATAAATGTTTTCATTTTTTATTCCTTTTTTTAGCCTTACTTTAAATTCTTCCTTTGACTACATAAGCAACAGCTGCCTAGCTTCCTCTTCAGAGCTGGATCTAATACCGCTACAAAAATCTAGGTCAAAACACTTGGAATGCATGAATATCAAACAGAGTTTTCAAAACAGCAAATGAATACATCTTTAACTGGTGACATTTTCCTGTAGCATATGGTTGGAAACTCAGGGGACTGCATGCTTTTTGATGAATATGTTCCGTCAAAAACTAAGGAATGGCAGTGGGCATATGTCACCTTCTGTTTTGCTTTATGAAATGATAATGGAAACTCATAGAAGGATACCATTATCAGAAGACTTTTTCTTTCTATCTTTTGTCCAATCGCAAAGTAGCACAATGTCTACGGGCTGAGTAACAAAACTCTTTCGTTGTGATATTGTATGAAAGATAACCGTCAAAGGTGAGTAGTTTTTAAAGCAGATACTGTTATCAGACGGAGGATGGGAGAGAAGAAAGGGTTTAAGATATAATGTACCTCTTTCCTTGAAGAGGCTACATCTGAACTTGTGGGATACACATTTCCTGGCGTTGTTCAATTTTAATTTACTCCTGTGAAGATCATCTGATATCAGCTAATATTTGTGTGGATGCTGAGTTTATTACAGCAAAGTATTAGCTACTTGTTAAGGTAGTTAACCACTTGCCAACTGTCCAAACATCTGGGAGGTTAGCATATAATCCTGCAAGGACATTCTTAAATGTCCTTTCAGGGTTAGCAACTGCGAGAAAGGGAACCCCACTATCAGGGACATTTGGGTTCCCCATAGAGAAATCAATGACAGTTTTTTAAACATCCCTGCTGTCTAAGTGATGCTTCCTGCTCGAGTCCTAGTGATCATGTGATTTCTGGGTCGCTGGATGTCTGCATGAGCTGTAGGGTCTTAGATGACCCAGATAAGCTCTGCAGTAAGGTTCAACAGGGACTGTATTCCACTTTTAACTGGGGCTAATATCTCAGACTCAATTACAAGAGAAATCAGAAAAACAAATAATGTTAAATGCTTACCAAAGGTCTTGTATGGGAAGAAGGCACAAAGTGCACAATAAAAATTACAAAAATAAAGTAAAAATTAAAAAAAAAAAAAAATTAATGCTTCCACACACCACACTGCAGCTTCTAACCCAGTCCGTGGAGATCATAAACCATAAGATTCTCATATCAAAATGACCATTATGGAAAATTGAATATAATTTAAAGAAGTATTTTATTTGCACTTTGTGCTATTTTAAAAATGTAAAAAATTGAAAAAAAGCAAACACTTTTTTGCTTTTTTTCACATTTCCTCATGTATAAAAATTAAAATTGTGGGCGGGGAAGGGGACGTAGAAAAGGTCTAAATGTAAGACCACTCAGAAGTTGTCTTACATTTAGAACTGGTGCTGGATGTGCTGAAGTTATAGAGAAGTCTGCACCTCTTCATAACTCAGGCGGATCCACCGCTAGTTTAGGGCTTTATTAAGACTGGTGTCTAAAATGCCGGTCTTAATAAACCCTAATAACTACTAAGATTTGTTTCACATTACCGGCACAGCCTTCTGGCAGGCAGTTCCAGCACAATATCCCATAAATAGGACGGACAAAAACCGCTGTACGCATATTTGCTGGGTCTCAGCCAGATCTTCACTGGACCCCATTATAGTTAATGGGGCTGGACGGCATACCGACAGCATCCTGATCAGCCTGCCAGTGAAACAAGTCTAAAATGAAAATTACACAAAAACAAAGGCCCTTGTATCACTAAAAAGATGAATGTACTAAAAAATAAAAATGCATATGGTCAAAAGGTTATGTATGTAAATGAACTGGTTTTGAACTGATTAGTAAGAGTACCACCATATAAATTTCTATATACGCACTATAGCAGCAGGATTACATTAGTGTCCTACCACTATAGTAACTATATAGTTCATGTACTAATAACCATGGGACTGCTTTGGCATTCCACTATATTGTCTCTGTGTGCATGTGTTGCATGTGGTGGAAGCCTCCACTATCATAGTAACACCTCTCCTGTACATTTTTTTGAGACGTGCACTGTACTCTAGCGTCCTCTGTTCAGAAGTTGGTTGCATCAGGCAATAGTGGCCCACAGAGCATAAAAGGAGAAGGAGTGATCCTCTCTCTAAACATGTGATGAGGTGGGCTGAAGCTGTTAGGCAAATCATGACAAGGAAGGCTGCTAGAGTGCTGCATGTGCCAGAGAGGGATTTTCCCTACTGTGGAAGATGAGATGACCTGCATATGAGGTGGTGGCAGAAGACATTTGCAGAAGAGCTATCTGGAGTTACAGGTTGGAAGCTGGGTCTTTTTAGAAAAGCAGCAACTGGGTAGAGTAGGGCCAGTGCTGCTGGGATGAAGAGCAGCGCACACCTGGCAGGTGCATCGACCTCTAAGAAAACTTAACTCAGAGCAGAGGATAGAGTATAGCATCTCCCCGCAAAAGGCGGGATATACAGTAGAGCAAGCTGAAAAAGTAAAATGTGACCTCAAGCTAGGGTCCTTGGGGTCTGGAAGACTGTAACATCACCCTGGAATAGGGAGGTCCTGCCTTGGGACTTATGGACTGTAAATAGTTAATGGTACATTGCAGAATGTAAGTTGCATACCCGGGGCAGACTGGGAACTTAAAATGGCCCTTGAAAAAATACTAAAAGTGGCCCCATTTTGTAGTCAGGTCCAAATTGATGGAAGGCAGGGCCAGCAATACCATATTGTGGCATATTATACCACCCCAACAGAGCCAAATACCACAGTCCATCACAAAACACTGCCAGCAGCACAAAATACATCCCCAAAAACTTCCACTGGCCGGGTATGAGGAGGGCTCAGGTGGTCCTCTGCGCATCGGACCACTGGGAAATTTCCCTGTAAGGTCTATGGCCAATTCAGTCCTGTGTCTATCCTTGTGTTGAGTGAGTGTCCGTGAGTATGTTTGGATACAACATGTACCTCCTGTTCAGATTAATGTGTAAATATATACAGTAAGAGTTTTGAGTTTGCTGCAAAAAATATTTTCTCCCTCATGCCATTATGTCTATACTGTTCAAATATCCTGCTGTAGGACAGGCCTAGCCCTTCTCCATTTCTTACAAATGTAGCACAAGAAAGGAATGAAAGGGCAATGTAAGGCTAGTACAACAAATTGATATTTCAGAATTATGCAGCTGTATTAACTGAGTAAAACTTGTTTGTGCGTTAGCATGGAGGATCAGAAAGGAAAAGTTGAGATATTAATTACGCGTTCACTGTCAATGTAGCGGAAAATGTAATTTATACTGTAGCCTGCTTGCAAAAATGCATGCTTAATTTAAGAACTAAGATTATTCAAATAACATTCTGAATTTGATTATTCGTTTAATTGAAATGTAGCTCCTGCAGACTGCACCGCTTCCATGGATTACATATTACAAACTCAGCATTACTTACATGCATTTATCTAGAAAGATCTGGATGGATGTGTTATACTGATATTCACTAAATAGACCAATATATCAATATGTGAGGTCAAATATCATCAAACACACAGAAAATGATGCATAACTATGTATCTTTGATACATTTTTTTCTATTTTAATTTAGAAATTAATTTGAAACTATGATTTAGGTGTGCACCCAGGACCTGGTGCTATAAGGTGGCCAAATTCACAGGAAACATAGGAAGACACTAGTATAGATTTCACATGGTAGGTTGATACTGGCTCAGATTATGCACTATGGCCCAGAAAGAAGATATACCTATTAAATATTGCAAATGTATTGTTCAATTAATTGCAGATTTATATAACAATGCTTACAACAAAGGTGAAGCCAAAGTGGGGCCATTCATTCCTCATCTTCTCATAGGCTTGAATTATTTTAGGGTTTAACTAAGACCAGTAAGGAAATAGGCTGGGCTATATGGCAGTCTTGACTGCAACATTGCTTTGTAGCAATGCATCCATTGCAACTTGCAAATTGTTGCAACTGCAATTCTAAAATCATAAAAAAATCCAACAGTGTTTGACGTTTCAAAAAATAATAGTATGCATGTGTTCACACGTGGTGATGATGTGTACTTTTTAAAATTGGTTATATATTTTTATTTCATTTTGGGGAAGGAATATTTTTATTTATTTATTTTTTATATTTTTAAACACTTTAAGCTGTTATCGGACCACTCAAATGCCATGGTCACATTTGACCACAGCATCTAAGGGGTTAAATCTATGCGATCAGCTTTATGGGTGATCGCATACATCCATTGCAGGACTCTGCTGAAACAGTAGAAACCCAGCAGGTATGGCGCCTGCTGCACGTACGAATGAGCACCATCTTTAAAGTGCTAACTTTGCCGAGGTCATAAAGGGGTTAAAGGCTATGGACACCTTTGGGGACAAGTTTGTTTTATTATTGCATTCTACTCATTTTGAGCTTAAAAAAAAAAGAAAAAAACTTTTTCATTTTGCCTTTATTAAAAAACTTTCAAAAGTTTTTCCTGTACAGCTTTCAGTTTTATAAGAACAAAGCTTAAATGAGCTGTCAGGAGTTCACAGATGGGATTTATTGTGAAGGGAAAGCTCCCCTGTCTGCAAATGCATAGAAATGTTTATAATATGTAAATGAGCTCCAGGGTGCAATATGGGTTGTGGTGTTGCATCAAGAGGCTCTGCTTCCTGTCTCCTATGCAGTACTCTCACCACTAAGACTGACAGGCCAGGCAGTGAAATGGGACCAGAAGCCATACATTCATTTGACAGGCACACATCTCCCATTGGATTAATGTTGATAACTCTGGTGACAGATGCCCTTTAAGGCATTCTTCTTAGAGGACTAGTACAATGCTTTCACAATGTGGCATGTATTGTATCATGTCACCATTTTTTTCACATACATTCTTATTATAACCTTGAGAAAAAAAAAACCCTATCTGCCTCTGTTTAATACAGGAGAAACACCAAGGTACAGTATGGTATTTGGAATGCATAGGTTATAGATCTGAAATACCATATGGCTGTGTACATGAGGCTTTATACTGAAATCTGAGATGGGGAAGGGAATGGCTTTATTGCTATTAAAATTGATTTCCCCTTCTCAGCATAGCACCGATACAGCTTTTGGCAGATTGACAGATATGTCTGTCAATCTGGTTAATATACTTACATTGTACAATAGGTTGCCAAGTAGGTAGAAACCAGTACTGTATGTCTCAGAATACTGTTCACTAGAGATGAGCGAATTGCTCAAAATTCATTTTGGGCTCAATTTGGCCATATTCGGGGCCAAATCAATTCTACCTGAATCAAAAGTACTCCAAATGGCATGAAAACTTGTGTATAACACAAGAATTTAAAGGGGTTGGCCTGTGATTAATGTAAAGAATTCTAATCTGAAACAGTATAGTAAAAGATAGTAAAGTACAAGCTACAATCATTTTTGTAACTAACATGGATCCTGAGAACTTCCCATTTATTGATCCAATTAATCTGTAAGATTTATTTCAGGCTAACAGCTCAGGTGGTGTGTCCTTTATGCTGCAGCTTTCTCCCTGTTACAGCTCAGGGTACATGTCTTTTCTGCTGTAGATCTCTCCCTGTAACTGTTAAAAATTCTAGCAGAAAATACAGCTCATGGCAGTTGAAGGACAGAACTGAGCATGTACAACCACCTCAGCCAGGTGGACAGAGAAATAAGGAAGACAACAAACAGCAGGTGGTGCCATACAGATGCATTTTATTGAATAACTCAGTGGCTATACTAAATTACATTCATTCAGTTCTCAGTTCAGCAAGATCGTCCTGTAGTGTCATGCATTTAATGTAGACTAAACCAATAATCATAGATAGATTTTGTCTGATGTGCAGATCTGCACACAGAAAGAAGATGTTACGTATAAGAGGTTGTATTAGTGGAGGAGAAGAGCAGTGGAGGAAATTACAATATTAATTAATCACTGAGACTGGCTGTAGTAAGTGGATATTGAGGCTAGCACTATAATAGGGTCCTGAGGCAGTGCTATAGGGGCACTAATGCTAGCAGTCTTGTAAAGGCACTGAGGCCTACACTGTTTTTGGGCACTAAAGCTCACACTCAACTGTCTTTTTGGAATACCTGCACACGTTGCAGATTTTCCATTTGGAGTCAAGTGCAGAAAAACCTTAGTGTACAGCATGTCAATAGTTGTGTGGTTCTTTTGTGCAGATTTTCACCTGTGTGGTTTACACGTGGGGATTCCCGTGCAGAAAAACCGTAACGAAAAGTGTATGAGATTACACAATGTCATGTACTCTTTGTGGATTTCTACAATGCGGAAATTGACCGGCAGTTCAGATTGCCAAATCTGCAGCATGTCAGTTATGTTTGTGGTTTTAACTGCAGATTTCACCCTTTTCCAATGAAAAGCTGCATCTAATCCGCACCAAAACCACTGTTAGAAACTGTTAGAAAGGGTGAGACCTACGGCAAAACTGCATCAAATACATATGCAGAAATGCACAGAAAACTGCACGGATATCTGTGTGGACCTTCTGTTAGTAAACCAGTACCCAAGTGCAGCTACTCTTATAGGGCAACGTGGCTGCACAGTTATTTGGCGTCATGTCTGGCATTGTTTTGGGGGAATTCTGGACTCCGAGAAGGTTTCTAAAAACCATGACTTCTTATACCTATCCATCTGGGGATGAAATAAGCACATTTCATGATAATGCAGTAATATGATGTGTTCCTCCCTTTCCAACTGCTGTATGTGAAAATAATTTGCAGTCATAAACATAAAAAAGGGACCATTTTTGTTTCCCGAGAGTTTTGTTTAAGCCGTTAAATTCAATGTCAAAAGCCATTTCAGCTGAGTGTTTATAGACTTTGCCAAGAAATATGTGGTCACTTTACACATTGAAGCATTTTTACCTCGGAAGATGAACTGGAAGTAGTGTAAGCCCACGCTTCAGAATACTGACCACCATGACAATAATGCATGGAGATCTTGCAGCAAATCTATGGCGCACTCTGCCATGATAATTGCTGCCATCCCAGGGACCTGTAAGAAGCTTGCTGACATGTTGAGTGAAATGGTACACTGTTTTAATAACGGTTTTGAAGGAAATCTGAAAAGTTAATCATGTGTAGACAGAGGGTTAAGAAGCAATGTAACAGACTATTAACTTTAATATAAATATGTAATATAAGCATATGCAGACAGTCATTAGCATACATTCATGCTGCAAGAGAGCACTGTAGCATACACGCGAATGGATTTATAGAGTGAGGTGGCTGCATTCAATCACTGGGTCACAAAGTCACATGCCAGGCTCAGGAAGATTGACATCGATGTAAAATATATATATATATATATATATATATATATATATATATATATATATATATTGTTTTTTTTTTATTTAATGCTTCTCGCTGGAAATGTATTTCACCATCTGTGGCTTCTGCAATGCAGAAAATATAGCCTGAATGGGTTACTAAACAACTATTTTTTATATAAAGCAGCTGCAATTTTCTGTACTATTGATTTGCACATTTTTAATTTTATACCAATGTTTATGTAAAAAAGAAAAGATTAATATTTGACATTCATTAACTGAAAAGTGAAATTAATTATTACATTTTTTGTTTATTAAAATATGTAACAAAAGCGAAGTTGTGTTGTCTTTTTTTGGTATTTTAGGTTATATCTGGGACTTCATAACTATGTAATTATCCCACATGATGGCAGATCTTTTATTGAAGTACTTGATGAATAGAAACATATTTCTACTTTGATATTAAGATGTAAATACTATGGTAAACACTTTCAGATCTATTTTAACCCAGTTCTCTTCAACAGCACACTGAAAAACCCAAAACAAACAAAAAAGTCCATAACTCAGGAAAAAATAGTTGAACTAGTATAGAATACTAGAATACTAGAGGATTCTTTGATAGGTCCCAGCCTCGTCACAAAAGAGTGGACCCCTAATACAACAAGGCCCTAAGCAGAAGACAATCTTATTTGGGGCTGACCTTGGAACCAAGGGCCCACCTGCCAGTCATGATTTGAGAATATCCCACAGAATGAATACCTGTGGTAAGTTCTCCTGATGCATTAACACTAATTATATCACCTGCTCATTACTAAAGAAATCCTGAAATCATGATCGGCAGGTGGGCCCTGAGGACTGGAGGTGAGGAACTCTGGTGTAGTGGATAGGGATAGGTGGATCTGGGGTTTGGTGCTACATCATTCTTCAAAGTTTTCGATCTCCTGAAAATGATCCTTGGTTTTTTGGACAGTTGGCTTTTTAAAATAGGATCATTTAATAATACATGCCAGTGTTTGGCCAAGATATGTCTAATATTTTTATGGGAGTGGTTAAATGTGGTGACGAAATTGGAACTGAATGGGTTGAATTTTGTTTCTGGTGTCCTTCGACAGCTCTTTGGTCTTCACCATACTGGAGTTTGGAGTGTGACTGTTGTGGACAGGTGTCTTTTATACTGATAACAAGTTCAAACAGGTGCCATTACTACAGGTAATGAGTGGAGGACAGAGGAGCCTCTTAAAGAAGAAGTTACAGGTTTGTGAGAGCCAGAAATCTTGCTTGTT
Source organism: Rhinella marina (assembly GCA_900303285.1). Classification (NCBI taxonomy): domain Eukaryota; kingdom Metazoa; phylum Chordata; class Amphibia; order Anura; family Bufonidae; genus Rhinella; species Rhinella marina. Next base: position 61,575 of record ONZH01007738.1, read on the forward strand.
AGTAGGTGACCAAATACTTATTTTCCACCATAATTTGCAAATAAATTCTTTAAAAATCAGACAATGTGATTTTCTGGAGTTGTTTTCTTATTTTGTCTCTCATAGTTGAGGTCTACCTATGATGTCAATTATAAGCCTCGATCATCTTTTTAAGTGGGAGAACTTGCACAATTGGTGGCGGACTAAATACTTTTTTCCCCCACTGTATTTCCTCTGTTTAAAATTCTACTTTGTTTGGAGAAGTCAGTGTAATTGGTGCAATTCAGTCTTACTCTTTTAAATTGAGAAAGGTATAGCTGGTTTGGCAGAGAGGATGGCTAGAAGGTTGGAGGAGTGTTTAAACTAGGGACTGGTGGGGAGAGTAACTACATTAGAGCAGATAGAGACCGGGGGCAAGGTAATGGAACTGGGGGAGGAATAGAGGGAGGTACTACAGAACATACAACAAGGTAAGGTGTAGGGTACAAAATGCCCTAAAACATCTTAATTGTATGTACACTAATGCCAGAAGCCTTACTAATAAAACTGGTGAACTGGAATTAGTGTCTGAAGAGGACTATGAGATAGTGGGAATAAGATGGCTGGATGATAACTATGATTGGGCGGTTAATGTACAGGGTTACAGTCTGTTTAGAAAGGATTGTGAAAACCGGAGAGGGGGAGGGGTTTGCCTTTATCTACACTACGGGTAGATATAAGTAGGGGAAATGAACATGTAAAGTCACTGTAGGTAGAAATATATGGTGGCAAAACCAATAATAAAATGCTGATAGGAGTCACCTAATATACAGAAAAATCTACTACTAAGTACACAGAAAACCTAGTCCACAGAAAATCTACTACTAAGGCCCCATTCACACGACCGTATGTATTCCGTGATCCGTATAAAAACGGAACGAAAGACTTACGGAAAGTTTCCGTAGTGTTCCGCATTTCTGCGGACCCATTGACTTTAATGGGGCTACGGACGTGATTTTGCGGCCAAGCATAGGACGTTTAATTTTTTTTGCGGGAGAACTTCCGTAATATACGGATGCGGAATGCACACGGTGTGCATTCTGCATTTTTTTCTCCTATGGAAAAATGAATGGGTCCGTATGGTTCCGCATCTTATCCGCAAAAATGCGGATAAGATGCAGAAATGTACAAACGGTCGTGTGAATGGGGCCTTAGGGAAATAGATGAGGTAGCAAATCATGAGGTTCAAAAGTTTAGGGTCACATAGAAATTTCCTTATTTTTGAAAGAAAAGCACAATTTTTTTTTCAATGAAGATAACATTAAATTAATCAGAAATACACTCTATACATTGTTAATGTGGTAAATGACTATTCTAGCTGCAAACGTCTGGTTTCTAATGCAATATCTACATAGGTGTATAGAGGCCAATTTCCAGCAACCATCACTCCAGTGTTCTAATGGTACATTGTGTTTGCTAACTGTGTAAGAAGGCTAATGGATGTTTAGAAAACTCTTGAAAACCCTTGTGCAAGTATGTTAGCACAGCTGAAATCAGTTTTGCTGGTTAAAGAAGCTATAAAACTGACCTTCCTTTGAGCTAGTTGAGAATCTGGAGCATTACATTTGTGGGTTCGATTAAACTCTCAAAATGGCCAGAAAAAAGAGAACTTTCATGTGAAACTCGACAGTCTATTCTTGTTCTTAGAAATGAAGGCTATTCCATGCTAGAAATAGCCAAGAAACTGAAGATTTCCTACAATGGTGTGTACTACTCCCTTCAGAGGACAGCACAAACAGGTTCTAACCAGAGTAGAAAGAGAAGTGGGAGGCCCAGCTGCACAACTGAGAAACAAGACAAGTACATTAGAGTCTCTAGTTTGAGAAATAGACGCCTCACAGGTGCTCAACTGGCAGTTTCATTAAATGGTACCCGCAAAACGCCAGTGTTAACGTCTACAGTGAAGAGGCAAAGAAAAAGCCATATCTGAGACTGGCTAATAAAAGGAAAAGATTAATATGAGCAAAAGAACACAGACATTGGACAGAGGAAGATTGGAAAAAAGTGTTATAGACAAACGAATCGAAGTTTGAGGTGTCTGGATCACACAGAAGAACATTTGTGAGACGCAGAACAACTGAAAAGATACTGGAAGAGTGCCTGACGCCATCTGTCAAGCATGGTGGAGGTAATATGATGGTCTTGGGTGGCTTTGGTGCTGGTAAAGTGGGAGATTTGTACAAGGTAAAAGGGATTTTGAATAAGGAAGGCTATCACTCCATTTTGCAACGCCATGCCATACCCTGTGGACAGCGCTTGATTGGAGCCAATTTCCTCCTACAACAGGACAATGACCCAAAGCACACCTCTAAATTATACAAGAACTATTTAGGGAAGAAGCAGACAGCTGGTATTCTATCTGTAATGGAGTGGCCAGCGCAGTTGTTACCAGACCTCAACCTCATTGAGCTGTTGTGGGAGCAGATTTACCGTATGGTAAGCAAAAAGTGCCCATCAAGCCATTCCAACTTGTGGGCGGGGCTTCGGGACGCTTGGGGTGAAATTTCTTCAATTACCTCAGCAAATTAACAGCTAGAATGCCAAAGGTCTGCAATGCTGTAATTGCTACAAATGGAGCACTCTATGACGAAAGCAAAGTTTGAAGGAGAAAATTATTATTTCAAATAAAAATCATTATTTCTAACCTTGTCAATGACTTGACTATATTTTCTATTCATTTTGCAACTCATTTGATAAATAAAAGTATGAGTGTTCATGGAAAAAACAAAATTGTCTGGGTGACCCCAAACTTTTGAACTGTGGTGTACCTGACAGAACATCAGATGTGCCGGTTGGGGAACACCTGGGAAATAGTGACCAAAAAATAATAACCTTCCAATTGTCATTCAAAAAAGTGTTTCTTCAGGGAAGCACAAAAACACTAAATTCAAAAAGCAAAATTTGACCAGCTAAGAGAATCCATTGGCCTCACTAATTTGGACAAAAAAAATGCAGCTCCAAAATTGGCTATTTTTAAAACCATCCAAAACTGTAATTGTGAGAGGTACAAACCTTAGGGAAATAAAAGGACAAGGATCACGAAAAAACAATGTGTATAAATAGAAATGTAAAGAAAGCAATAAATGACAAAAATAAATCAGTCACTAAAACAGAAGGGTAGCGATCTAGTCACTAAAACAGAAGGGTAGCAAGGAAGCATTGAAAAACTGTAATGAAAAAAATAGAATATGTAAAAGACAAATAAAGGCAGCCAAACCGGACACAGGGAGATTAGTTGCCAATAAGAATAAAACTAAAACTAAAATTATATAAATGGTATGTAAGTTGCAGAGAGCAATGAGGAGAATGAAAAGCTATTAAAAAAAATTTTTCCACTGTATTCACTGAGAAAAATAAACTGTCAGATGAAATGCATAGTGTAAAAGTAAAATGTAAGAGTGTAAAATGTCTGTATGTGAGTAACTGGCTCAGTGATAGAAAACAGAAGGCGGTTATTAATGGTACACACTCAGATTGAGTCACTGTAGTTATTAACAGTACATACTCAGATTGGGTCACTGTCACTAGTGGGGCACCATAGAGGTCAGTATTGGACCCTATTCTCTTCAATATATTTATTAATTAATAGAGATGAGCGAGTAGTGTTCGATCGAGCCGGTATTCGATCGAATACTACGCTATTCGGCATACTCGATTTCAATCGAGTATAACGGCGATGGCGCACTTAGAATTCGTTTCCCCTCCCACCTTCCCTGGCGCTCTTTTTCCACCAATCAACATGCAGGGGGGTATGACAGGCACGCTGAGCACGCTGGCAGCGCGAAAACAGCGTCTACATGGATTGGCTGGAAAAACCATGTGACCTCGAATATTAAAAACTCAGCTCTTCCTGCTCGTACGCATATGCTGCGTGAACTTAGTCAGGGACAGAGGCTGGAGAAGGGACAGACAGGTTTTAGCAGTTGGACAGGCAGGAGCGTGATTAAAAGCCCTTATCAGGGCTACTATAGTGCACTACAGTGATAGCTTTACTACAAGATACACTTTACAGAGAACGGCTGCCGTATTCAGGGATAGCTGCTGGAGTAGGGACAGAGAGAGGCATTAGTGGTGTATTAGGTGCTCTGCTACATACCAAACTATATTTGGCACTACTGTTCAGCGTTCTTTTTGGCTGAAAAACCCTGTTATATAACTAGTGTGTATATGAACCATCTGATCTGGCAGTATACGGCTGTGAATTTTATTTTATTTTTTAAATACAGTTTATTTGGCTCTAGTGTTCTGGGTTCTGTGTGCCTGCAATACCCTTTTTGTATACCAGGTGTAAATACCCACCGTCTGTACAGTTAGTACACGGCTGTGTACCTTGAAATATACAATATCTAGGCCTTTTAATTGGCCACTGTACTGTGCGTTCTCTTGCTAAATTATTTCACATACCTGGTGTAAATACCCACCGTCTGTTCAGTTAGTACACGGCTGTGTACCTTGAAATATACAATATCTAGGCCATTTAATTGGCCACTGTACTGTGCGTTCTCTTGCTAAATTATTTCACATACCTGGTGTAAATACCCACTGTCTGTTCAGTTAGTACACGGCTGTGTACCTTGAAATATACAATATCTAGGCCATTTAATTGGCCACTGTACTGTGCGTTCTCTTGCTAAATTATTTCACATACCTGGTGTAAATACCCACCGTCTGTTCAGTTACTACACGGCTGTGTACCTTGAAATATACAATATCTAGGCCATTTAATTGGCCACTGTACTGTGCGTTCTCTTGCTAAATTATTTCACATACCTGGTGTAAATACCCACCGTCTGTTCAGTTAGTACACGGCTGTGTACCTTGAAATATACAATATCTAGGCCTTTTAATTGGCCACTGTACTGTGCGTTCTCTTGCTAAATTATTTCACATACCTGGTGTAAATACCCACCGTCTGTTCAGTTAGTACACGGCTGTGTACCTTGAAATATACAATATCTAGGCCATTTAATTGGCCACTGTACTGTGCGTTCTCTTGCTAAATTATTTCACATACCTGGTGTAAATACCCACCGTCTGTTCAGTTAGTACACGGCTGTGTACCTTGAAATATACAATATCTAGGCCATTTAATTGGCCACTGTACTGTGCGTTCTCTTGCTAAATTATTTCACATACCTGGTGTAAATACCCACCGTCTGTTCAGTTAGTACACGGCTGTGTACCTTGAAATATACAATATCTAGGCCTTTTAATTGGCCACTGTACTGTGCGTTCTCTTGCTAAATTATTTCACATACCTGGTGTAAATACCCACCGTCTGTTCAGTTAGTACACGGCTGTGTACCTTGAAATATACAATATCTAGGCCATTTAATTGGCCACTGTACTGTGCGTTCTCTTGCTAAATTATTTCACATACCTGGTGTAAATACCCACCGTCTGTTCAGTTAGTACACGCCTGTGTACCTTGAATATACAATATCTAGGCCTTTTAATTGGCCACTGTACTGTGCGTTCTCTTGCTAAATTATTTCACATACCTGGTGTAAATACCCACCATCTGTTCAGTTAGTACACGGCTGTGTACCTTGAAATATACAATATCTAGGCCTTTTAATTGGCCACTGTACTGTGCGTTCTCTTGCTAAATTATTTCACATACCTGGTGTAAATACCCACCGTCTGTTCAGTTAGTACACGGCTGTGTACCTTGAAATATACAATATCTAGGCCATTTAATTGGCCACTGTACTGTGCGTTCTCTTGCTAAATTATTTCACATACCTGGTGTAAATACCCACCGTCTGTTCAGTTAGTACACGGCTGTGTACCTTGAAATATACAATATCTAGGCCTTTTAATTGGCCACTGTACTGTGCGTTCTCTTGCTAAATTATTTCACATACCTGGTTTAAATACCCACCGTCTGTTCAGTTAGTACACGGCTGTGTACCTTGAAATATACAATATCTAGGCCTTTTAATTGGCCACTGTACTGTGCGTTCTCTTGCTAAATTATTTCACATACCTGGTGTAAATACCCACCGTCTGTTCAGTTAGTACACGGCTGTGTACCTTGAAATATACAATATCTAGGCCTTTTAATTGGCCACTGTACTGTGCGTTCTCTTGCTAAATTATTTCACATACCTGGTGTAAATACCCACCGTCTGTTCAGTTAGTACACAGCTGTGTACCTTGAAATATACAATATCTAGGCCATTTAATTGGCCACTGTACTGTGCGTTCTCTTGCTAAATTATTTCACATACCTGGTGTAAATACCCACCGTCTGTTCAGTTAGTACACGGCTGTGTACATTGAAATATACAATATCTAGGCCTTTTAATTGGCCACTGTACTGTGCGTTCTCTTGCTAAATTATTTCACATACCTAATTATATACCCAAATATTGTATTTGCAACAAAAAAAAAATAAAATGCGGAGGGGGGCTAGCGGAATCGGACGTGGACGAGGACGGGGGCGCGGAAATGCTGTTGGTGGCCTTGTTGAAGCCAGTGGGGATACAATGCGTGCTGGTGAGGGGCAGCCAGGATCCCACTCATCCAGAATCCCTGCCTTTATGGGACAGTTAAGCAGGGGGCGGGTTACACCGCTGTTGAGGCCTGAGCAGGTTGAACAGGTGGTGCAATGGATAGCCGATAGCGCTTCCACACAGTTGTCCACCAGCCAGTCATCCACACAGTCTCACTCTGACCCTCCTTCCTCCACACCTGGCCAACAGAGTCATCCCACCCTTGACCCCTCCCAGGAGCTCTTTTCGGGTCCTTTTTCAGATGTGACGGAAGAATCCCAGGAGCTAGCAGAGGAATTTGTTTGTAGTGATGCCCAAACACTTGAGTTTTCGCCATCTCCTGCTGATGTGGACCCTGAACCAGCATCCGTTTTCATGAGCGATGATGATGATGAGACGCAGTTGCCATCAAGGGAGGCTGTTGGAATGTCCAGTGGGCAGGAGGAGGAGCAGAGTGAGGAAGAGGAGGTGGTGGATGACGAAATGACCGACCCCACTTGGCCAGGGGTGATGTCCAGCGGGGAAAGCAGTGGAGAGGTGGTGGTCTGCGCAGCACCGAAAAAGGCAGCAAGAGGCAGAGGGATGTCCAGAGGCAGAGGGATGTCCACAGGCAGAGGGATGTCCAGAGGCAGAGGACAGTCCAGACAGAGTAGTGAGGCCACAGCCAGCAGGGCCGAAGCTGTTCCCGGCAGCGGGCAGTCGCGCGAAGCTCCCCCATCGAGGCCTCGTACTTCTGTGGTGTGGAGATTTTTTAATGTTTGTGCGGATGACAAACTGAGCGCGGTTTGCACACTCTGCCACTCAAAACTGAGTAGGGGCTCTGAGAAGAGCAATCTGACCACCTCAGGCATGCGGCGTCACTTGGAAGTCAAGCACTGGGCTGAGTGGGAGAGAGCAAACGCAATACAACCTGCGCAAGGTCTTCCTGCCACTGCCTCTTCCCCTCTGTTGTGTGCTGCCACTGCGGTCCAGACCTCCAGCCAGGACACCTCCACATCTGCCTCTGCCTCGGCTACTTTGGGGCCTTCTCCTTCAGCCTCCCCTTCCCCCGCCTCTTCGCCTGCACCTTCACACTCCTCGTCCCATCAACTGTCCATCTCGCAGGCGTTCGACCGCAGGCGGAAGTACGCCTCGAGTCACCCCCAAGCCCAAGCCTTAAACTGCCACATCTCCAAACTGCTGGCCCTGGAGATGTTGCCGTTTAGGCTTGTGGAGACGCAGGCCTTCGCGACCTGATGGCGGCTGCCGCACCTCGCTATTCCGTCCCTAGCCGCCACTACTTTTCCCGGAGTGCCGTCCCCGCCCTGCACCAGCACGTGTCGCGTAACATCAGGCGGGCCCTGAGGTAAGCAGTCAGCGCAAAGGTCCACTTGACCACCGACTCGTGGACAAGCGCTTGCGGCCAGGGACGCTACATCTCTTTGACGGCACACTGGGTGAATGTAGTGGAAGCGGGGACGGGGTCGCAAACAGAGACGGCCTACCTACCACCCCCGCCCAAGATTGCCAGCATGGGTTCTGATAAACCCCCCTCCTCCTCCTCCTCTGCCTTAACATCGCCCTCAGCCGCTAGCTGGAAGCGTTGCAGCACTGGCGCGGGGAGACGTCAGCAGGCGGTGCTTAAGCTCATCAGCTTGGGCGACAGGAAGCAGAGCGCCCCAGAGGTGAGGGACGCCATATTGCAGCAGACGGAGATATGGCTGTCGCCGCTGCAGCTAGGACCAGGCATGGTCGTGTGCGATAACGGCCGTAACCTGGTGGCGGCTCTGGAGCTTGCCGAACTCGATCACGTACCATGCCTGGCCCACGTTTTTAATCTGGTAGTCCAAAAATTTCTGAAGACTTACCCCAACCTGGCAGAGCTACTGGTGAAAGTGCGGCGCTTGTGCGCTCACTTTCGGAAGTCAACTGTAGCTGCTGCTAGCTTAAAAAAACTCCAGCAACGCCTCCATTTGCCTGAACATCGGCTGTTGTGCGACCTGCCGACTCGCTGGAATTCCACCTATTCCATGTTGGCCAGGGTGTGTGAGCAGCAGAGAGCATTGATGGAGTACCAGATTATGAATCCACGCGTGCCTCCAACTCAGCTCCCTCAGTTTGCCAACCACGAGTGGCCATGGATGGCAGACATATGCGATGTACTGCGTATCTTTGAGGAGTCCACCAAGAAGGTCAGCAGCGAGGACGCTATAGTGAGCGTAACCATCCCGCTCCTATGCGTCCTTAAAGAATCGCTCATCGCAATAAGGGAGAACGCATTGCACGCAGAGGAGACGGGGGTAGGAGGAGACGCAACGGAGCTACACAGTCAGACCACACTTTTGTCTGCTTCACGGTGGCAGTTGCAGGAGGAGGAGGATGAGGAGGAGGACGACGTGGAGGTGGCTGTGGAAGAGGAGGAGGATGCTGGCGGCGAGGGTAGCAGTCAGGCTGTGTGCGTCCCATTGGTTCAGCGCGGATGGGTCGGAGAGGAGGCGGAAGAGGAGGAAATGGCAAGTGATCCTTCTGGTGGGGGCAGTGAGGTCATGCCTATTCAGAGTCTGGCACACATGGCTGACTTCATGCTGGGCTGCTTTTCCCGGGACACACGTGTTGTCCGGATAGTGGAGAACAAACTGTACTGGGTCTTCGCAATCCTGGACCCCCGGTATAAAGATAACGTCTCTTCTTTTATTCCGGTAGAGGAGAGGACGAATCGATTGCTGGAATACCAGAGGGAACTCGTGCAGAACATGATGGAGATTTTCCCACCCACCATCGCTGGCGGCAGAGAGGAGAGGGTCTCCCAGAGTCCCACAACATCTATCAGGCCCACAGCCACCAGGGGAACACTCTCCAAGGTGTGGGACACGTTCATGGCACCCCCTCGTGCAACTTCCATCACTGCGGGGCCCGCTATCAGCAGGAGGGACAAGTATCGGCGGATGTTGCGGGAGTACCTGGCAGACCGTACCCCTGTCCTCCCCGATCCCTCGGCGTCCTACACTTACTGGGTCTCCAAGTTGGACACGTGGCTGGAACTGTCCCTGTACGCCTTGGAGGTGCTTGCCTGCCCTGCCGCCAGCGTGCTATCAGAAAGGGTGTTCAGCGCAGCCGGGGGCATTATAACCGATAAGCGCAGCCGCCTGTCAACCGACAGTGCGGACAGGCTGACGCTAATCAAAATGAACAGCAAGTGGATTGACCCGGATTTTGCTTCTCCAACCGTGGAAAGCAGCCAAAAGTGAAGTGCCATCTGTATGAAGTGCCATTTCCTCCTCCACCTCCTCCTCCTCCTCCTTAACCGCTGTAGAATTGCTCCGTAAATAAGAAAAATTAATATATTTATGGCTCACCTCTTGGGCCTCCACAAAATGTTTAAGAGGTCTCACCTCTTGGGCCTCCATATAATTTTTAACAGGTCTCACCTCTTGGGCCTGCACAAAATGTTTAAGAGGTCTCACCACTTGGGCCTCCACATAATTTTTAAGAGGTCTCACCTCTTGGGCCTCCGCAAAATGTTTAAGAGGTCTCACCTCTTGGGCCTCCACATAATTTTTAACAGGTCACACCTCTTGGGCCTCCACATAATTTTTAAGAGGTCTCACCTCTTGGGCCTCCACAAAATCTTTAAGAGGTCTCACCTCTTGGGCCTCCACAAAATCTTTAAGAGGTCTCACCTCTTGGGCCTCCACAAAATCTTTAAGAGGTCTCACCTCTTGGGCCTCCACAAAATCTTTAAGAGGTCTCACCTCTTGGGCCTCCACATAATTTTTAAGAGGTCTCACCTCTTGGGCCTCCACAAAATGTTTAAGAGGTCTCACCTCTTGGGCCTCCACATAATTTTTAACAGGTCTCACCTCTTGGGCCTCCACATAATTTTAAAGAGGTCTCACCTCTTGGGCCTCCACAAAATCTTTAAGAGGTCTCACCTCTTGGGCCTCCACAAAATCTTTAAGAGGTCTCACCTCTTGGGCCTCCACAAAATCTTTAAGAGGTCTCACCTCTTGGGCCTCCACAAAATCTTTAAGAGGTCTCACCTCTTGGGCCTGCACAAAATGTTTAAGAGGTCTCACCTCTTGGGCCTCCACATAATTTTTAACAGGTCTCACCTCTTGGGCCTCCACATAATTTTAAAGAGGTCTCACCTCTTGGGCCTCCACAAAATCTTTAAGAGGTCTCACCTCTTGGGCCTCCACAAAATCTTTAAGAGGTCTCACCTCTTGGGCCTGCACAAAATGTTTAAGAGGTCTCACCTCTTGGGCCTCCACATAATTTTTATCAGGTCTCACCTCTTGGGCCTCCACATAATTTTTAACAGGTCTCACCTCTTGGGCCTCCACAAAATCTTTAAGAGGTCTCACCTCTTGGGCCTCCACAAAATCTTTAAGAGGTCTCACCTCTTGGGCCTCCACAAAATCTTTAAGAGGTCTCACCTCTTGGGCCTCCACAAAATCTTTAAGAGGTCTCACCTCTTGGGCCTCCACAAAATCTTTAAGAGGTCTCACCTCTTGGGCCTCCACATAATTTTTAACAGGTCTCACCTCTTGGGCCTCCACATAATTTTTAACAGGTCTCACCTCTTGGGCCTCCACATAATTTTATCAAGGTCTCACCTCTTGGGCAACGTGATTTTAAGGGGTGCAGAATTTCATCTTCTTTTTTGTCTAGTTTGGCTTGGGGTCCATGGCAATGTAGAGGAAAGAAGGTTTCCTTGTATGGTCTCACTTTACAGAGAGGTTAGATTGTCTTTGGAGTGTATTGTTGAGAGGCTGTGATAGTGGCGTAATAGTGCGACTTGGGCGCGTTATATGCACCCAGACATGCTTCCCCTGCTGTCCCAGTTGCATTCCAGCAGTGTTGGCATCCTTTTCTGAGGTTTCAGGGTGGACTTGGTGACCTCCAAGTGGTCGAATTGAGATTTCCAAGTGGCGAGCATTTTTTCCCCATAGACTTTAATGGGATTCGATATTCGGTCGAATAGTCGAATTTCGCGGTCTATTCGAATCGAATTTCGAACTTTCGAATATTTCACTACTCGCTCATCTCTATTAATTAACTTGTAGAAGGCTTGTACAGTAAAATATCAATTTTTGCAGATGACACTAAACTATGTAAAGTAATTAACACAGAAGAGGACAGTACACTGCTACAGATGGATCTGGATAGATTGGAGTCTTGTGAAGAGAAGTGGCAGGTGAAGTTTAACACTGACAAATGTAAGGTCATGCATATGGGAAGGAATAATGCAAGTCACCAGTACATACTGAATGGTAAAATGTTAACTGACTTTTCAATGGATTTCAATACCTTTTTTTAATGAGATAACTGAGATAACACTGTTATTTGTGTTATCAGAATCATTTTAAGCTTGGCTATATCTGTATGTTACTATGTAAAACTCTCAATATTCTGCTCTCTCATTGGACATGGTGCCTGTGAACTTTGGACCCCAATCATTAAAGGTCAGATTATTGGTTAACTCATGAAAGGAGTTAACTGATTCCTTTCAAATGAAAATGAAATCATCAATGTATCTCTTATAAAAATTTATATAAGCTGATCATGTGTGTGAGGAATAAATGAAATTGTCTTCAAAATGTTATTGTAGGGGACACAATTAATATTAAGAGCAGTCTTGAAACACTATTACTATAGGGGGCTATCTGTATGGCACTATTGTTTTGCAGTATAGTGTGTGGGAATTGCAGAGCACAGTGGGCATAATATTGCAGATGGCAGCAGGATAACAATGTTGGGGCACCAGGATGGGAGGATGATGAAAAAGTGAAGAACCAAAGATGTCTGTGTGAGAAATTCTGCAGACAAGACTGAAAGAAATGGTCATGGAGGTCTGGGCTGAATGGAGAAAATAAGGAAAGAGAATGTCTGCATCAGAGGGACATCATTTGATTTATGAGGTATGTGTTGCTGTCTTCTTCTATATGTTTTGTAGCACTGTATGTATTGTAACAAAAAAAAGAATACTGTCTCGTTAAATTATTTTGTGCAGTATGTGCAAGACATAAAGTTATACAAACTCCAGCAGCTCAGTACTAGAGACAAGCGAATCATGCAAAATTTTATTTGCCGAACATTCGCCGAACTTTTCGTTGAATTTGCGTACAAAATATACGTAATTATATGGCTTTTAGCAAACATTTGCGCACTAATAACCAACATTCAGGTAAAAAGGTACGCAACCTCTATGAACACAAATTGCGTAGGAAAATGACGGGCTTTGCTGGAGAGGAATGGTGGAGCAGGAGGAACGATCTGAGTCTGACCCCTGGCTTCATATGGATACTGTATCAGCTGATGATAGCAGATCATCTGGCTGAGACTGAGATGAGCGTGCCATCCATTTCACCACTACACTTTTGCGCCTTGATGGGTTAGCCTGGTGGAACAACGGCAAGGTATTGCGACTACTACTTGTAGATGCTCCAGCTACAGGTCCTTTGTCATGTCTGCCCTTTGCCACCTTCTCCTTTTTTTTAGAGCTCGAAGTCTGGCTGGAACTGGACCCCTTTTGCTTATCCATTCGAGACATTTTTCAATTCACTTTGTGGCCCTGCAGCTGGTCTTTGTCCCTGTATCTCCCTGTCTCTCCCTATCTCTCCCTGTCTCTCTCTCCCTGCCTGAATAATTACTAGCTCTGAACTGGCCCTGTACTTGTCCTGCAGTATCCCTGATATGTGTAATATGGATTCCCAGAGCAATTACACCCTAATTTTCCCCTAGGATGAGGAAACTTGGTTTCTACCTCATCAGGGTTTTTTTTGCCTTCTTCTGGATCAACTTGGCAAGATGATAGGCTGAAATAGATTGTATGTATATCTTTTTTCAGACTTACCAACTATTTTACAGTGTTTACTAATCTGAAATGTGATGTTTATATATTGCTGTCTTTGGTTGAGACTAGAGATGAGCGAGCACTAAAATGCTCGGGTGCTCGTTATTCGAGACAAACTTTTCCCGATGCTCGGGTGCTCGTTTCGAGTAACGAACCCCATTGAAGTCAATGGGAGACTCGAGTATTTTTGCAGGGGACCAAGGCTCTGCCTAGGGAAGGCTGGGTGAAAACCTGGAAACATCAGAAAATGATGGAAACACAACGGAAATGGACAGGAAACAGCAGGGGCAGCATGCATGGATGCCTCTGAGGCTGCCCAATCCCACCATCACCCCAAATTCTCAGGCAACAGCCTGGTGGTTACCCTCATGGCAATTGTGCTCACCCAGACCAAGAAAGGCAAGGCACATACCCATCACATGTTAGGGAAGCACCCAACTAGGTGCGAAGAAAAATTGTTTAGAGAGAGGGCCTGTAGGTGGACCTCCGGAAAAATTGTTTACAGAGAGGGCCTGTAGGTGGACTTCCGGAAAAATTGTTTGGAGAGAGGGTCTGTAGGTGGACCTCCGGAAAAATTGTTTGCAGAAAGGGCCTGTAGGTGGACCTCCGGAAAAATTGTGGTAAAAGAGTGCCAGTTGGACCTCTAAAAAATGGCGTTTTTTGGGTAAACGTTAGGCAAAGACGACAAAGAGGAGGAGGAGTAGGAGGAGTAGAGAAGAGGAATCGGATACATAAGTAATGTTAATCTTTAGCTGCTTTCCCCTGGAGATTTGAATTCCGGTGAAATCCAGGCTTTGTTCATTTTAATAAGCGTCAGCCTGTCAGCGCTGTCAGTTGACAGGCGTGTACGCTTATCGGTGATGACGCCACCAGCTGCACTGAATACCCGCTCTGACAGCACGCTAGCGGCAGGACAGGCCAGCACCTCCAAGGCGTACAGCGCCAGTTCAGGCCACGTGTCCAGCTTTGAAACCCAGTAGTTGTATGGAGCAGAGTGATCGCTACGGACGTTGGTATGGTCAGCTAGGTACTCCCTCACCATCTTTCTGTAAAGCTCACCCCTACTCTGCCTAGACTGGGGACAGGTGACAGTGTCTTGCTGGGGTGACATAAAACTGGCGTTCCCCTGCAAGTGCTGGGCAAGCTGCCTGCTCGCCTCCTCTCCCCCGCTACTTTGCCCACAGAACCATGCCCTCTGCCGCTAGCGGCGTCAGATGGGAAGGATTGTTTTAGCTTGTGCACCAGGGTCTGTTGATATTGATTCACTCTCATACTCCTTTCCTCTACAGGGATGAGAGTGGAAAGGTTCTGCTTGTACCGTGGGTCAAGGAGAGTGAACACACAGTAATCGGTGTTTGAAAAAATGCTTCTAACGCGAGGGTCACGGGATAGGCAGCCTAACATGAAGTCTGCCATGTGCACCAGAGTCCCAACACGCAAGAATTCCCTCTCCTCAATGGTCTGACTCTCCATTTCCTCCTCCTCCTCCTCCAAGTCCTCCTCTTCAGCCCACACATGCTCAAGAGTTAAGAAGGACTGAGCACTGGTACCCTCTTCTGTCTCGCCGACATTCTCCTCCTCTTCCTCATCCCCCTCCTCCGATACGCGCTGAGAAACAGACCGGAGGGCTATCAAGCGACATATCTTCCTCCACCGTCTCTTGTGACAAGCGCAAAGCATCCGACTTCATGCTGAGCAGTGAGTTTTTCAACAGGCAAAGCAGCGGGATGGTGAGGCTGATAATGGCGGCATCTCCGCTGACCATCTGTGTTGACTCCTCAAAGTTGCTCAACACCTGGCAGATACCAGACATCCATGTCCACTCCTCATTGTAGACTTGAGGAATCTGACTGACTTGACTACCAGTTCTGGTGGAAGTTGACATCTGGCAGTCTACAATCGCTCTGCGCTGCTGGTAAACTCTGGATAACATGTTTAATGTCGAATTCCATCTTGTGGGCACGTCGCACAACAGTCGGTGAGCGTGCAGTTGTAGGCGGCGTTGCGCTGCCCTGAGAGTGGCAGCCTCTGTGGTCGACTTGCGGAAATGCGCACAGATGCGGCGCACCTTGGTGAGCAAATCAGACAGATTGGGGTATGTCTTGAGGAACCGCTGAACTATTAGATTGAACACGTGGGCCAGGCATGGCACATGTGTCAATCTGTCGAGTTGCAGAGCCGCCACCAGGTTACGCCCGTTGTCACACACAACCATGCCTGGCTTGAGGTTTAGCGGTGCCAGCCACAGATCGGTCTGCGCATTGATGCCCAGTAACAGCTCTTGGGCGGTGTGCCTTTTGTCACCTAAGCTCAGCAGTTTGAGCACCACCTGCTGAAGCTTACCCACGGCACTGCTGCTGCGCCTAGAGCTACCGACTAAAGGCGCCGTGCCCACGGATGGTAATTCAGAGGAGGAGGTGGAGAAGGAGGGGGGGTCGGAGGAGGAGGCATAGTACGTCTGAGAGACCGTGACCGAGGTAGGCCCCGCAATCCTCGGTGTGGGCAGTACATGAGCGGCCCCAGGGTCAGTCTCAGTCCCAGCCTCCACCAAGTAAACCCAATGTGACGTCAGTGAGATATAGTGTCCCTGCCCAGCAGCACTTGTCCACGTGTCCGTGGTTAGGTGGACCTTCTCAGAAACAGCGTTGGTCAAGGCACGGATGATGTTCTGTGACACGTGCTGGTGTAGGGATGGGACGGCACATCAGGAAAAATAGTGGCGGCTGGGGACCGAATACCGAGGGGCAGCCACCGCCATGAGATTGCAAAAGGCCTCAGTCTCTACCAGCCTATAGGACAGCATCTCCAGGCTCAGCAATTTGGAGATGTGGACGTTGAGGGCTTGGGCATGTGGATGCGTGGAACTGTATTTCCTCTTGCACTCCAGCGTCTGCTGTAAAGACAGCTGAATGCTGCGCTGGGACACATTGGTGGACGCTGTGGAGGATCGTGGAGGCGAAGGTGTGGTTTTCCGGCGGGAGGCGCTTGTGCCGGCGTCCTAGGCAGGGGGTTGACTAGCAGAGGCAGCGAGTGACACAGGGAAAGGAGCAGTGGTGTGACCCGCAGGAGGTGAACGGCCTTGGTTCCATTGAGTGGGATGTTTAGCACTCATATGCCTGCGCATGCTGGTGGTGGTTAGGCTAGTAGTGGTGGCACCCCTGCTGATCCTGGTGTGGCACAGTTTGCACACCACAGTCCGTCGGTCATCCTCACTTTCTTTAAAGAACCTCCAGACTTGCGAACATCTAGGCCTCGCCACGGGAGCTTCACTATGTGAAACAGTTGCTGCTGATGCACCAGCTCTGGCCCTGCTTCTCCCTCTGGCCACACCACTGCCTCTTCCAACCTGTTCTGGTGCAGCACTCGCCTCCGCCTCAGAAGCACTGTCTTCACTCGGCTTATCAACCCAGCTTGGGTCAGTCACCTCGTCATCCTCCGATTCCTCAGTCTGCTCCCCCCTCGGACTTCCTGCCCTGACAACAACTTCACCACTGTCTGAAAACCATGTCTCCTCATCGTCCGACACCTCTTTACACACTTCTTCTACTAAGTCAACATTGTCATCATCATCATCACCCACAGACTGCGACAGTTGGAAAACTTGGGCATCGGGAAAGAGGTCAGCAGCAACCTGAGAAGTGGGTTGTGACTTTGGGAAGGGTCCAGAAAACAGTTCCTAAGAGTATGTCGGATCGCATTCCAAATTTTCCTGGGAGGGGGTAGACTGGGGGGAAGGAGGTTGAGGTGGAGGAGCCAGAGGAGTGCTCCCTTGGGTAACGTGGGTGGACTGCGTGGAAGACTGACTGGTGGACAAATTACTTGAAGCATTGTCCGCAATCCACGACATCAGCTTTTCGCACTGTTGTGGTTTCAACAGTCCTCTACCACGTGTCCCTGTAAGTTGAGACATGAAGCTAGGGAGTGTAGCTCTGCGGCATTCCCCTGCTCCCTCATCAGCAGGTACTGTGTCACCCTGCCCAGTAACACGGCCTCTGCCCCTTGCAGTAATTTAATGCCCACGCCCTCGTCCTCGACCCTTAGCCCTGGGGTTCAACATTTTCTGTATATAAGTGTATTATATAAAAAAAATAAATAAATGGGCCTGCTGTACTGAAACCCACAAACTTGTTCAATCTGAACAAGAAAATATATAGGTGGATAAGTTAGAGCAAAATTACGTATTTTACTACGTACCGTGCAGTATGGAGCAATTACACGGAAACTATTAGATTAGGCAGACTTGGTCTGCTTAAGTGCAACCCAGACAAATGTCGCACAGAGATTTTTGTAATGTAGCTGTATCAGTGAGAGCAAAAGACCTTTTTTACTGACGTGACGTACAGAATGGGTCTCCTGGACAGAAAATACGGATTGTGCTTTGTATATAGGTGGATAAGTTAGAGCTAAATTACGTATGTTATTACGTACCGTGCAGTATGGAGCAATTACACTGAAACTATTAGATTAGGCAGACTTGGTCTGCTTAATTGCAACCCAGACAAATGTCGCACAGAGATTTTTGTATTGTAGTTGTATAAGTGAGAGCAAAAGACCTTTTTTACTGACGTGACGTACAGAATGGGTCACCTGGACAGAAAATACGGATTGTGGTGACTGGACAGCTGAACTGTGACACACAGAATGGTTCCACACAGCTGTATGAAATGGATTTGTATCACTGAGATAAAACAACAAAAAAACTATTTTTTTATATATATATTTTTTATATATTTTTTTTATATATATATATATTTTTAACGTGACATGCAGAAACTATCAGAAGAGCAAACTCAGCCCCTGCTGACTGTGGCTATTTTGACTGCAACCCAGACAAATGTCGCTCAGAGATTTTTGTAATGTAGCTGTATCAGTGAGAGCAAAAGACCTTTTTTACTGACGTGATGTACAGAATGGGTCACCTGGACAGAAAATACGGATTGTGGTGACTGGACAGCTGAACTATGACACACAGAATGGTTCCACACTGCTATATGAAATGGATTTGTATCACTGAGTTAAAACAATTAAAAAAAAAAGTGTTATATATGGCGATAGCTGCACTACTAGTGCCAGCCAGCCCAGCCAGGAGACAAAAAAAAATGTCTTGTAGCCCTTAGAAAGGCTGTTGGGTTCTTTTCAGATCACTCCTGCCTAACAGAGAACTAAATCCAGGCCCTAACACTCTCCCTGAAACGCAGCAGCTCTGTCCCTAACGACATCCAGACAGCATCTGAGCCGAGCACCGCGGGCAGTCACTAGTATATTCCAGGGTCACCTATTCAGGCCAGCCAACCCCTGCTATAGACATGTAAGGGCCCCACGTGATGCTGGGTGTACCGCAGAGTCTCCTGGCTTGTGATTGGCTGAGTTTATAGGCGCCAAAAATTCAAAATGCGGGAGATGCCATTTCCTCGAGCATGGCGAGATGCTCGTCCGAGCATCGAGCACTTACGAGTACCGTAATACTCGAACGAGCACCAAGCTTCAGTTTGCTGATCAAGCATGCTCAGTTCTAGTGCTACGAGTTATAGGAGGTTGAAATTGGGAACTAATGTGAGAGGCACAAAAGTGAGAACAATACGTACATAATGAGGGAGCCAGGAAAACATGAGGGAGGAGAACAGTCTGGAATAGATGCCAGCAATGTAAAATGGGGATTGTAGTCTGCTACCAACATGGGCTGCTGCTGGGGACAAGGTCACTGTTGCTGCACCTGAGGAGGAATACACAGAACAGTGTGACAAAAAAGTCAATGTAGATGTAGTGTTAGTATTGTACTGATGCTCTGTGTGCAGTGACCTTGTTGAATGGCCTTTTAACTCTTCTACCCACAATGCTATAGCTCAAAAAACTGCACGTTACACACTAGGCTTATGTTGTATTTTGTAATATATCTTTTTAAATGAATATGCTTCTACAGTTTTAGGATTTATTAAACAGTCTTCATTCTTGTAACTTTCTTAAAAAACACATACAATAATTAGGAAAATTGTCATCACTACCGTCAGTGACTGTAAATTGTTGAGCCAACGGAAATAAAAAGTGCAAGTATAATATCAGGATGTGGGCACTTGTATGTATTTGTGGATTCCAGGTTTCGAGAGTTATTCCATTGCCATAGACTGGAATTCTCACTGAATATTTGTATTACTGTTAAATTCTGAATCAATTTGGCATTGAGAATGAGAGTTGCTGGAATTCCTCTTCCTTTCATATCCCAAAGGGCAGGTATATGTTTGCTTCTTTCCCTGTCTATTCATTTTTCCATTTTGGGAGAAAACAAAAAAATATATAGTTATGACAAGGGGCCCAGGTGCCAGAAGAAGATACAGAATCTTTCTGGAGTGATTTCCAGTTTTAAAGCTAAAGGCCCATTTTTAGATCTTGCACCTTAGTCCAAACTGGAAATATGCCAGTCATATTTTCCTTAATTTATTGCTGCTGCTTTCATATAAAGCTGTTTTGGAAATGCGACTATGATTGTTCTGTACATCTCTTTTTTACTTTATTTTTTTGCTCTGTGCTGCTATTTTATTTTTTATACAAACATTGATAATTTACTACTTCAACCATGATTTCTCCATGTAAAAAGGCCATTTTACACAGCACAGCACATTTCTTTATGTTAAAATGTTTTAATTCTTTTTTTAATGTTTGGATGGTTTACAAAACAGCTTTAGTTGGCCACAAAAACACAATCGTTACATAGTAACATAGTTTGAAAAAAAAACATCTGTCCATCCAGTTCAGCCTGTTCGCCTGCAAGTTGATCCTGAGGAAGGCAAACAAAAAACAAAAAAACATGTGAGGTAGAAGCCAGTTTTCCTCACTTTAGGGGAAAAAAATCCTTCCCAACTAAAATCAGGCAATCAGAATAACTCCCTGGATCAACAACCCATCTCTAGTAGCTATAAACTGTAATATTATTACACTCCAGAAATACATCCAGGCCTCTCTTGAACTATTTTAGTGAATTTACCATCACCACCTCCTCAGGCAGAGAGTTCCATAGTCTCACTGCTCTTACCGTAAAGAATCCTCTTCTATGTTTGTGTACAAACCTTCTTTCCTCCAGACGCAGAGGATGTCCCCTCGTCACAGTCACAGTCCTGGGGATAAATAGATGATGGGAGAGATCTCTGTACTGACTCCTGATGTATTTATACATAGTTATTAGATCTCGTACACATGGGTATGACAGTCCGAGTAATGCCAAGAAATAAAGTGAATCAGTTTTAGGTCTAGAACTCATTTGCAGACTCCATGGTAACAAACCTCTGGTAATCTGCTTCTGTAGATTATATTTACCCCTCCCCCAGTATTTTTTTTGCTCACAATTTGGAGGTTAGCAATTAGTAACTAATAGTATACAGTGGGTAAAGGAACCTTTCCAAATTACTGATCACACCTTATATTTGTACTCTAGTTTTGACAGATGCCCCTTTTAGTAACTTGCATTTTATATGGTGGTTGGTTAATTAAAATTTCCTGAAGATTATATCACATCCAACACAATCCTACATGGCCATTAGTCAATGGCTTATCTGGAAAAACAACTTTATATATAGAATAGTGCTCTAATTTTGTGATAAACTAAAATTGACTGAGGGCGATTGGTTAATTAACCAATTCAAACTTAAACTGCCTAAATTATCTGGATTCTTACACATATAATTTTCTCCATGCTCTTATATTTTCCTTTTCATTTAGCCCAACGTCCATATCAAGACTTGATAAAGACAAAAAAAAAAAAAGTAGCACTAAAGATTGCATAAACAGCCCAAAAGCATATGATTTATTTTCATCACTGGCAAATTCTTCTTACCTTACATTTCAATAAAACTCCACGGCCCTCTGTGTATAAGCAATCAATGGGTTAAGATAGATCAGTAGCGTATGTTCCATGACCCCGGAATGCTTTATAAAATGTACTCATTACCATCCGAGCAAGCGAATGAGTAGCTGTGTGCTGCAGCTTAAGCGCTGATGGGATTGTGTGTAAGCCCTAACGTGGCCGAGGTATTTAAATTTTGATTTTTGTAATGGGTTTTGACATGTTTCATTTCCTCCGAGGGAGCACTGGAGACCTCTGAAAGTAAATGTTGCTAAAAAGTCATCAAGCCAGAATATTAAAATGCCATCAAATGAAAATTTCGCTAATGCGATCGGCCAGGGCATCAGGTACCAGAGCGAAAAGGGGAGAGGCAAAGGTCCCGATTCTTATAGTGAAACATTATTTGTTCCTCTTGGCTGACTGTTTCTCCAAATAAATTATTTAAAGTCTTATTTCTTTTTCTCATGGGCCTTTTAAAGTCCAACATTGCTGTGATTTTTTTTTTCCACCGAAGCCCTGTTTGCATTGGTTCATATAGCAAGGTGGCTTTATTCTGCTGCATGATCTTCCTCCTTATGCCAAATCCTATCTATATTAATATTATTCTGCTGATGAAGTTAATTACTAACCAGTGGGGATGCGTAATGTGAATACTTAATTCTTGAATAAGCAATCCATAGCAAACAGAGCAGATGCACGCGAGACTATGGATTTGTATAAGATTAGTGTATGCATTGTAATGCTTAACCTTCGTCTTTGAAACACACTTGGTTTTTAAAAGCTCAGATCTATCTTTAATGTTTGAAAATGATAGTTTTTTTTTATTATGGTTTGTAGTCGGTATCTTTTGGGACTCTTGGGAGATGTATACTTTAGTTAAAAATACATTTATGAGCTAAAGATGAGTCGGGTAATGCTCATGATAATTGGATAAGATGAGCAGATTAGGGTAATACTCATGATAATCGGATGGGTGTGTTAACTGATTTTTATGTATTACTCAGTATAGAGACAAAAATGATTGCTAAATTACTAAATTGCTCTAATTCTACGACCTAGACCCAAAGGAGCATTGCCTGGTCCATAAGACTCCTCACACTTACCATGTGCTCTACATGAGGAGAAATAGTTCAACTCTCCCCCCCAGATCCTGACCAAGGCCTTTCACCTAGCTAAGCTACTTCTAATAAGCGGAAGTCACTGCAAAACAGTTGGTACAGAGATATGTTATGCTTCTAGGCCTGTTTAAAAGGTTGAGCATTGCCTTTACCTTTTGGGAAAAAAAACAACAACATATTTTTTCCCCCAGAAACTCAGAAGGGTATTGGCTGGCCTATAAGACTTTTCACGACTGCTAGGCACTCTACCTTTACAAGTGGCAGAAAATCTGCAAAATAAAGACTTCACTCTTGATATCCAATGGGACAGAAAATTGTCCATGCCTTCATGGCATAAATAATGATTTGTTGCAGATTTTCTGAAGCTGAATGTCTTGATTTATTTCAATGCGAGATGCAGTCTTCACAGAAATTTGCTTCCTATTCTGCATGTAAAGATCGGCTACAAAATCTGCATCTCTCTCTCTGTCATTCTCTGTTTCTTTCCCTCCCTTAATTTCTATCAACTTTTAATTCCAATTACGACAATCTGTTAACATGTCATCTCTTTGCTCAGTGTCCTGCAGATTACCTTACTCTTTTCCTTCTTTCAGGAGAGGTGTAGACAGGATGTAAACTACGTACAATACAAATCTGCGTCCTGTTTGCATTTTTACCAAATAAAGCAGAGAAATGCTTATAAGAAACAGAGCTCTGCACAGTATCACAACCCCTTCCTCTCTGCTACATCTTTTAAATTGAACAATGCTTTTAATGTAGACATTGGAGAACATACACACTTAGTTATATACGAGCGGGAACTTTATGGTTTATAATAGTAATAAACTCAGGACAAATGTAATACCCGGTTGGAAATTGTCCTATGCTTTTGTCATTATTGGTTTATTATAAATTCAATAGTGGTAGTCAGACTGCATCCACAAGTCATAACTACTGATATAAGCCTCCTGCCTGGACTATCTCTTTTCATGGCTCTTATTGGAGTATTGATAGATCTATAAGAATTGATGGGCTATGCCTTTATTTTACCGAAACTGCACCTGTGAGAAGATAATAAGTGTGGAGATTTGTATGTCAAAGCTGCCCTATTGTCGTCAACTAGGAGAGCAATGATTTGCTTATTTATGTGCTGAAAGTAATGGTATCAGAGACAAAATTCTGTTCTTAATGACCATTATATCTGTGAATTTTATAAATAGGTATAAGAGCGTGCTTTTCTAGAAAGTAAATTAAATAGACATGGGAACATTTTTTCTATTGAGGCAGTACATTTTTTCCTTCCTTTTTTCCTTTTTGTTTTTCAAACCACACAAATTTTATAATCCAGGTTCTCATACATTTGTTTGTATACAAGGTGATGTAAATATATCAATATTTTAAAAATTGGTTACATAAAGACATAAAGCTTTGTGGGCTACATATAGTGATGACTAGAGGTGAGCAAATTGCTTAAAATTCAATTTGGGTCTGAATTTATTCTGCGTGGATCAAAAGTGCTCCAATCGGCCTGAAATTTTGTGCATGACACTCTCCAGTCTCCTAGGATTTTTTCTCTCTTATGTCTCACTGTACAAATTGAATCATCAAAATTTTGAATTCGGGCTCACCTTGAATTTTTACAATTCTCATGTCAAATCTGATTTGTTTAGAGTTATTTTACTCATTTCTATCAGTGACCTATTATTAGGATAGGTCATCAATATCAGATTGATGGGGGTCCATGAAAGCAGAAATCTACATACACTGTATACTTTCCAGCAAAAGAGTACTTCAGCTTAGCTGCCATTTACTTGAAAGGGAATTGATCTGCAGTACCCCAGCATGGCCACTGGACAGTGTATGGGGCTGTCTGCATCCAGCTCTGTACTCTGTATAGGATCCGGCATCACAGCAGCTCAAAACAGCTAATCAACACCGAAAACTGGCACTTCTACCAGTCTGCCATTAATCAACTACTGTATCCTGAGGATGGATAATCAGTATCTGAGCACTGAAGACCTTTAAGAATTGTAATGTTAAGTGCCATCCATGCCATTATCTAATATATAAAGCTGAGTGTATGTATGTGTGTGTGTGTGTGTATGTCCACTAAAGGAATCTGCACCATCGCAGCTACAATAACGAAATTTGGCACACAGGTACATCAGGTGTCCGGGAAGGTTTTAGAATGGTCTCAGCTCTACAGGACGTACCGTTCTTGAGATATTCCCAAAAAATGCACTAGCCAATAGAAGCCTGGTCACATTACCCTTAGCAGCCAATAGAAGCTCACAGGCAGTTAGTCTCCACACACACCAGGTTTCCATAACAACCTAGCCAGTTCACTGCTGTAGGTAATACTTTAAAGGGGCAGAGCGCTGTGGATGACACTGTTAAAGGGTTATTCCGGTTATCATAAATATAACTAGACAGTCCGGTTTTCTGGCTCCCTGTCCTCTATCCGGCGCAGTGCCTGGACAGACGTAGGATGTCCACCCTTTCAGTAGCTCACACTCAGACAGCTTCTCCTCCGTGTCTTCACAGAGCCAGGGGGCGTGGCCTCATGTTTAGTGGTGTGGCTTCAAGGGGACCAGGGGTGCTGCTTCACGTTTGGGGGAATGGTCGGAATGGTAGCTGCTGTGGAGATCACAGTTAAAGGGGAGGGCGCTGTAGATCTTTCTGTTAAGGGACAGGCTGCTGTGAAGGTCACTGTTAAAGGGGCGGGCACTGTAGAGGTCACTCTCGATATCTTTTAACGACACACACAAACATAAAATGAAATAGATTAAATATACCCGGGCAAAGCCAGGTCCTTCAGCTAGTGTTTTACATATAAGGGGAAAAAACAGAGACATGTAAATCTTTCATATCAATTCTTCTTAAGTATGCCCTTTTTGTTAATGTTTTACAGGTTTGTATGCTACTATGTTAATAACTAAAGATGAACGAAATTTTGAAAAAATCGAATCAGCAACTTTGCCAAAGTTCGACAAGTAATTTGGTTTGTTACAAAATAATTTTTCACAAATCACTATAAATCAGGTGTACCCAGGCCACTATGCCTTAGGGTATGGCCACATGAAGCGGCCGTGCAGTGGGCAGGTTGCGGCGATGTTGCAGTGAAGAACCACATGGCCAATTAATAATGAAGACCACAATGTATAGTCAGTATTCATTGTTAATGGTCATGCAGCACCTTTAAACAGGGGCTTTTTCTGGTATAGGGTTTGGCTGGTTAGGTAGGGGACAATATGCATGTCATTACTGTTCTGGCCTGCAGATTATTTGACAGTAAACATCAGCTCTGGCATACCCACTTCTTCAACCCCAGCTCTCTCCTGCTCTACAGGTGGGAGCCCTTCTTCTTCAATCTGATTTTCCTCCTTTTCCACTTCATCTAATATCAATGAGAATATGTCATCAGGAACATCCAGCAACTCCTCTATCTTCATCTTGCTGACTTTTCTAAGACATGGAAATTTTAAAGGATGGTTTGGAAGAAGTAAAGCCAGCAAAAGATGAGGATGGTCATCATTAAGACCTGCCCTCCCCTCTAAGGGGTGCAGACTGGATGGTATTGGTTGGCACCCTGGCAGTAGAATAATAAAGGCTTAAATCTTATTGATATAGAATAAGTTTACAGCTGATGTAGGAATAAGTAAATGTAGTTGTAAATAAATAAAACTGATGCAGAAAGTCTCCCTGCACTCTACCTGCATTCTCATATATTCATATATATAGAACAGGCCTTGCACAGGAAGAGATGTGAGAGCTTAGTGGAGGAGAGGAGAGAAGTATAGCATGTAGCTGCTGATGTGTGCCCCTGGGCACTCTCCAGTAGGGCAATATAGATAGGATCCAGTCACCTTGGTCTTGATTCTCTTTCTGTAGTTCCAGTGTCCAGCCAATGACAAAGTGGACTTTTGTGTGTAAATGCCTGTTGCTCGGGAGACCACCCTGTTGGTTGCAAAGTTCTGATCCAAGATCAAGGTACCAGAAGCTTGGGTTATTGTAGGGAAGCCACAGCTAAAGAATGTATCTTTACCACATGAGCCAAATCTAAGCCTGTGTTAACCAGTCCTACTGAGCCTGTTGTTATGATTTGCAGCTCTGCCATTTTATTGTATAACAAAGAACTACTACTGGAGTATAACTACCTCAAGGCAATTATTCAAGTAAAATTCCAGTTTGTTTAACTCCTGACTCTCTCCTTATTCTGCAATATCTCGCATTGCACCTAACGGTGCTGGTGTCATGAACACCAGGGACCCTTCCTCCACGGCACATTAAAAAAACACACCATCAAGTGCACCTCAACCACCATCTGGCAGGAGTCCCTGGACAACAGAATACGCCCGAAGGAACTGGTGCTGTCCTTCCATTCACTGCGCGCAAGCCCAGGGAGCTCTACAGAACTGTGAGTAAACTAGTACTACACCCATCGACCCACCACCGTAACTCACATATTGCCCTTGTTGCCCAATCGCTGCACTCTTCTCTTTTAACATACACACATAGGCAACCTTCCCTCTTTAATTACCTTTTAAGCCCCAGCTGAACTCTTAGCCCAGCAAGTTAAAAACCTGGAGTGTAGCAGCCATTGCCTATAGCCACTCCTAAATACCAGGCCTTAGAATCCACCTAAATCATACTCGTAGCAGCTACATATAGCTCAGTGCCCAAATCCATGTGGGATTTATAATAAAGAGAGTAGCAGCCTCAGTGGCAGGTAGGTACCTATGATCCAGTGTATTTTCTGAGAAATCAGCAGATCGATTTTAAATTAATCAGATTTGTCATGAACTTCACAAAAATTCTTCTGTCACGCGAATCTGAAGTTTTTTGTGATTTGCTTCTTATGAATAGTGCAACACTGTTTAATGTTAAAATGTGAGGGAAACAGGGCAGAAAGGATGAAGATGGAGGATAACATGTAACTGGGAGGTAGACAGGTGATCTTGCCCACAATGTTTTACAGGCAGCCTGTCAGGCAGGATATTGGCTTGTCGATCAGGCTCTGTTGTAGCTCAGAATCACACACACCATTGTGAGATCACCCAGGGATGGGAGAGGACATATTTGCCACTTGTCTGGCTCTATGGCAGATATCTAGGCAGTAGTCCAGTTCTGTCCAGTTGTGTGCCATCTTATCTTCGGATATGCTGGGAAAAGGGGACTGAATTCACGATGTAGCCCCACAGAAAGAAGCCGCAGGGTATTAGATGTGGCGATTGTTTATTCTGGCACGGCAGACCAGTGTTCCAGAAGAGAACAGGAAACAAGGAGGAGCACCATCCTGCTGATGTTTGGCAGATCTTGGCATACACAATTCTCTCAACATTTCCAGCTAGGAGCGGCCAGTGACAGTGTCCTCTGCAAAAAGGAAGGGACTGTAGACTTTGCGCCTGCTCATTTCACAGAACACATTTACTTTGGGTGAGTCCCTCATCTGCTCAATAAGAGCTTGTGAGTTTTATGAGCCCTGGATTCTAATGTTGTAGATACTGACCTTCCAACTGAGGTAAAAGGTAGCCTCTTCGCTGAACCTGTTCACTGTCTCTTCCAAAGCCTTCTGGTGGCTATTACTTTTGCCATGACATAAACAGCAAGTGGTTTAATATTGCTTCACCCACTGTGAAATGCAGTTGCTATGCACATTTACCAAATGTATCCTGAAAATTTCTCTGTACTGTCACACAGACCTCAATCAGTCAAATTACAACACATAAAAACATTTTTCTAACTTTTTCTAACTGTGCGAGCACAGCCTTAGAATAATTTTTCCCCCTTTCCCTTTCCTTCCTCATGAGGCAAAAGGAGTGGGGAAGAAGTAAAAAATCATGTATGAGACATGACTTGGATAATTAAGGCATTTTCCATATGGTGAGATAGTACCCCCAAATCCTGACCTAGGCCTCTTTCCCAGTTAAGCCAGTACTCTCTGCTCTGCACTGATAAGGGGCAATCATCGTGAAATAGCTGTCTGCAGATGAGGTGCTGGCTTATTTAATATCCGAGTCATGTCTCAAGGCCTATTTAAAGGGTGGAACATTGACTTATAGGATACCTGTCTTATATCTGATGGCATTAGAGGTAGAGCTTGTTAAGAGCTCATTTGCATCCCTTTCTTCCCAGAATTCAAGAGGAGCACTTCCTGGCCTATAAGACTCCTCTTGCCAATTAAGGTTCTCTATGTTCCTCTTCCTGCAGCAACCATGTCTCAAGGTGACACAAATACCTTTATTACCTTTTTGCAATGCCGTATACCTGTTAAACCATATAATGTGATTTCATATACTAGTCGCTAGAAATGGGTGAATGGCTCAAAATTTTGATGTGGGTCAGAATCGATTCTACCCGAATCAAAAGTGCTCCAATTGTCCTGAATATTTACTTATAACACTCTGCGGTTTCCTAGCACTCATATTTGTTACTCTTGTACTTCACTGAAAAAATTGTTTTCTCTTTCTGATTCATTTACAGTCGAATCACTCATCTCTACTACTGGCCATACTACAAATAAACTGTCCATACACTAACTAGTGTTGAGCGAATCGAAGTTGATGAAGTGGGATTCGATCTGAATTTCAGGAAAAATTTGATTAGTCATAAAGTCAAATTTCCTCCTGCTTCGTGGTAACAAATCGAAGATTTTCTAAAATGGCTACTGCATATGTTACAAAGAGGAAGTAAGAAGCCCGGGAATCAGGGATCACCCATAATGTCATGACAATCAGCAGTTAGCCAGCCCCTGTGACGTCATAGCCCTATAAAAAGACTCATTCTGCCATTTTCCAGTGAATTTGGTGCAGGGAGAGACATTACAGGTAGGGATGAGCGAACTTTTGAAAAGTTCGGTTCGGCGAATTTTCTTGAAGTTCGGATTCGTACGAACCGAACCTAAAACAAACCTTGCTATAACGGCTGAATAATTGCTGCAACAATAATGGGAGTCTAGGGTATATATAGGGTATAGTTTCGTTTACTTGCAGTTGCTATTACAATGAAAAAAGTAGAAAAAATCAAAGTGACTTCAACAACGGCGACGCAAAATATACGCATATTTGAGAATTTAAACTAATGCGTACGCTAATGCGAACATTCCTACTCAAGTAACGAACATACAGTGTAGCGTTGTCAAAGGTACGTTACTTAACTGAATATGTACGCATTAGCGTACAAATACACTGCGTCTGCGAACATTCCTACTCAAGTAACGAACATACAGTGTAGCATTGTTAAAAGTACGCTACTTAACGGAATACGTACGCATTAGCGTACAAATACACTGTGTCTGCGAACATTCCTACTCAAGTAACGAACCGAACTTTTGGGAAAGTTCGTAACGAATCTGGTTCATTACGGTTCGGTTCCCTCATCCCTAATTACAGGCACTAGGGACAGTGATTAGGAAAGACTATGGGGGTCATTTATTATACTGAAATATACCTATTCAGCGGCAGATGACGACGCAAGGGTGACTGGGCCACTGTGTTGACTCCTCATGCAGTTAACTGAAGCAGGGAGAAAGCACTACTCACTTCTTGTATCAGATATCGGTGGTGGCGGTGCCAGCGGTGTTAGGCCCCAGCCTGTTGGGCCCCAGATGCAATAACGAAAGCTGACCGCAGCACTCTCTGTCTTCAATAGTGTGAGGATTTATTCACCAACAATGTGACGTTTCGACTATGTAGAGTCTTTATCAAGCAAGTGTACACCAGTCAGGGTTAAAATCCCTGCTCAGCTCTTGTAGGAGGTTAAGTGTGGACCGAATCCACCCCTAGCTTTAGTCAGTGATAGGAAGAATTTGAGGAGAGAGGAGGAAAAGTCCATGTACTCCCTCTTCTTAGGCCCAGAGAGCTACAGAGATTCATCGATTTCTGCGTGATCTACACAAGCAGAGAAGCAGAAAGACAAAGGAGAGAATTAGAGAACTTAGAATCTTCTACGAAAAGCTGACTCTACAGTAGTGAAGGATACTGTTAAGACTCCCTTCACACCTGGAGATGACTTGGCCAGTCATGTCACTAAATATTTGTATCCCGCAGTGGACCCTACAGCCATTGGTGTACTATTGCCTGCAATAGGTTCTATTGGAAGAGACTTTAGCAAGAATGAGAGGAAAAATAACTATAATTCTCTTCCTTTCCTTAATCCATACATCACAATCTGGGAGAGAATAGCACTGTGGACAGTTGGAATTGTGTCAGCTATAATTACATGTACTACAACTCCCATATTGCACTGCAGTAAAAAGAAACATTTATTCTGCTAGATCTGGCCTGGTAACTGACTTATGTACTATATGCCAGCCATGGCACACTACGTGCCCTACCTTGCACCCATACAAAAACTCACTATCATGGTTACCCCAACTATCATCCGACAGGAACCCTAACATAAGGGTGTGCCCTGGGGGAAGAAAGGGTGCACCCTCCTTTCACTTCACGGCCTTAGGGAGCAATAGTGTGAGGAAAGCCACTGTGATTGACTATAATAGTCAGAGCTACTACCACTTCCATCCACCGCTCCAACTCCTCCAGCTGCTGCATTTACATACAGAATCTTTTTGGCCCTAAGTGGTATGCATGCCTTTCCTACTTTAGGGTGCCAGAAGGAATCACATGAACACAGTTGCAACTTAAACAAGGCAGTTTACTGTTCTTATTTGGGACAACAAGCTTAAAGAAGAACTCCTGCAAAAAAAATGTATTCCATGTCCTGCTAGAAATGTACATTATGTAATCTGTAGTGAATGTCATTTTCTTACCAATAGCTGAATTTTTGAGTTATATCATCCTGAAGTTTCTTATCTGTATCATGTGACCAGGAATTAGACCCACCAACTTACACAGCACCTTATGTGTGGAGAGGAAGTCTAATTTTCTATGCATTCCTATGGGAGCCTCACTTTCAGTCTCATAGGAATGAATAGAGAAGTGACTGGCTTGCTGTCCTGGGTCAGTTGGAGGTCAGGGAGTTGGTCACATGACCCAGCTGCAATAAGAAGAGAGTGGAAACTCTCAATTTCAGCCTCTGATAAGAAAATAACATTCACTACAGATTATATCATGCACCTTTCTAACAGGTCAGAGAATAAAAATTTTTGCGGGAGTTCTTCTTTAATGTTACAATAGTCTTATGACAGGCTGCAGGATTAATTATTACATTTGTACAAGCAGGTACTTAGTAGAGATGAGCGAATCTATTCGTTGATTCGTATCGAATCTCGGAAATTTTCAGTTGCGAAGCAAATCCGAATATTAGGTGATTCGCTCCGTTAAGATTTGAAAATGTTCCTAACGCTTCCTACGCATTCGCTACGTACTTGTCCAATAAATTGTACGCTAATGCTACGTATAAGTTACTCTATATAAACCAAAAAAGGAGATCAGCAAGGAGTCCAAGAGGATATCCAAAGATGGCCTATACCAGGGATCTCAAACTCATGGCCCTCCAGATGTTGCAAAACTACAACTCCCAGCATGCCCTGGTAGCCGAAGAATGTCCAGGCATGATGGGAATTGTAGTTCTGTAACAGCTGGAGGGCCACGAGTTTGAGATCCCTGGCCTATACCATACATATGTGGAATTACACATCATAATCACAAAGCAAAACAGTCTACCACAGTAAAATTAACAAACAGCCACCTACAAAAAAAATGCCAGACCGCTGCTAATGTTCAAAAAATATATTATAAATATTTTATTTTATTAATTTACAATTACATGACATAGTAAAAACATGTGCAAGAAAGAGGCGGCATCAGCGGAAGTGACCACAACAAGGGAAAACCAACGTGTCCCATAAGATATATAAGTATATTAAAGTGCAAGTGCATCTCACAAAATACATAAGAAAGGATGTATAAGGACAACCAATTTACCCATGATGTGTCACCTCCGCGATGGCGCCAGCCGCTACTCTATACTTACTCTATACGCTGTTGCGTACGAATTCAAGTAATTAGCGAACTTTTACTGTTAGATCGTTATTCGTGCGCAAAAGCTCGGGAACAAAGCGGTCACCTGACCTAGTGGGCAGGGTTTGCTCTGATTGGCTCAGGCTCGGTAAGCCAGTGATGCATCACTTCTGCTTCGACTGCTGAGACGAGCAGAAGCACTGTGTGTGAAGTTCTGAATCACTGAGACCTGTGTTGTTGAAATTGGGGTGTAATTGTTCAGGGAATCCATATTACACATCAGGGATACTGCAGGGCCAGTGCAGGGCTAGTAATTAATCAGACAGGGAGAGAGACAGGGAGAAAGACAGGTACAAAGACAAAGACCAGCTGCAGGGCCACAGAGTGAAGTGAAAAATGTCTGGAATGGATAAGCAAAAGAGGTCCAGTTCCAGCCAGACCTCGAGCTCTAAAAAAAAGGAGAAGGTGGCACAGGGGCAGTGCCAAAGGACCTGTAGCCGGAGCTTCCTCTTGTAGTATTCGCAATACTTGGCCGGTGTTCCACCGGGCTAACCCACCAAGGCGCAAAATTGTAGTGGAGGAGAAAGTGGATGACATAGTGGAGTGGATGGCATGCTCATCTCAGTCTCAGCCCTATGATCTGCTGTCATCTGCTGATACAGTATCTATATGTAGCCAGGGGTCAGACTCAGAGCGTTCCTCCTGCTCCACCATTCCTCTCCAGCAAAGTCCATCATTTTCGTACGCAATTTGTACGCTCATGCGTACGTGTTCAAAGAAGTTGCGTACCTTTTAAAACTGAACATTCGTTATTAGCGCGCGAATGTTCGCTAAACGGCACATAATAACGTATATTTTGTATGCAGATTCAACGAATATATTCATCGAATATACGAATGTTCGGCGAATAAAATTTTGAATGATTCGTTCATCTCTAGTACTTAGCAAATATATTTAGAACAAAATGATTTGTGCCCATCCACCAAGGCAAGGTTACCTCTCCCTGGGTGAGAACATATTCTATTTGATACCTCTCTTTGTGCCAACCGATGTTGTAATTCAGAGTACTGTTGCGTTGTGTTTGCTTTCACTTTTGTATTTTCAGACATGCACCTGCATATTTGTCATTTTATACGATGTGCTGACTAACTTTTTTTTTTTCGTTTTGCACTGTGCATTTGGAGGAGTGGCTAGCTACATTTTAGTCATGCACTCCTAATTAACCCATCCTTTCCACAGGCTGTTTTTTATTAGTGCTATATACATCTGTAGTCTTCTCTTCCTTAATTTAGAGGCCTGATGGCACAGAGGGAGTTAACAAATGGAGAAGAGGCATTATGCATGCAGAGCCTGCTTTCCCTGATGGAGGTATCAAATAGAGTAGTTTCCAATCCAGAGAGCGGTCACCTTGCTGTGGTGGATAGGCACAAATTATTTTCATCAAAATATATTTGCTAACTACCTCATATTCATTTATATAGTAAACTAGCTGAAGGACCCGGCTTCGCCCAGGTATATTTAATTTATTTCATTTAATGTTTGTGTGTGTGTCGTTAAAAGATATCGAGAGTGACCTCTACAGTAACCGCCCCTTTAACAGTGACCTCCACAGCAGCCCGCCCCTTAACAGTAACATCCACAGCGCCCTCCCCTTTAACTGTGACCTCCACAGCAGCTAGGGTGGCCACTGTCTTCACCCAAGAAAGCCAGACCTCCCCGGCCATGCCCCCAAACGTGAAGCAGCACCCCCAGTTCACATGAAGCTACACCACTAAACATGAGGCCACACCCCCTGGCTCCGTGAAGACACGGAGGAGAAGCTGTCTTAGTGTGATCTAAATG
The DNA here is from genome assembly GCA_900303285.1 of Rhinella marina. NCBI lineage: Eukaryota > Metazoa > Chordata > Amphibia > Anura > Bufonidae > Rhinella > Rhinella marina. The sequence goes on from ONZH01007738.1 coordinate 95,621, forward strand.
AAAGGGTGGACATCCCTGCGTCCGTCCAGGCACTGCGTCGGACGGAGAACAGGTAGCCAGAAAACTGGACTATCCAGCCTAAAGCCGGACATCTGGCCACCCTAACATCAGCCTGCCCCTAGGGTGGCCAGAGGTCCGGTTTTCAGACTCCCTGTCCTCTGTCATGCAGGACCTGGATGGACACAGGGATGTCCTTTTGAACAGCTCACTCTCAGACAGGAGCACTGTGCAGTCTGAGCATGAGCTGCAGGGAGAAATGTACCCTCCTTCCTCCCCTGCAGCTGACAGAAGTTGATTTTTACTTTCATTTTTTCAATCCTGGTCAAATGCGACATTGAAGGGGCGTGGCCTGACTGAGTCAGGGGCGTGACTTAATGCGACCTGGGAGTGGGGCTTTTAAGTCCTTCTTTTGAAGATGGCCTCAATTACAGGTCGATGCCATAGTAATTTAGCAGGAAAGTGGGTAGCAGTGGAAGAAAACATCTTTTATTACTACTGAACGGTAAATATGTTAAATTTATATTATATGAGGTAATGATTGATGATGAGTTAGTCCAAAACATAAGTTATATTTATGGTAACCAGAATACCCCTTTAACAGTGTCATCCACAGCGCTCTGCCCCTAACTGCTTGTGAGCTTCTATTGGCTGATAAGGGCCATGTGACCAGGCTTCCATTGGCTAATACATTTTTTGGGAATATCGCAGGAATGGTACGTCCTGGAGAGCTGAGACCCGTTCTAAAACTTTCCCAGATACCTGATGTACCTGTGTGCCAAATTTCGTGATTGCAGCTGCGACGGTGCGGATTTCTTTAGCGGACATACACACACACACACACACACACACATAGTAATTCGTAACAAATCGAATTTCTTGTTGAAGTCAGATGAAGCAGCCAAATCTAATTTTTCAAAACTTCGCTCATCTCTACCTGTGGTCAATTGAGAATTTTGTATCGAGAGAGACTTAGAGAGGATTAACCAACTGTCTGCCTTATACACAGCTTTTGGGTAAAAGACCGCCTTGTGACATGCCTCAGAACTGTGCATTCTGCTGATATTTGTGCTTTACCATCCATCATCCTCAGTAAATAGGCTGTTATTCATCATAATCAAGCCAGCCTGGTTACTGCCTCCATCCTCTGGCCCCTTCCCCTGTCCTCATGCCTTGCACCCTGCCAACCATCCACAAACAAGGGCACCCTAGCCACAACCAGACAGGAGCAATGGCAGTAACCAGTAACAAAGGATATGCCCCTCCATCCTCTTCAGCCATGGCCTAGGGGGGAGCCAGAGTAGGATTACCCATCATGAAGACTACTGCCCCTCTCATCATCACCACACACCACAGCCACTCTCATCCTTCAGGAGCCCGTTGGCACATCTCCCCCCAGCAGGCTGCGCTTGCTTAAAATTCATGGGCACAACAAAGAACATTCTATCATATTATCAACAGAAATTGGAGGAGGGCACTCAAAGTGGTTGTCATTTTATGGAACTGTGCTAACAAAGACAGCCCTACGGCTGTCCCGAAATAATCACCATTAGGGTTTAAGTCAAGTTATTTCAATACATTATAATAAAAATCAGTCCCCTATTTCTCCTAGTGGGACAAAGATAATAAATGTAAATGGACAAAATGTTGCAAAAAAAAAAATAAAGAAAGAAAATACTTTATTTTATTGAATAAAATATATAAAGTTTGAAAAATGATATAACTAGAAAACATTTAACTCTTACAACCTCAATAATAAAGCAACAGTAGCATGTAATTTGTATAGTGTTAGGCTTCATGCACACAATATTATATTATGTACAAAAGTCACGTTTTATACAACCTGCATTTTGAGCAACACATTGTGAATGTTTTCACTTATACGACTCTCAATTTTTTTAAGAATATCAAATGTACCAAAAAATTATACTAAATAAAAGACCTAAAAAGTACAATAAAAGAAGATCTCAAACAACAAAAATAACATTTTATGGCTCTCAGAAACTAATAAAGCAAAAACATAAATACACTGCATCATGAGGGCAAAATTAGTACCATCCTTAAGGGGTTAAAGGTGACACATAATATATAATATATTAGAAACATGTAATTTATATTATATCATGTTTCTAATGTAGTTCACGTATTCTGCATCCTCCAAGCCTGCATGAAGGATGGCTGACAGTGGAGTCACAAGTCTTGTTGCTTTTGGGCTCTTAGCATTTAAAAGCAGCACTTTTTGTAGTAATAGAAGTGAGAGGGTCATCTGGCATTACCACTGGAGTAACTTAGCATTTGCACCGAGTTGCAGCTTGCCAGACTTAGTGCATATTGCAAAGCACAAGACAGCGTCTCCTTTCAGGTTGATGAATGTTTTTTTTCAAGCGTTCTGCTCCCTAGTTATGAGACGGGTGACCCGGTCAGGAGACGACTTTATGAAACCATAAAAAATGTATGTCACTTCGGACTCTCTAATGTCATGTAAAAAAAAAACGAAATAAATAAATAAAAGATGGCAGGGTAATAAGAAGTCAGTTTTAAGCTTGAAAATGGTTTTCTTTCACAATGCTGCCGCATAACCAGACTCAGCTGTCTATGGTGTCAACAAAACCCACTTCCTTTGAAAAGGCTTCTACTTCATTTTATAGAAATCCTGGGAACAATAAGACATTTCAGATTTCTACGGATTGAGGACTGAAAAGGATGCAGCATTTATATATATATTAAAAACAAATCTAGTCAAGGTGGCCCTGACTTTTAAGTATGCAGAAGAGCCAGCCGGAGAAAATTTTACCATAAAGCACATAAAGTACTTTGAAAGAGACCTTTTATCTAATATTTTATAAGGCCCTTTCTCTGTGTCATAAAGAATCAAAAACAGAGAGGTTTGCCAGGTACACTTGGCCTGTGCCTTTGGTAGAATACTCTAGAGTGTACAGATAGTGCCATGTAGATTTTAACAAAGACTGTCCTCTGTAGGTCCATAATTTTGCATTCATTGAATTTCCTCATTTCATATCTGCTTTGATATGCAGATCTCAGAGCATTAATGCTTCTTTTCCCTGGGATGTAGCACATTTTCCTACTGATGTTAAAATGTTAATTTGCAAAAAAAGGTTCATGACCTGCACTGAAGAGGTTACAAGTTACTCCATGATTAAGGTTTCCATCAGTCATGGGTGAAACACATAGAAATGGCTTTAGATTAGACATAATCCTGGCAAAGTTCAGAGAAACATTGAACCTAGGTACATCTTCTGACTCTTTTACTTTGACATGGCACAAAGTCCATCCAATGGAAAATCATATGTACCGCATATGACAAATCCTGCAATTCCTCAAGTTCCTAAACTGTTGGTTTAGCTTCATCTATCTATATTCAGTACAATCCTCTTGAGGTAAATGTCCGCTACTGAACACAAGTTTTTCAAATCTAAAATAGGTTAAACTAATGTGCTTATCAATTTCTCAATATCTGCACATCCTCTTCATATACACAACATTAAGTAATAAAACACTACAATTCTGCCCTTACGCGACCACCATTAGATGGAGCTTATAGCATGAAAAGACTCAACAATAAAACATTATGCTGGAAGCTCAAAATCTCTTATAAGAAATAAACCAGAGAGGTGGGTGGAGTGCTCCCCATATGAATATAGTGGACACATAATTATGAGCCTGCAAAATTTTTTGCTAGGTTCCATTGTTTTAATTGGCACTGTATTTAGTGTGATTCTTGATCCAACAGTACAGTGGATCTGTCCCCTTAATATGCAAAAAAAAGACAGTATAATATGAAAATCTAAAAGTATTGCAAAACTAGATGTCCATGCTGGACAGCTCTCTCCTTTTTTACGGGGGACACGGTCACTGGAACACTCACCCCATCTCCTACTCCTGTCCTTCAGTGGTCATTGCCCATTGGGTTTTCCCTGCTTCTTCCTGGCAGATATGGCCACCTTAGTAGTGCTACTCATCCACATTGTGCTGGTTGGAGCCTTCTCTTCTCCCTGATGTACCTCCTTCTCCTGCAGTAAGGCACATACTATTGTTCTGGAAATATTGCTAGTGCTCATGTGTAGTGAAGGTGCACTGACCTCTCATGTTTGAACTCTGTCTGATTTAACCATTTGCTGCCTGGCTTGACCTTTGGCCTGAGAGCAGGATTGAAAGTACTCTGTCTGCCCTGATCTTGGCTTGTACGACTTTGCTTGGCCCCTTGGTGCTCTGGACCAGTGTCTCTCAACTCCCCGGTACCCTACTGGTCAACCTGCAGTGGATAGATCCCTGTACCGGGGTTAAAGGGTGAAGACTATGGGATTACTCAAGTCGAATCTGTTCAGTAGAAACAGCAGATCCATGCCCACTTTTATTATAAAATACTTCAGAATATGTTTGTGCTATTTTAATAAATATTAATAACTGTATATCTACCATAGGCTTTATTAAATCCAATGCACATATCATATCTACAACCAAAACCTTAAAATATTTAGCAACATTTTAAACGTAAAAAGGGTTGGAAATGTGCTTATCAGCTGTTGTCATGGGGTTATTATGCTACCCATAGCAGTTAATAGGTCATTTATGTAATGCTAGACCCTTGTAGTGGTTCTCTGCTAGGATTTCTAGAGGGAATCTGAAGCAGGGGTCCCTGTTACAATATATAGGTAAAAAAATGGTGGCACCAATTCTAATTATTGAGTTCAGGTATTTTAGTCACAACCATTGCAAGCAATTACATAAAATGAAGTAAACTTCCATACAATATCCATTGATGGTAGGAGGTTTCATACCAAAGAGCTCAACAACTCATAAGATGTCAACTTCGGCATAAATCAGTTGTGAACTACAGGCATCTAGGAGTAACAACAGCTCAGCCATGAGATGGTAGACCGTGCACACTTGCAGAGGGGTGCCACTGAGTGCTGAAGCATGTTGCATGTAAAAAGGATCTATAACTAAGTTGAGGCCCATAAAGATAGGGATTGCTGAGTTTGCTGTGAAAAAACTTGATTGGCCCACATAAACCCCCATTGGCACACTGATTGTGAGTCAGACATTCTTGTCCATCATCAGTGTCTGATGTCACAAATGTCACCAAATTGATTCTTATAGGAGTTCTAGCTATTCATTTTTTACTTTTTAAACTTGGCAGTTCTGGTAACATTTTGATTTTTTAGTTTCATGAAGTGTTCCTTCCCAACATTTGGCTGCTCGTTCAGTGGAGGTGACTGCTACATTTACATGCAGTGATTTCCTCCACAGTATTAGAATGAGGGACTGGTATTGCGTACACTCATTCTCATACAGCTGCATTGTTTCTGGGCAGCAGATCACTGTTTAGACAGCATGGTCTGCTGGCCAGCAACGATAACTTAGGTGCCTGCACAAACAACAGGATCACCCCTTGCTCATCGGGTGATCAGTAGCACCTTTACAGATTGTCAGGAATGAGCTTTTATGGGAATGTTTGTTCCCGATAATCTGCCCAATTATTGCAAGGTGAAAATCCACTGGCTGCCCTTTCTGCCAGAACAAAGGAGAGCGTCACAGCCACCTCCTCTCTGTACTGATGGTATGGATTTACATACAGGGCGGGAAACCAGAATGGGAGGCACAGCGGGGGAGAGGAGCAACGCATAGAAAAAATAGTAAGCAATCTCACATGTCATGCCAGTATGCCCTACCCTGCCAGGTAGTTATATGGTAATGTAGGACCGGTGAAAAGCCCTCTTCAACCTAACTAAGATGAATAGAGTGTGCAATATTCAAGTAAAGGAAGCAAACAAAGAATATCTATTTTTAAATTCTAGATCAGAAACCTTAAAGGGAACCGGTCATCAACTTTATGCTGCCCATACTAACAGCAGAATAAAGAGACAGGTGAGTTGATTTCAGCGGTCTGTCATTTATAAGTTAAAAGTAAGTGGTTGTCGAGAACCAACATCACAATCATTGCAGACTGGGCCTGGAAAAGAGTCACGGCGACCTGAGAAGAGTCATGGTTATTCATGAATACCGGCTTTCCCTGCCCACCTGCTGATGACTGACAGTTTTCTACCTAGTTTTCTTCTTTTCCCTCTAGGAGAGAACTGCCAATCATCAGCAGATGGGCGGGGAGAGCAGGAGATTATGAATAACCATGAATCTTCTCAGGTAGATTTGACTCTTTTCAAGGCCTGAGCTGCCATGTTTATGATGCTAATTCTTGGCAACCACTTGCTTTTAGCTCATGAGTGACACACCGCTGAAATCAGCATTTCTGTCACTATTTTATGCTTCCCTCAGTGAGGTCAGCATAAAGTTGATGACAGGTTCCTTTTAAGATAAACATTGGGGTGACTAGAGATGTTAAGTTGATCAGGTTTAAATTAACAAAAAAAAAAAGATGGAATCTTTGCTTTGGACTTTCCCAGCATAATGTGTTAAGGTGGAGACTAGTATTTCCGCACCTAAAAAAAACATCTCTTGGTTCAGTTCAACTACTAATGAATGTGTATATTGAGGACGTGTGTTATCTGTGCCAAATGTAGTCTTTATATCACATTCATAACATTCAGCTGACAGTTAATAGTTTACACATCCATTTCGCCATTATAATTGTTAAACCTGACTGATAATAAGTAGTCTGATAATCATCTTGCCCACAAACTCCTCCTGGAGTTAGAAGTTTGATGCATTCCTGCTCCTTTACCTCAAATTCCTAATTACAAAACAAATAGTGAGTACTGGATACTGACAGCTCCTCTGAGTATCATTCTTTGCCGAACATGAATGATTAATGGAATTTTCCCAACACGGTTGAAGTTGTTTACTGACGGAATTAAGGCTGAAATTGGCAGGGTTCTGTTGGGAGAAATTTTACTATAATGTCACCAGACCTGCCAAGTTCACAAGATGAATAATAGGTGCAATTAGCAGCATGGAAAGAAATTCCACCTTTGTATGGCAACTTGATTTACATTGAATAGATTATAGTATATTTTCTAAATCTTAGTAGAAAACTTCCCGGAAGGGAGGGGCCCATTTTAGATGAACCTTTCTATGTAGATTTTTGCCCTTTTATGTTATTTTTTTTTTTTTTCAAAACAAATGCATGCACATACTGTATACAAATATAATATTATATATATATATATTCATGGCAATTTAACTTCTGACAAGCCTAATTAAGCAAAATAATACAGTACATGTATAGAACACCTGCCGGTCATTCATTTCTATGGCTCGATACCCATCCCCATACCCAGTGGAATGTATAGAGAAGACTTCTCTCTCTCTCCAGTATTTGCTCCTGCACAGGAGTCCTCTCAATGCATTCCATGGCTGGTTTGCAGGCACACAGTGGGTAATTGGGGGTTTGTATCGACATACAAGTTACTGATCCGAAGTCAGCGGCAGATGCTCTATACGTCTATTAATGTACTTATTAGGGCTTGCCGGAGGTGACAGATTCCTTTTAAATGTATTGCCAGCCCTTTCCCAGCAAAAAAAATTGGAATTAATATGGATCTGTAAAACAGAAGTGTGAATGAGTACATAAATAGAGATGAGCGAGCACTAAAATGCTCGGGCGCTCATTATTCGTATCGAACTTTTCCCGATGCTCGGGTGCTCGTTTCGAGTAACGAACCCCATTGAAGTCAATGGGAGACTCGAGCATTTTTTGCGGGGGACCAAGGCTCTGCCTAGGGAAGGCTGGGTGAAAACCTGGAAACCTCAGAAAATGATGGAAACCCCACGGAAATGGACAGGAAACCGCAGGGGCAGCATGAATGGATGCCTCTGAGGCTGCCTAATCCCACCATTACCCCAAATTCTCAGGCAACAGCCTGGTGGTTACCCTCATGGCAATTGTGCTCACCCAGACCAAGAAAGGCGATGCAAATACCCATCACATGTTAGGGAAGCACCCAACTAGGTGCAACAAAGGTCCATCACCGCCTGCAGGTGACACCACTGCTCATGCTGGCAGTACAGCTAAAATCAAGTATAGTATCTGTTCTTATCAGTTGCTGTGGCTGTTGGATGTATAGTGGTGAGCATAGCTGCTTCCCAAGCATCTAAAAAATAAATCAGTACAATATCTAATACGTCCCCTACCCGGGTAAATTGTT
>ONZH01007739.1:0-36589 GCA_900303285.1 Rhinella marina
AGTGTCACTCAGACATGCTTTACTATTGCTGTCATTGCATGTAAGACTTTCGGGGGGAGGTTCATAAAAAAATGAAAAAAAAAAGATAACATGTTTTTCTACAAATTCTGAAATTCTCGGAGACTGGGGTGTGTTATATACCAATTTCCAGGACAATTGGAGCCCATCTGGTTTGGCCCAGAACTTTTTGAAACATTCGGTGAACCTAACTGAACCTCAATGGGTTCGCTTATCTCTAGGATTGAGGTTATAAAGATTGCTTTATGTTACCTTATTCTAACTCTCTTTTATTTTTCTGCTGATACAGCTCATTTTTTGGCAGGGCAAACTGATAGATCTGATACTATTTTGGCACAGATGGGACTTTTTAGGGGAAGTGAGGAGGTTTTTTTTACTACGTTCATCATCTGGTTAAATTCATATGTATGTATAATAAATAATAATAATAATAATAATAATAATAATAATAATAATAATTAGAGATGAGCGAATCATCCAAAATTCGCTTCGGCGAATGATCGACAAATTTATGACAAGATTTGTTCTTAATACGAATTTATTTGGTCGAATTTGCGTTAAAAAAATAATTGTTGTTTTGCGGACATTCCTGCACATACGAACATACAGTCAGCATTATTAAAAGTACGCAATACTTAAGCATTAGCGTACAAAGTACGTACGAATCCTTAGCATACTATTGACTCGCGATTGCGTCATACGCACGAGGCTTAGCCGTGGCGTACAGTCATTAGAGGCAGTCCATATGAGGTAGAAAAGTAAGGTGCTAGCTATCTGGCTAAGTGCATAATTCACTAAAAAACACCATACAATAAGTGCATTAATAGGACACATTGCACTACCTGAAAAAGAATACACACAAAGGGCTAAAGTGCTTGAACGTTGCTGAACCTGTAAAAACATTATTGCTAAAATACAGCAAAGACAGTATGCAAACATTTTAGTGCAATCAATTTCACATTTGCAAGCATAAAAGGCTCAGATATACGTTTCAGTCTCTCCTCGAGTCATGGCTGCTTTGATAATAAAACACTGGAGGAACACAGTCCAAAATGCAATTGTAATCCACGTGAGGTAATTTTGTAATCCAAACAGGTAACTAGTAATCCACATGGAATATGAAATAGCAGCAAATAGAGAGCCCTCTTTGCAAAGGGGGCTCCTAAATAACCTGAGGGGGGGGGATAGGCACGCTTAGGCGCAAATGGGAATTTCCTGCAGAATGGGGGGGGGAGTCCTGACAGCCATGCCCATCTGGGCAAGAGTCAAACGGGGGCAATACAAACTAAAATAACAAAAAAGGGCCAACTAGCTCTCACCCATCAGGTGCAGTCCATGGTGTGGCTCCCATAGGTCCTCCAGAGGTGTCCTTCACTCAGCCAGTAGTTGGGTTCCTCAGATGAGGGACCTAAAGTCCTCCTCGCTTGAGCTGCTACTGAAGGACATCAGAGCACGCTCCTGCCTCTTGTAGGCCACGCTTGCTGCCATGGTGGAACTCCACTGCCCTCTTCTTCCGGAAGTTGGACTTGACCGGGTCCGGGTGATGGTCACGCTGGTGAGCGCTGCAGCTACTTGCGCTTTTCTGGATACTCCTGCTGGGACAACAGGGGTAAGGACTTCTGGCTGCAGCAGTTTCGGCAAGGTTGCTTCCAGGGAAGAAGCCTCAGCTCCCCTGGCTGCTGCTGGCTTCATCTTCCACGGTAGTTGATATTGGTGGATCACCCGGGATTGGAATGTAAATGATGAAATTGTCAGCTGACCCAGCTGAAAGGACTGTGGTGGTGGTGGCAGTCCAGGTATGAGAGGATCCGGCTGTGGCTTCTCTCTGAAGCGGACTAGCATAGTGCAAGCATTTTAGCGCATGGAATATCACAAGCATAATAGGCTCAAGGATACGTTTGAGTCTCTCTTTTCTTTTGACGCTTGGCATGAAACTGGAACACATAGTCCCCAACGTCAATTGTAATCCACATGGGTAAATTGTAATTGGGTAATAAAATAGCAGCAAATATATTAAAAGAGAACCCTTTTTTTTTTTAAAGGGAGCTCCCAAATAACCTGAGCAGGGGGGAAAAAGGGAATTGGTGCGCTTAGGCGCAACTGGGACGTAACTTTTTCTGCAGATGGGGGGAGTCCTAACAATCCGTGTCCATCTGGATGAGAGCAAACGGGGCAATAAAAACGATACAGATAGCAGAATTAACACACAAACTCTTAACTCAAATTTCTTAACTCATCGCGTTATCTTGAAAAAAAATCCATTGAAAAGCCATTGAAGGTGTTTGCTTAACACATTTAGTTTAGATAACACGTCTGAGAAAGCATGTGTGTTAACTCTACTACATCCGTAAACAATGGCCAACTAGTTCTCACCCGTCAGAAGTAGTCCACGTTGTGGCTCCCATAAGTCCTTGTAGTTTCATTGTTTTTGCAAGTTTGGCAGATGAGGGGGATGCCACTTCAGGGACAGCACTGCTGCAACCTCACACTTCCTCTGCCAGTCAGGGGAATGTCAGCTCCAGTAAGCAGGGGACCAGGAGAGCAGGGCAGGCCATACAGGTGCTGGTAGTGGGAGACTCAATTATTAGGGGTACAGAGAGGGCAATCTGTCACAAAGAAAGGGATCGTCGAATGGTGTGTTGTCTTCCTGGCACTCAAGTTCGACATATCGCGGATAGGGTTGACAGATTACTGGGAGGGGCTGGAGAAGATACAGCAGTCATGGTCCATATTGGAACCAATGACAAAGTTAGGCTACTTTCACACTAGCGTTATGGAATTCCGGTATTCAGCTCCGTCATAGGGGCTCAATACCGGAATAAAACGCTTCAGTTTTGTCCCCATTCATTGTCAATGGGGACAAAACTGAACTGAAGACAACTGAATGCTCCTGAAAGCATTCCGTTCAGTCTTCAGACCGGAGAGCAAACCGCAACATGTTGCGGTTTGCTCTCCGTACTAGTTATCCGCACCTAAACGGATCCGGAATGACCCCCAATGCAAGTCAATGGGGACGGATCCGTTTGGTGTGGACACACTTGTAAACGGATCCGTCCTCCATTGACTTTCAATAGAGGTTATTCCGGATCCGTTTAAAAGCTAATACAACCGGATCCGGAATTACGGATCCACAAGGTTGTATTACTCAGTACGGATCCGGCGGGTCCCTTCACCCGCCGGATCCGTACTAACGCTAGTGTGGAAGTAGCCTTAGAGGTAGGTGGAGCGTCCTTAAAAATGATTTTAGGAATTTAGGTCATAAGCTTAGGGCAATGACCTCAAAGCTAGTGTTTTCTGAAATACTGCCTGTACCAATAGCCACACAAGAAAGGTAGCGGGAGATTAGGGAGGTAAACAAGTGGCTCAAGAACTAGTGTAGGAAGGAGGGGTTTGGGTTCCTGGAGAACTGGGCTGACTTCTCTGTCGGCTACAGACTCTATTGTAGGGATGGGCTGCACCTCAATGGGGAAGGGGCAGCTGTTTTTGGGGAGAAGATGGCTAGAAGGCTGGAGGAGTGTTTAAACTAGGGACTGGGGGGAGGGTAACTACATTATTGGAGGGGAAGATAGTGCAGATAGAGACCTGGGGCAAGGTAATGGCACTGGGGAAGGAATGGAAGGAGGAACTAGAACAGTTCAGAAGGAAAGATGTAGGGAAAAAAATATACATCAATCTCTTAATTGTATGCATACTAATGCCAGAAGCCTGACTAATAAAACTGGTGAACTGGAATTAGTGATGTGTGAGTAGGACTATGAGATGGTGGGAATAACTGAGATATGGCTGGATGATAGCTATGACTGGGCAGTTAACATACAGGGTTACAGTATGTTTAGAAAGGATTGCCAAAACCGGAGAGGGGGAGGGGTCTGCCTTTATGTAAAGTCCTGTCTAAAGCCCACACTCTGGGAAGATATAAGTGAGGGGCATGAAGATGTGGAGTCACTGTGGGTAGAAATACATTGAGCCAAAAACATTAATAAAATACTAATAGGAGTTTATTATAAACCACCTAATATACCAGAGTCCACAGAAAATCTACTTCTAAATGAAACAGACGAGGTGGCAAATCATAAAGAGGTCGTTATTATGGGGGACTTCAACTACCCAGATATAGACTGGGAAACTGAAACCTGTATGTATCATAAAGGAAACAGGTTCTTGGCAATAATCAAAGAATATTACCTTTCCCAACTGGTTCAAGAACCGACTACAGGGACAGCCATACTGGCCTTAGTATTAACCAATAGACCTGACAGAACAACAGATGTGCAGATTGGGGGACACCTGGGAAACAGTGACTATAAAATAATAACCTTCTAATTGTCATTCAAAAGAGTGTTTCTTCAGAGAGGAACAAAAATACCAAACTTCAAAAAAGCAAAATTTAGCCAACTAATAGAGGCCATAGGCCTAACTAACTGGGACAAAGTCACCAAAAATAAAAATACAGCCACCAAATGGGAAATTTTTAAAAGTATCCTAATATCTAATTGTGACAGGTACATACCTTATGGGAATAAAAGGTTAAGGAACAAGAAAAAAACAATGTGGATAAATAGAACTGTAAAGAAAGCAATAAATGACAAAAAGAAAGCATTTAAATCACTAAAACAGGAGGGGAGCGAGGAAGCATTGAAAAACTATAAGGAAAAAAAATAGAATATGTAAAAGACAAATAAAAGCAGCCAAACTAGAGACCAAGAGATTAATCGCCAAAGAGATTAAAACTAACCCTAAAATGTTCTTCAATTATATAAATGGTAAAAAGTATAAACCTGAAGGTGTCGGCCCCTTACAGCGTAATGAGGGGGGAGTTGCAGAGAGCGATGAGGAGAAAGCAAAGCTACCAAATATTTTTTTCTCCACTGTATTCACTGAGGAAAATAAACTGTCAGATGATATGCAGAATATAAAAATAAATTCCCCATTAAAAGTGCCCTGTCTGACCAAGGAAGAAGTACAGCAACGTCTTAAAAAGATTAAAATAGACAAATCGCCAGGACCGTATGTCATACACCCCCGTATCCTAAGAGAATTAAGTAATGTCATAGCCAGACCCTTATTTCTGATATTTAAGGGCTCTGTACTGACAGGGAGTGTTCCACAGGATTGACACATAGCAAATGTGGTGCTAATATTCAAAAAGGATCCAAAAACAGAGTCTGGAAACTATAGGCCAGTAAGTTTAACATCTGTTGTGAGTAAACTGTTTGAAGGTTTTCTAAGAGTACCTCAATGAAAATAAGCAAATAACTCCATATCAGCATGGCTTCATGAGGGATCGGTCATGTCAAACCAATTTAATCAGTTTCTATGAGGAGGTAAGTTCAAGACTTGACCGCGGCGAATCAATGGATGTCGTATATCTGAACTTCTCCAAAGCATTTGACACTGTACCGCATAAAAGGTTAGTATATAAAATGAGAATGCTTGGCCTGGGAGAAAATGTCTGTATGTGGGTAATTAAGGCTAGTTTCACACTAGCGTTTTCTTTTTCCAGTATTGAGTTCTGTCTTAGGGGCTCAATACCGGAAAAAAAACGCTTCAGTTTTGACCCCATTCATTGTCAATGGGGACAAAACTGAACTGAAGATAACTGAATGCTCCTAAAAGCATGCTGCGGTTTGCTCTCCGTCCTTGGCATCCGCACCAAGACGGATCCGTCATGACCCCCAATGCAAGTGAATGGGGACAGATCCGTTCAGTCTGACACACTCAGTAAGCGGATCCGTCCTCCATTGACTTTCAATGGAGTTCATGACGGATCCGTCCACAGTACACCACACATGATGGACACATACACACAGACATACACACAGACATACACACAGACATATACACAGACATACACATACACAGACATACTTACATGCTCCCAGCAGCTCCGCACATCGCAGGAGGAGGAGGACTGCGCGCATATAGGAAGATTCTACCTCCAGCAGAGGGCACTGTGGGGAATCTTTCTATGTGCGCGCCATCCTCCTGTGCTGTGCGGAGCATGCTGGGAGCATGTAAGTATGTCTGTGTATGTCTGTGTGTATGTCTATGTGTGTGTGTATGTGACATGTGTGGGGCCGGAGCGCTGCTCCGGCTCCTCACGTGTACTTGCGGCAGCACGGATCCGGTGGCACCTTTCACCCGCCGGATCCGTGCTGGCACTAATGTGAAAGAGGCCTAACTGGCTCAGTGATAGAAAACAGAGGGTGGTTATAAACGGCACATACTCAGATTGGGTCACTGCACTAGTGGGGTACCACAGGGGTCAGTATTGGGCCCTATTCTCTTCAATATATTTGTTAATGATCTTGTAGAAGTCTTGCACAGTAAAATATACATTTTTGCAGATGACACTAAACTGTGTAAAGTAATTAACACAGAAGAGGACAGTACACTGCTACAGATGGATCTGGATAGATTGGAGGCTTGGGCAGAGAAGTGGCAGATGAGGTTTAACACTGACAAATGTAAGGTTATGCACATGGGAAGGAATAATGCAAGTCACCAGTACATACTAAATGGTAAAACACTGGGTAACACTGACATGGAAAAGGACCTATAAATTTTAGTAAACGGCAAACTAAGCTGCAGAAACCAGTGTCAGACAGCTGCTGCCAAGGCCAATAAGATAATGGGTTGCATCAAAAGGGGCATAGATGCCCGTGATGAGAACATAGTCCTGCCACTTTACAAATCACTAGTCAGACCACACATGGAGTACTGTGTACAGTTCTGGGCTCCTGTGAACAAGGCAGACATAGCAGAGCTGGAGAGTGTTCAGAGGAGGGCAATTAAAGTAATAACTGGAATAAGTGGACTACAGTACCCAGACAGATTATCAAAATTAGGGTTATTCACTAATTTGATGGACATGTGTCTTTTTTCAACCATATTAACTATTAACTATGCTAGCTGATGTAATGGAGCTCCACTGACCTCTAGTAGCAGATTCTGGTAGTGACCGGGTGGTCACACTGGCAAGTGTTGTGGCAACCTGAGCCTTGATTTTGCTGGATCCTCCGGCCGACGCAACGGGAGTAAGAACCTCCGGCTTCATGGGTTCAGGTAGTGGTCTTCCTCTGGCTGCTGCAGCGATGGCCTCCATCTTACAGGGAAGCTGGTACTGTACTACCTTGGGCTGGTAGGAGAAGGTAGTTGTAGTTAGCTGTCCCACTTGAAGAGAGGGTGGTGGCGGCAGACCCGGGATCAGGAGCTCCGGCTGAGTTGGAGCTTTTCCATCTCCTGGAGGCAGAGTACGCAGCCTATGGCTGCAGTATCTTCTGGCCACACTTCAGGGGGTGACATGGGTATGAGAGGCTTGTCTAATAGCGTCACTCCAGTGGTAAAGGTCCCCTTCAAAGACTTCATAGGGGTGTACTCCACTTGGTCACCAGCATACAGGCTATGTGGCAAATATGGGTGTTTCACTGAGCGCCGGCCCACGAAGTACTCCTCTGCGGTCTCATCATCAGTGAGGAACCCACTTCCCCGTTCTATGGAAAACCACATTTCTCCGTTCTAATTTAGGATCCCCTAGCCTGGGATGATCCAAGACTTGTATTAACCAATCCTCGATGGCCTTTTTGTAATCCCATAATGTTAGGGCATGTGCGGTCACCGCAGCTGGGACAATCTCATTTTGCCTCAAGGAGTAATCCTTCTTCTTGGGCGGAGCGGAAGCCCCGGGCTCCTCCGGTGCACCAGCCGGCGTGGCGGACACCACCGTTGTCTTCTCCGGTCTTGGCTTAGGAATCCACTGGTTCACATAAATCTCTTCCGGCTCCTCTTTAACCTATGGGATATCGCTACCCCAATCCATTTCTGCCCAGTTGGGACGCAGCTGCTTCGCCATCTTGCACACTTGCTCCGGGTCTCAAACTGGAGATGGAGGCGGAGCTACAAGGGAGGAGTCGTCACTCTCTATACTTTTAATGGTAAGCTCCAGGCTTACCGAGCCTGTGAGCCAATTAGAGCAAGCCCTTCCCACTAGGTCAGGTGACCGCTTTCTTCCCGGGCTTTTTGCCGCACGAATAACGAACAGTAAAAGTTTGCTAATTAACTGAATTTGTACGCATCATCGTATGAAGTAACTTATACGTAGCATTAGCGTACAATTTATCGGACAAGTACGTAGCGAATGTGTAGAAAGCTTTAATAACATTTTGAAATCTAATGGAGCAAATCTCAAAAAATCAGGTTTCGCTTCGCAGTGGAAAATTTCCAAGATTCGTATCGAATCTATGAAGCGGCGAATAGATTCGCTCATCTCTAATAATAATAATAATAAAAATAATAATAATAATAATATTATATGTGTAATAGTAAAACATTTTGTTTTTTATATTTTTATATAATTAACCCTTCCACATGGGAACAATAGTTACTACAATCATTTTTTCCCTCCCCCATACAGTTCCAAATGAGGATCTTAGTTGCCGCATGCAAGATGCAATAATCCAACAACTGAGCTTATTTGCTCTATGATTGGTGGCATCTTTACAAAGGGTAATTATTGGGAACAAGTGTACAGTGCAACAGTTTTATCAATTATTCCTTGATCATTATCCCATGTTAAATGGCCCTAGCTGTATTGTAGTCCATGCTCATGGCATTAGGCAGAACCTACTTGATGATATATATGCACTATGGACCCATATGCACAACGTGCGCTGCAGTGCTCTATAAGGGACCTGTGGGTAGTGAGGGCAGTGCGTGTGGAACTAGTATGTCAACAACCAGTTTTATTTACCTAAGGCCATTATTCTAGTGGCTTTCTGGTATTCTCCCTTTTCCCTTTATACAAGGATTTAGACTTTACTGCAGGAAGCCACTAGACCAGTTCCTCCTGGAGTAGTCCTGGTGTGGTTAACACGACTGAACTATCAGGGTCTGAAACACCAGTGCAAGGCACTGAAGCACTGAAGGAACAGGCATATAGTCAGTAAAAGGACGTGGTCAGAGCAGGCAGAGGTTTTGTAAATTCATGATATGAGTCTGAAACCAGGGCTGCCAGCCAGTGGCGTGCCTAGGGTGGGTCCTTTCTCTGGCACCCCTCCCCCCCTTCAATACGTTAAAAAATTGTACCTCCTCACAGTAGTATTGCCCTCATTGTACAAACTTCACAGTAATTTTGTACAGATGAGTGCCCTCTCACAGTAGTTATGCCCACATTGTGCCCCCTCACACTTGTAATGCCCTCTTTGTGCTCCTTCACAGTAATAATCCTCATTGTGCCCCCTTCACAGCAATAATCCCCATTGTGCCCCCTTTATAGTAATAATGCCCACTGTGCCCCCTTCACAGTAATAATGCCCACTGTTCCCCCTTCACAGTAATAGTGCCTCCTTCACACTAATAATGCCATCTGTGCCCCCCTCCAGAGTAGTAATGCCCCCTCTGTATTAAAAAAATTCATTGTAGTAATGCTCTCTGGCTCTGTGCCCCCTTCATAGTAGAAATGCCCATTGTGCCCCCTTCACATTAGTAATGCCCTCTGTGCCCCCTCCAGAGTAGTAATGCCCTCTTTGCCTCCCTCCATATTAAAAATGCCCACTGTGCACCCTTCACATTAGTAATGCCCTCTGTGCCCCCCTCCAGAGTAGTAATGCCCTCTGTGCCCCCCTCCAGAGAAGTAATGCCCTCTGTGCCCCCCTCCAGAGTAGTAATGCCCTCTGTGCCCCCCTTCAGAGTAGTAATGCCCCCTCTGTATTAAAAAAAACAAAAAAAACAAAGTGCCTACTCACCTTGTCCCGTTCCTGAAGTCCTCTCTTCTCTGCAGGCACAGATCGCTCTGCAGTAATGTGTGGGCGGGGCTTATGCAGATTCCCGGGCTGCAGGCTCCGCCCACACATTCCAGCAGCGCGAATGGTGGAGCAGGGAGAAGCCTCTCTGATTCACCATTCAGAGCGCCGCCCGCCTGAGGGAAAGGAGGAGCTCGGGGAGGTGAGTGACAGCACCCAGCTCCTGCGCTCCAGCAATGAGCGCTTCCATCTGTATTGATGGAAGTGCTGATTGCTTCTGGCACCCCCCTGAGAGCTGGAACCCGGGGCTGACCGCACCCCCCGCACCCCCCTTAGTACGCCACTGCTGCCAGCAGAGTGTCACATTTGCACAGATCAGGACAGGCAGCTGAGGGTCAGATACATGGCAGACAACAGAAAAAAAGTGCCTTCGCAGAAACTTAGCAAGGTAGGAACCTAATTGATCTGCCAAGGAAATTATGTCAGCACCACAGTCTTATATTAGAAAGCTGATTAGCAATTAGTAGCAGCTGTGCAGCAGCACATAGAAGAAGGGGCAGAGGGGAATGGTAGTGAAGACAAAAATCGGAGTAGTAGTGTTCAATCAATAATATTCCTAACAGAAGTAGCAGAGCAGCGACGGACACGGACTGACGATGTAACAGCACTATACTCTTTTCTTGAAACAATGCATCTAGGATATATTACTTGTTTAATACTGCATGTTTTGGAGCATGCTTTGATTTAGGCATTGTGTGGGCCTTTAGTAGGCAAATAAAAAAAAAAAAACCTGTACATCAGCTCTAAGACTGTACATAAAAGCCTGGTTCTCCTATTTACTTACCCTCAATTAACAAAGCAGAGATGTAAGGTATAGTACAAGTAGGTATAGTGTGAACAGTTTATCTTTTTCTTGTAACTGGAGTGAGACAAGTGGAATGACAAAATGAGTTGAGCTGTGAACCAGCCTATCAGACAGCTGCTAGGATAAGCAGGCTCTACGTGATGGGTTAGCAGAGCAATGATGGAGTAGGTGACAAATTCTTCTCTGGACAAATACTGAAAACATTACTAGCCTTCTACCTACATCTGTTTCTCATTGTGTTTTCAAGACATCTCCCCCAATTCCCCTTAGTATAACACTCCCCCTGAAAATTTCTGTACGGATTTACTTCTCCTATCTCCATCAGAGGCAGTGAAGGAAATAAACCAAAGCCAGTGAATTGAAGAGAGAGGAGGAGAATGGTCAAAGTGGGGGTGTTATCGTCAAATGCAGCCAACAAGCTGTATAAACTCATTTTATAATCTGAAGAATGCAAATGTATTTTCTAACCTATGCCTTTGTTGGGGTCATCTGAAAATCACCGATCCCATGATATGCATGTTTACATAATTTACCATTATTCCCATCTACATAGGCAAATATAACATATTACATCGGACAGAAAAAAAATTCAAGTACGAACGTGATTTGTACAGAATCCTATTTTACACTGAACTTTCCCATCTCTGAGGCAGTTACCAAACATCAAATATCTTTCAATGGACGGTCGTCTGACGAACTCTCAAAAATATTTTTGTATTATTTATGGGCTACTCAGTAGTATCAGGGGAAATGCAACATTTTAAAGCAGACTTTTATGAGCCTTGGTGCTCATAACAAGCATAGTAAAATGACCCCCAAATTATACTCACTTTACTCTAAAGTTGTAGGAAAATATATTTAACATTGCACTGCACTTATAATGTTGCGCTGAGACTATTTGCCGTTTATAGATTTACTATTAGGATGGCTGCACTACGCAAAGAGCATAGAGAACTGTGGTTTGCACTGGGAATAATGATAAGTTTGCTATGTATATACATCATATATTTTGCATAGAGATGTTTATAAATTACTTCTAAAAAATTCATGAGGTCTTAGAGTAGTTTAGGTAATGTCCCATGTCTCAGTTGATTTACAGCATTGATGGGGGGCCATATGTGGCCCGCAGGACCATTTCATGTGGCCCCCTGCCCCCTGCCAGAAAATGCTAATGACCACTTCCATTATGGAAGTGGTCATTAGCATGCGGGAGGCACAGGAAGGTGAGAACAGCGCATTGCTAGCTGTACTCACCTTCTGGCCCCACTCTGTGTCCTGATGCTGTGCATTGTCAGGTCATAGTAGCGGCAGGAAGAAGACCAAGGAGGGTAAGTGAATCCGCCAAGTGGCAGCACCGTCTGGAGATCGAGAGGTATGTTTCTTTTTTTTTTCATTTATTTTAAATATCTGCTCTGAGGGCTGTTTGGGGCTGATCTGAGGGTGGGGAGGGTCTGATCTTAGGCTGGGGGGGGTCTGATCTGTGGCCAGTTGGTTTGAGGGTGGCTGATCTGAGGTTGGGGGGCCTATTGGGGGGTCTGATCTGAGGTTTGGGGGGTCTGATCGGAGACTGGGGACTCTGATAGTGGATAATCTGAAGCTGGGGGTCTGATCTGAGGCTGGGGTCTTATAGGGGTCTGATCTAAGGCTGTGCAGCCTATTGGGGGTCTGATCTGTAGTTGGGGGGGTCTGATCTGAGGCTGGGGACTCTGATGGGGCCTGATCTGAGGCTGGGGGTCTGATCTGAGGCTGGGGGGTCTTATTGGGGTCTGATCTTAGGCTGGGGGTCCTATTGGGCGTCTAATCTGAGGCTGGGGGGTCTGATCTGAGGCTGGTGGGCCTATTGGGGGACTTATCTGAGGCTGGGGGCCTGATCTAAGGCTGAGGGGTCTGATCTGAGGATGGGGGTCTGATGAGGGTCTGATCTGAGGCTGCTGGTTCTGATGGGGGCTGATATGAGGCAAGGGAGGGTCTGATGGGGGTCTGATCCGAGGTTGGGAAGTCTGATCTGAGGCTGGGAGTCTGATGGGAGTCTGATCTAAGGCTGGGGAGGGTCTGATGAGGGTCTGATCTGAGGCTGATGGTGGCTAGGGGGTCTGATAGGAGGCTGATTTGAGGCTGATGGAGGTGGGGGGTAGATCTATTGCTGAGAAATGGACAAAGGTAGGGACAGTGTCGAAGAAAGAGGCAGGGGCAGTGGCAGGGAGAGTGAAAGCTGGGTGAACCCCCTTGGAATGAGCTTGGCTGCCATTAATGCCAAATAAACAACTACTTATATAACATTTCTCAACTTAAATATTAGACAGCTATGTGTGGTTAAAATAGCGCCTGTACAATTTGTAATATATAGTGCAGGCGCCATTTTGTGCTGCAAAAATACAGCGCTCTAGATTTTTTTAATTGAAGCACAATTTCTGTAACTTACCCCTAAGTCACTTATATGTTTGACCAAATATAGCCGTCAAATTTTTAAGTTGAGAATTTTGTATGGCCCTTGAACGATTTTACAAATATCCAAATAGCCCTCGGCAGCAAAAAGGTTCCCCACCACTTATCTACAGCGATGAAGGGGCTACTTTAACTATCGTAGTCTAAATTGGATAGGATGGTTATGGGTTAAATTAGTACTTAATATTCCTGAAAGTTAAGGATATCTACCAGCCACTATGAGGAAGCTCAGGAATAGATCATAAATGGAGAGACAATATAAGGACAGATACAACTTCTTCTTTTTTTTTTTTTTTTTTAACTCACTCCTGATTTTGGCGTCAGAAAACCTGAACATGTGTCCTTACACTTAGAGGACCGCCACACAGTGCAGTTGTGACATGTGAAAACAGCATGGGGTCACCTGCAAGCAGTAACTGCATCAAGCATTGCCAAAACAGTTAAATAATTTATCCATTTTAGCTGCCTAACTAAACATTCAATTAATTATTCAATTACTTGTAACTAGCTAAATTCTTTAATTGCATAGTGAAGGCAGCTGCAGAGGCTCTCCAATAAGTGGCACTTCCAAGAAGTGACCCCATTTTAGAAACCACACCCTTCCCAGAATTTGCCAAGGGGTTTTGTGAGCATTTGACCCCACAGGTGTTTTGCAAAAGTTAATGTACAGAAGATAGTAAAATGTGAAACTTGTAATTTTTCACAGATATGTCATTTCACGCCCAATATGTTGTCCCCAGCATGTGCCAGTGTGAAAAGTCAGCCCTCTTATTACAGTATTGTGCTATGCTTCCTGGGTTTAGAAACACCCAACATGTGACCCTAATCTTTTGCCTGGACATACAACAGGGCCCAGGAGTTAAAGTACATCATGCACACTTGTCGTGATTTAAGCATGTTGTGCTGACAAATGTAGAGGTTCTGGGGTGAAATAATAAAAGGAACCCCTGAGAAATCAGCCTATTTTGGAAATGCCACCTTGCAAAGTATTAAGAAGAGGAGTCAGCTTTATCACACCATAGGTATTTTGCAGAAATAAATGTACAGCGGACCATAAAAAATAAAATTTGCTATTTTCCACAGTACCCAATATGTTGTGCCCAGTTCATGCCACCTGAGACACACAATGCCCCTTAAATTGTTAGGCGGGTTCTACTGGGTATGGAAATGCCTTAAACATGGTATGTCATAGCCATCGGGACCCTGCAATCACATACGGGGTCTGATTGGGGGACAGGGAGACCGCTTCCTCTGTAAACCCCTCAGATGTGATGGTCACAATTGACAGCAGCCTCTGGGGGGGGGGGGGTTAATTTGCCAGCATTGCAGTTTTCACTAATATTGGCATTTACTGCATGTGCCTGGCCCCTGCCTCTGATCGTTCAGACACAGTTCCTCTGCCGATCCGATCAGAGTGCCACATTTATCCAGCATAAGGCCCATGTACTTGGTAACTATCAGGTTAAGCAACTTCATTATTGGAACAGGGTGACCATATTGGTGACCATATTGGTGTGTGGTTACTCCACCATAAACTTGCATGTTCGGCTCTAAAGGGAGCAGGGACTAAACATGTCTGGCAATGAATTATCTCATGCAGAAACAAAGGATTAGATATGTTGCAATCCAACATGCCTGATCCTTCTTTCTCCAATGTCGTTATAACCTGCTGTTAGGTTCTGGAATTTGTTGGATAACACTAACAGCATTATGTTAGTGTTATCCAACACATTCCAGAACTGTAAGGGTTACATAGCATCATAAATCAGTATAATGCTATGTAACCCAGTTTAGTGCCGGCAGTTCAAGTCAGGGCCCGCGATGCGGGAGACGTCCGAGTCTCATGCTCGTCTGCAAGGGCCCTAAGGGTACAGAGGGGTGGTAACCAGTGGGGGTGTGTACCTGCACAGACTCACTCTATCCAATCAGTGCTGCCTTGTTTAGATTGTACAGGTACACACCCCCAACTGTTTACCTCTGTATCCTTACTGCAGACTGCTAGCAATTCATTCATAACTTCTAGTACAAATAATAAAGGAATGGCACAACATAGAGAAATAAGAATAGATGTTCCAGAATTGTTGTTACATGTGGAATGCATGAAGCTGTTAAAACAGACATGTCAGGAGCGGTGAAAGGTCCTCTTTAAACCCTGTACAATGCCTTGTAGGGCCACCTCAGATGAATGTAATGGTACCTTTCAAATTAGCGATCCATTGTTTCACTCTTGAGAAAAGTACTTTTAATTCATATACAAGTGTCCAGCTAAGTGTAGCCAGGATTTGGGTGATCCAAACCCCATTGTACACCCCTTGATTCTCCTGCTTCCTTTGCCAGGGCCCCACTCTTCTTCTAGATTAACAGGTCCAGGTGAGATGACTGTGCAGGAACCTGGCTCTATCAATCAAGAAGGTAAAGATGCAAGGGGAGCAAGGGTGTACAGATGGTCATTTTCATATGGATTGTATGTTTTTTTCCAGAATTAAGTAATGGTTCACTAAGTGAAAGTCATTGTGCATAGCCCTATGATAGAAATGCCTATTCTTGTCTGGCAAGAATAGGGCATACTTTATCTTTTTTGCGGGGCTGCAAAACAGAACTACGGATGCGGACAGCAATAAATATGTTTGTGTGAATGGACCCTAATCCTGAGAGATCTGAGGTCACTAACCAGTAACTGCTAGCTTTATTAAATGATTTTACCTGCTTCACCATGAAATCACGACAACTGGGAACATTTATTAACATGGGTAGAAAGGAAAATGGGTGCAGTTGCTCATGACAAACAATCAGTTTACAGTGTGCACATAAAAAGCCCTTGGTAAATGAGAGCTGAAAGCTGATTGGCTGGCTGTAGATCTAGTGTTGAATCTTTGGTTATTTTCCATAGATGATTTAGGACAAGAGGATCATTATCCATGCAGTCCTGCAGTACATATAGAATGCAAATATCTAAAATATTGCAAGGATTGTTAAAAAAAACTAATATATTCTGCCTTTTACAGACTAGCTGGTGCTTATTGAGTGATGCAATGTTTACACTTATATGCAGCATACGTTTTTGTGTCTAGTTCTTAGTTTTATATACAGTATACACTGTATATATTTTTTTTCATTACTGTCATATTTCATTTCCGCCCTAAGCTTAGTGTGAAGAGAATGGGGATCATCTCTTAGACACAAGGCGATCCTTTTACCAAATTTCATTTGAGTTGTGTGGTCTTTTCTGGTCATATGACATGTGGTTTGATGATGTCATCACCTCAGGTTTCTGTAAACATGTCAAAACAGATCTGCTGAAGAACAAGCAGAACTAACTCTGAGGGATTTAGGGTAAGACTGGAGGAGGAAACTAAACTCTGCTCACAGTGTGTGTCTGTGTGTGTGGGAGGGGGTATGTCTAGGGTATAATAGGCACTCATATCTTCTAATTTGTGAAGAGAATGGAGAGTTCTACATTCAACCTGAATCCACAGTCCTTCAACGCAACATAAGAAAGTTAGGCTACTTTCACACCAGCGTTTTTGCTGCATCTGGCAGGGCTCAGCAAAAACACTTCTGTTACTGATAATACAACCATCTGCGTCCGTTACGAACGGATCCGGTTGTATTATTTGTAACACAGCCAAGACGGATCCGTCGTGAACTCCATTGAAAGTCAATGAGGGACTGATCTGTTTTCTATTGTGCCAGATTGTGATCTGTCCCCATTGACTTGCATTGTGGGTCATGACGGATCCGTTTTGCGCCGCATCCCATGACAGAAAGAAAACTGCCTCATGCTGTGGTTTGCTCTCCGGTATGAGAACGCAACCAAACGGAACGGAATGCAATTTGGAGCATTCTATTCTGGTCAGTTACATTTTGTCCCTATTGAAAATGAATGGGGACAAAAAGGAGGCATTTTTTTCCGGTATTGAGACCCTATGACGCATCTCAATACCGGAAAATAGAAACACTAGTCTGAAAGTAGCCTTAGAATGGTAGCTGTAAGAATTTTACTAGACAGTACTATGATCATATAGATATGAACATACATATTTGTCTACATTATAAAAAATACTATTACTATTTATTTCTGGACTTGGTTACGTAATTTTTCATTGTAGAAAGAAAACAACAGCAACAATGCAGATGAGTAAGTGGACACTAATGCCTCATTCACACGTCAGTGTTCGGTCAGTCATTTCCATCAGTGATTTTGAGCCAAAACCAGGTGCGTCTCTAAGCACAGAACAGGTGAAGATCATTCATACGACCGTATGAATGGGGCTGTATCTATTCCATCTATTGCATGGACAAGTATAGGCATTTTGAATGGGGCCGCCCGGTGTGTGTTCCGAGCGGTGCGGAACACACGCTAGGCGGACCCCGTATTATTGCGGATCCGCAATAATGCGGACCTGCAAAAATACGGTCGTGTGAATAAGCCCTTAGGGTTCATGCACACAAACCTATTTTCATTCTGTTCCGTTTTTTTTGGACTTTATGCGAAACCATTCATTTCAATAGATCTGTAAAAAAAATTAAACTCAGGCCTCATGCACACGACCGTAAGAAAAAACGGATCCGCGAAAACGGATCCGTAGAAAATACAGATGACATCTGTGTTTCTGTATTTTGCGGAACAGAACAGTTGGCCCCTAATAGAACAGTATGATCCTTGTCCGTAATGCGGACAATAATAGGACATGTTTTATTTTTTTGCGGAACGGAAATACGGACATACGCAAACTAAATGCACACGGAGTAACTTCCGTTTGTTTTGTGGACCCATTGAAATGAATGGTTCCGCATACGGTCCTCAAAAAAAACCGGAATGGACACGGAAAGAAAATACGTTCGTGTGCATGAGCCCTTACTGTGTGCATTCCTTTTCCGTATGTCCGTTCCACAAGAGAATAGAACATTTCCTATTAATGTCCGCATTACAGACAAGGATAGCACTATTCTATTAGGAAAAAATAGAAAAAAGAACAGAGAAGGCAGCGCCTATGTGTAACACCGTTATACAACCTGGTAGGTATATAAAGTATGCGGCTTACCAGAGGTGGTTGTGAGGAAGTCACAACAGCTTGTGTATGCTCATCTGGTATTACCCGACCAGAGAACCGGGGTCCCCGTGCTGCTGCCGATGCTCCTATCCGTACCGAACGTGACAGTTCATCGGATGAGTCAGGAGAGAATAGCGGAGAAAAGATGTTGGAGCACCTTGCTGCGGCGCTGCGGACGAGGAGTCAGACTTCAGGGTGAGTATAAAACTTTTGTTTATTCGTAGGTCAACGCGTTTCAGGGGCAGACAGCCCCCTTCATCAGGACTTTTACAGAAGGTTTACATACACGTGGTGAATTTAAAAAGTTTTTTGGCGCAAAAAACGGGCTCTCCTCCTTCGGGTGGGAGGGGGGACCCGATGACGTAAGGGTGATTGACATAACTTATTGCCCGAGTGACTGTTGGCGCTATTGAAGTACCTCAAAGCAATGTGCGCAATCAATGCTACATTGATTCTCTGAATGTATCTTCTTCAATATTACATCACTTTATGATAACCACTCCATATTTTTATGCAAAGATGGAGTGATCTAAATTAGAAATAAAATAAATAAGAATAAAATGCACAAAGGATATATATATAAAATTAATACCTGAATAATAAAAAGATGAAAGAGAGAACAAAATATTTTCTCTTCATTTCCATGACCACATGCATCAGATGTACGATTATATATGCACTCCTACGCATAACATCACATTTCAGAATTTTCAAATTGTATATGAACTGACAGATATTTCTGAAAGGGTCTGTGTAGACACATAGATACATACGTTTACTTAAAATCCATAATATCACGTTTTTACATATATATATGTGTACATGAATGCACACATGCACATACATACACATATACCTACGCGCATGCACATGCATACACATACAAATGTCATCCCGATCTCCTGAGTCTGCTATCCGTTCATCTGTAGATTTCATTCTCTATGCCTTATTTTACCAAATATTATTTTTGTTTTAGTTATTTTTATTTTTATTTATATTATTAGTCATCTTATCATCCTTTTTTTTTTTTTTTTTTTTTTTTTTTTTATATTTATTATTATTTTCAATTCATTTTATTTTGATACTATCCTTATTGCTATTTCAAGCGCCATAAATGTCTTGTTTGATCGCGCCTCCATCATTTACTTTCTCATATTACTTGTACTTCCATTGGTACCGTTTTTTGTTGGTACATTTATTAATTTTCCTTAATTATTATTTTGGATATTTTTAATATTTTTGCTTATTTTTGTTGGTCTTAATTACTATTGTCATCTTTTTCTTTTTCCCGCAGTTGGGTTCCTACAGACTATAGGATTGTTTCATTTAGCTCGTTTAAGCCATACGGGGTAAGGGTATCCAGCTGAAAAATCCAATACACCTCCCGTTTTTGTAGATTACTATATCTATTATATGGGTTCTCGGGTATAAAATCTATAGGGGTAACTGATACCTTATGTTTTTCTTTATTTTGCATTTCGGCGCAGTGTCGTGAAAGGCTATGTTTCTGGAAGCCCTTCTGTATATTGTGCCTATGTTGGTTCATCCGGCAATGTAAGGCCTGTGTAGTTCGGCCTACATACTGAAGTCCACATTCACACTCGATCAAATAAATGACGAAGTTGGACTGGCATGTGAGGTGATGTTTAATTGTGAACATGGTGCCGTTCTTATTGGATTTAAAAGTCTTTTGTTTATGGGTTATCATCTGGCAGCAAAGGCACCTTTTTGTGCAACATTTAAAGCTGCCAGATGATTTTAAATCCTTTGCCTTCATATTTGACTGATGTGGTCTGCTTGGTGCTATAATGTTTTTGATTGTAGGTGCTCTTCTGTAGGTTATCCGGGGAGAGTGAGAAAGATATCTGTTCAAGAAAGGATCTTGGCGTAATATATACCAATGTTTTTTCAGAATCGCATGTATTGATCTATTGGACAAATTATACTGTGTGATGAAATTAACTTGGGCACCCATTGGGCACCCAATCCGCATTGCTATGAACAAAAGGAAAAAAGTGATTGAAGGATTTGTTTCAGAAATAGATAAAAATATGGGAATATTACGCGGTTTCTCTGCACACTCTGATTTTTGTACAATAAATCATAATCTTACAAATAGAATTTACCAAAATGAACAAGACATAATAGCTAAAAAATCTAGAAAATTGCAGAGAGACAGGAAAGATAGAGAAAAGGACACCTATAGGCTCACCCGAGCCAGAAACAATGACTCTGGTGGCAGAAATATGACACCACTAGACAGTAATATAACCGATACCAAACATAGGAACACCTATATTAATACCCCAAAATCCAGACCTAAACAGAAGCATAATAATTATGGAACACGATTCTTTACGAACCAGCAATACCACAAACCCAGCACCAAACAGAAGCCTATAGTGAAGGGTGCCGCTGGGAATGCAAGTGGAAATGACTTAATTAATGTAAATGCTAGAGATAATGTCCCTAGGAATGAACATACAGGACAAGTACATACCACCAACAGTACCACTATAGATACAACCCATGGTGTGGGAATGAAACCAGGTGTCTCCACACCTGGAGACGACAAAATCTCTTATGACATAGGAAGGAGAAGCCCGTTAGCCACCTCGGAGCCCCCAAATTTGTCACTACTAACGACCACATCTCTTACCATCGGGAACCGGTCACCCACACATAATCCACATAATGGGGGAGTGAACAATCCTCGAGGTTCCCCGGTCAATACAGCTACTGAAGAGTTCCTTGAAAAATTCCAAGCGCTGAAAAACAAATATTTTGAATACAAAGCCAGAACACACTCCCCAATCAGACCGCTGCTCAGACCGTCCGCATCTAATGAACCAAAAGAATTAATCAAAATACCACCACTAGAGAGCGGTGACCTTCTATTGGATACATCCCTGGTTCACAATATTTCTATTTACCCAATCCTCTCCCAAGATGACATAAGCCCCGGAACAGTAACTGTAGATAACACCGGCACAGACAATACAGCTCTGGTGCCTTTTTTAGACCCTGTAAAAAAAGTCCCCCCCCATATGAAAACATTAGAATCACTACCCCCCCACAAAACAACCCCCATCCCGATCACCCAATTCTTCAAACCCACCCCCGGAAAAAGAAAAACAGAGTACGAGGAAAAAGAGGAGGGCAATCTAAACAAAAAAGGAAAACCAGTTTAGCCCAGCAGCAGGGAGTCCAAGACCCTGTCACTACTGAGGCTATAGTCAAATTATTTAACCTTTCCAACTATACGTTGACCAAGCACGAGAAAATGGTCCTGGAAAAAGGCCTTTCCTTTTGTCCTACAAACAAAATGAATCCCTTTGATTTATTCCTGGACCTACAAAAGTTCAGAAGAAACCTTACGATCAAAAGGCATTTTGAGTCCATGAAAAAGAAAGATATTAACACTAAGAGTAACATAGTCCAGAGCAGTGATGTTACCACCCCTTTTGTACATCAAGACGTACGACCCAAGTCTAGTTTCTTTCCCCTACAGAGCCAGGGACATTGTATCCCTATGTTTTTTGATTTAGTGTCATCCGACTTGAAAAGTACCACACAAGAAACATTGCCAAACAGGCATAGAAATAACCTTAGTTTACAGGAAAAAAAAGCCTTGGAAACCCTAAAAAATAATAAAACCGTGATTATTAGACCAGCAGATAAGGGAGGAGGTATTGTTATGCAAAATACTACAGACTATGAAAAGGAGGCAGGTAATATCTTAAATGACACAAACTACTACAAATTGATCACTGAAAACCCTTTTCCAGACTTGAATAGGAGGCTCAGCGAATTAATCAAGAGAGCTCACAATAACCAGTACATAAATAAGAAAGAAAAGAATTTTTTATTACCAAGATCCCCATCTTTACCCTACTTCTACCACCTCCCAAAAATCCACAAAAATATCGATAACCCCCCAGGTAGGCCCATTGTATCAAACACTAACAGTGCTACTAGCAACCTATCCCATTATTTAGATCTTTTCCTTCAACCATATGTTAAGTCCCTGAATAGTTATCTGCATGATTCTAGCCAATTAATTCGGGAGCTAAAGGGAATTACATGGCAGGAAACCTATGCCCTGTTCACTTTAGACGTTACGGCCCTATATTCCAACATCCGGCACGATTTAGGACTAAGCTGTATACAAACTGTCTTAATGAATGACAAATCTCTGGATCCCAGACAGATTAGCTTTTTATTGGAGAGCCTGGAATTCATCTTGCAGAATAACTATTTCAGTTATAAAAACAGAATATATCATCAGTGCCGTGGTACGGCGATGGGGACTAAAGTAGCCCCTGCATTTGCAAATCTTTTTATGGGGGAGTTTGAAAAGACCTTCATTGGTGACCAAGCCCCGATGAATGAACATGTGGTCTATTACAAGAGGTATATAGACGACCTGTTCATCATATGGGATGGGGATGAAGAATCTGCTCTCTCGTTCTGTGAATACTTGAATAAAACAGATTGGGGTATAGCATTCACCCCCACATACAACCAGAAGAATCTAGCCTTCCTGGACGTAGAAGTGGTAGTGGATATGGAGAATAAGAGTGTATGCACAAAAACCCACTTCAAAACAGTGGATAGCAATAGCTATATTGACTATTCTAGCTTCCACTACAAAAAATGGTTGCAGAATGTACCATATAGCCAATACAAGCGCATTAGGCGCAATTGTACCAACTTTAGCGATTTTAGGAAACAAGCTCTAGTCCTGAAAAAAAGATTTAATGATAAAGGCTATCCCAAAAGTATCATAAAAAACGCATACGAAAAAAGTGCAACACACACACAGGAAGAATGCCTACACCCGAGTAATAAACCCAAAATGGGTGCCCAAGTTAATTTCATCACACAGTATAATTTGTCCAATAGATCAATACATGCGATTCTGAAAAAACATTGGTATATATTACGCCAAGATCCTTTCTTGAACAGATATCTTTCTCACTCTCCCCGGATAACCTACAGAAGAGCACCTACAATCAAAAACATTATAGCACCAAGCAGACCACATCAGTCAAATATGAAGGCAAAGGATTTAAAATCATCTGGCAGCTTTAAATGTTGCACAAAAAGGTGCCTTTGCTGCCAGATGATAACCCATAAACAAAAGACTTTTAAATCCAATAAGAACGGCACCATGTTCACAATTAAACATCACCTCACATGCCAGTCCAACTTCGTCATTTATTTGATCGAGTGTGAATGTGGACTTCAGTATGTAGGCCGAACTACACAGGCCTTACATTGCCGGATGAACCAACATAGGCACAATATACAGAAGGGCTTCCAGAAACATAGCCTTTCACGACACTGCGCCGAAATGCAAAATAAAGAAAAACATAAGGTATCAGTTACCCCTATAGATTTTATACCCGAGAACCCATATAATAGATATAGTAATCTACAAAAACGGGAGGTGTATTGGATTTTTCAGCTGGATACCCTTACCCCGTATGGCTTAAACGAGCTAAATGAAACAATCCTATAGTCTGTAGGAACCCAACTGCGGGAAAAAGAAAAAGATGACAATAGTAATTAAGACCAACAAAAATAAGCAAAAATATTAAAAATATCCAAAATAATAATTAAGGAAAATTAATAAATGTACCAACAAAAAACGGTACCAATGGAAGTACAAGTAATATGAGAAAGTAAATGATGGAGGCGCGATCAAACAAGACATTTATGGCACTTGAAATAGCAATAAGGATAGTATCAAAATAAAATGAATTAAAAATAATAATAAATATAAAAAAAAAAAAAAAAAAAAAAAAAAAAGGATGATAAGATGACTAATAATATAAATAAAAATAAAAATAACTAAAACAAAAATAATATTTGGTAAAATAAGGCATAGAGAATGAAATCTACAGATGAACGGATAGCAGACTCAGGAGATCGGGATGACATTTGTATGTGTATGCATGTGCATGCGCGTAGGTATATGTGTATGTATGTGCATGTGTGCATTCATGTACACATATATATATGTAAAAACGTGATATTATGGATTTTAAGTAAACGTATGTATCTATGTGTCTACACAGACCCTTTCAGAAATATCTGTCAGTTCATATACAATTTGAAAATTCTGAAATGTGATGTTATGCGTAGGAGTGCATATATAATCGTACATCTGATGCATGTGGTCATGGAAATGAAGAGAAAATATTTTGTTCTCTCTTTCATCTTTTTATTATTCAGGTATTAATTTTATATATATATCCTTTGTGCATTTTATTCTTATTTATTTTATTTCTAATTTAGATCACTCCATCTTTGCATAAAAATATGGAGTGGTTATCATAAAGTGATGTAATATTGAAGAAGATACATTCAGAGAATCAATGTAGCATTGATTGCGCACATTGCTTTGAGGTACTTCAATAGCGCCAACAGTCACTCGGGCAATAAGTTATGTCAATCACCCTTACGTCATCGGGTCCCCCCTCCCACCCGAAGGAGGAGAGCCCGTTTTTTGCGCCAAAAAACTTTTTAAATTCACCACGTGTATGTAAACCTTCTGTAAAAGTCCTGATGAAGGGGGCTGTCTGCCCCTGAAACGCGTTGACCTACGAATAAACAAAAGTTTTATACTCACCCTGAAGTCTGACTCCTCGTCCGCAGCGCCGCAGCAAGGTGCTCCAACATCTTTTCTCCGCTATTCTCTCACTATTCTATTAGGGGCAGGCTGTTCTGTTCTGCAAAATACAGAATGCACACAAACGTCATCCGTATTTTTTGCGGATTCGTTTTTTGCGGACCGCAAAATACATACGGTCGTGTGCATGAGCCCTTATACCTTGTGCTGTGGAGGCTCCAATCCTGGTTTTGGCTCACAATCACTGACAAAACACTGACGTGTGAACGAGGTGTAAGACACCAACTGCATTGATATCATCATTTACTAGAAATCACAATAACATCATACAAGATTAGAGAAAAGTAAAATGAAGTTGCAGCATCCAGTTGCCTCTTATTATTATAATTATGGTAAGTCTTATTTGCAACGAGTCGTTTTTGCTCACCTAGCCTTTATCCGTGATAGAAATCTATGTCAAAGAATAAAGAAATGGTAAACAACACCACAAAATCCAAAAAAGACAGTCTTTAGTAAATATTAATAAAATATTAAAACTATTTAAAAATAAACAGATGAAAACCGCGCCCAACAGATGCCAGTGGTTAGGGGTTACATACTCATAATAAACAAAAACAGGTGAAGTACAGAATATAAGGCACTAGTTGGATGAACCTCTGCCAGCCACACAATGTACAATTATAGTACAAATAGGGAAGAATCCCATTTCAGCTAGAACACATTATTTTTGCACAAACATTTGTGACTTTTTGCTATTTTGAGCCACTCTTGTATGTAGGTGGAACATTAAGTGCAAATAGCTATGTTGATTACATGTATGCCACCTTGGTGTTGTGTTCATATCAGTAGGCGACTGCCCGTTTGTGTTTTTACAGCAGTCACTAATAGAATGGGCTTTAAACCTGCGCATTTGTCTTTTTATGTTGCAGTGGGTTTAGCCTGGCACTGCATCCTATGCTGGGAGCAATGGGTACCTAACTGTTTACTGACAGCCAGACACCTGCTGTAATGCCAAGAATCAGAGCATCCAATCTTGACCATTTAACCCCTGTGGTCAGGGCCAGCATTAGTTTTCAACTAGGGCTTAACATTGAGCTCTATAGCCCAGGGGTTAAGGGTTTTGCCTTAAATGTAGAAGGTTGGGCGTTTGAATCCCAACAGAATTATTTTTAAAATAGAGGCCAAATAAAACTTAAATACACAGGGTGTCCCCAACAGTGAAATGTTTGATTTTATTGCGAAAAAAATGGCGCAAAACGTAAAATATGATCAAATAACAACCGTATTAACCCACACCAACCTTTTTAACTTGTGTAACCAGTATTTTTTGTTGGGAAAGGTGGAAACCCTAGCAGCACCCCCTCATTAGGACTTACTTCGTAAAAAAGTATTGCAATATTCTGACCCTCATAACTTTTTTATAGTTATTTTTATAGAGATGTGTGGGGGCTCATTTTTTGCGGGGCGATCTGTCATTTTTGACAGTACCATTTTGAGGAGTGTATGACTTGATCACTTTTTATTACATTTTCTTGGGAGATAAAGTGATGAAAAAAATGCTAATTTCACGTTTTCACATGCGGCGATACCCATAATGCTATTTTTATTTTGTGTTTTTTTTATACCAACAATGAGCCTGGAAGCCTAGTACTAGAACAGGGTGCTTTCCCCAATCTCTGCTGGGGGAAAGTGCGCCTGAAAAGGAATCCCACGCTTCCGGTTTTTAACACTCTCAGATGCCGTGAGTGAGGGGATATCATTGCTGTGAGGGAAGGGGGCATGTGGTGTATTCTGGGGCCATGAGAGTGAAGATCTGTGTGAGGGGCTTTATGGGATGTAAATCTGTGAGGGTGGGCTGGAATCGACAGAACATAACTGTGTTGTTAGTACATTATTACAATATTTCGAGCCCCACTTTTGATTTTGCCCAGGGCCACATTTTGTCTAAAACCGGCCCTGCCTGTGGTCAATAGCATCCAAGTGGTTTCAGAGGCAGGGGCTCCTTCTATCACTCATCAGCCCCCTGCAAATGCAATCACGTGTGCCAATGCCTTTACATGGCAGCCAAGGTTCTAATGAAGGCCACCGGGTCTACTGTATGTAAATACCTTTTAGGCCGTGCATGTGACAACTATATATCAGTCTGCTCAGCTCCTTCTGCTCTATAACATGGTGCTGGTAGCTTACATTGCATTCTCATGGAAAGAGGTTCCCTTTAGTAGAAACAGTGAATTTTCTATGGACTGAAATACTATTTGATTTCAGTCTGTTGTGTAAGATCTAACAATTGTGTGTTCAACCATCCAAAGGGGACTAAAAATGAAGGTAAAA
The DNA here is from genome assembly GCA_900303285.1 of Rhinella marina. Taxonomy (NCBI): domain Eukaryota; kingdom Metazoa; phylum Chordata; class Amphibia; order Anura; family Bufonidae; genus Rhinella; species Rhinella marina. The sequence continues at coordinate 27,091 of ONZH01007739.1, forward strand.
AAATATATAAAAATATCACATTGCTCAATTTCTTCATTTTACAATTAAAAATAAACAAATTAAGCACCATTGGTATCTGTTTGTCTGTAAATGACCAATTCATTAAACTATGAAACTATTTATCGCATATGTAACTAAAAAAAATCTAAATGGCCAAATCACTCTTTTTTGTGACTATGCTGCCAAAGACATGATATGGCTATGATAAAAAAAAAATAAAGTTATGGCTCTTGGAAGGCAGTGAAGAAAAAAATAAAAACAAAAAATAAAAACCATCAGCACCAAATGAGACTTTCTTGAACCTCAAGATTTTCAACAATATATCATTTCCAACATCACTTGTTTATACAGTTATATTGAAAACCAAAGTTTAGCATGATTTTCAGTACTGTTGATGTAACAGTATACCAACGTATACCCACCTAATGAATAAAGGATACATTTGGCCAATTGAACACTGAGCCTAAATATGATCTGAACTCATATATTTTTATAGCATTTTATTGAAAATATAAGATTTAGGAAGGTATTTTCAGATAATGAGAACCTGGATTATTTTTTCAACAATAGAGTTTATGTACTATAGATTTTGCACTGCTACTACAATTTATGTATATCCGTAAAGTAGATAGAGATGATAGACAGATAGATAGATGATAGATAGATAGATAGATAGATAGATAGATAGATAGATAGATAGATAGATAGATAGAAAGGTAGATACCATAGATCAGGGATGCTCAACCTGCGGCCCTCCAGATGCGATAAAACTACAACTCCCAGCATGCCTGGACAGCCTAGAACTATTAGGGCATGCTGGTAGTTGTAGTTTTGCAACAGCTGAAAGGCCGCGGGTTAAGCATCCCTGCCATAGATAGATACCATAGACAGATATCATAGACTTAGCTCAACATGCCTACATGTGAACAGCAGAGGAATTTCGCTGTGCATTAGAAGGAAGAGTAATTCCCATGAAATATCAGACCTTCTTCTGTGCTTTGCAGTTTTTACATGCTTGGATTTGTTTATCTGCGTTTACAAAGGGACATTTGTTCTTTGGCTGATTTTTTTATTTTAAGATACTGACATATTTTACACAGATTTAAGTGAACTATACATGTGTTTACAGTATTCTGTGGCGGCGAGAAATGGAAAATCTTCTTCTGTTTAAAATATTCCGGCTGCTCCGGAGATCTCAGAGTGGAAGCGGCCATACGAGAGCACTGTGCAGAAAGTCATAGGCTGAGACGCATATGAAAGATCACACAGCTGGCTGAGTATGTGCAGATGTGACTCCTGCAATTAGATTATTTACCATACTCTAAGTTATTGAAATCACAAACATTTTCCAGATACTGGATCCATTTGCTGTATTGTTAGTGGGCTACATTTTCTTCCTTTTATTCGAAGCTGACATGGGTGGTTATAAAGTGGGAATATTATGATGAGCCCTATTAAAGACAACATATTTGGAATCCAGAAAATGTGCTGCGTATAATTGTACAGAATGTCTCTTCTCTGTATTTCTCAGTACACATGGAAAGTTGAGAATAACTGACATTTCACAAATGCACTGATGTCTACAGTGGATACATTTACATGGATATTACAAAGCTGAGATTATGTTGCTGCACTTGACAGGCTCTAGATACATTGATGACATAATTAATCATACATGAAATATCTAGATTTAGAGTTTCAATAATGAACATGCTAGAGATGAAGTGATTGCTGTATCGAATATACATCCTGTACTATGTGGCGGTCACCTGGTCTGTTAGTGGTTAAGACCACTGCATGTTACACGCTGGCAAAATGCCCATCATATGTATGAGAGAGTACTGCACTAATCACTGTGATTAAAGGCTTGGGATGGTATGCAAGTTGTTGAAGGTAGAAATCAGCGCATTCTTTTTTTTTTCACTTTTGAAAGAAACATAAGATATTTTATTTTGTTACCTCTCCAGTAAATGTGTGTCTAGTAACATATCTTGTAGATTGTAAGTCGCTTGGGGTATGTCTCTATTAGTTTTGCACATCTAGAGACTGAAATTCTTGCCCATTCTTCCTTGCAAAACAGCTCGAGCTCTTTGAGGTTGGATGGAGAGCGGTTGTGAACAGCAGTTTTCAGCTCTTTCCACATATTCTCAATTGGATTCAGGTCTGGACTTTGACTTGGCCATTCTAAGACCTGGATACGTTTATTTTTGAACCATTCCATTGTAGATTTTGCTTTATGTTTGGGATCATTGTCTTGTTGGAAGAGAAATCTCCGTCCTAGTCTCAGGTCTTTTGCAGACTCCAACAGGTTTTCATCCAGAATGGTCCTGTATTTGGCTCCATCCATCTTCCCATCAATTTTAACCATCTTCCCTGTCCCTGCTGATGAAAAGCAGGCCCAAACCGTGATGCTGCCACCACCATGTTTGACAGTGGGGATGGTGTGTTCAGGGTGTTGAGCTGTGTTGCTTTTACGCCAAACATATAGTTTTGTATTGTTTCCAAAAAGTTCGATTTTGGTTTCATCTGACCAGAGCACCTTCTTCCACATGTTTGGTGTGTCTCCCAGGTGGCTTGTGGCAAACTGTAAACAAGACTTTTTATGGATATCTTTGAGAAATGGCTTTCTTCTTGCCACTCTTCCATAATGGCCAGATGTCACGAGTGGGCTTGCGTCTGGTATCAGACGTTCTGCGCGGCTTTCTAAAGGTGGGGTGGGTAGGGAGACTGAAAATGTGCATTTGTCTTTATCCTGTAGTACCCGTTTTCTCCTGACTGCCGAGGTGGCGCTAGAGTCAAAGGTTGTGAAAATTGAGGTGTTTATTGACAGCGGGGCAGGGGTGAACTTGATTGATGCTCAGTTTGTCCGTATGCATGGATTGTTGCCGAGTTGTTTGGATAAGAGGATTTCTGTGTTTGCCATTGATTCTGTACCTCTATCTCAGAAGTGTTTGTCTCAGATGGTGCATGATATCAAATTAAGAGTGGGTGAATTTCATCAGGAGCTTATTTCATGTTTTGTGTTGGAAGGTCTTCCTGCTCCTGTGGTTCTGGGTTTACCGTGGTTAAGCAAACATAATTCGTCCATTGACTGGCATACTAGACAAATTGTGGATTGGGGCGATTATTGTGTTGACAATTGCCTTAATACATCTTTTTCTGCTTTAACCACTAAGATTCTTCCTTCTTTTATATCGGATTTCTCTGATGTATTTTCTGAAGGTGGATGTCAGGATTTACCCCCTCACCGGGAATACGATTGTCCTATCAATCTTATCTCTGGAGCAAAATTGCCCAAATCTAGGCTGTATAACCTTTCTGGACCTGAGAGAACGGCCATGAAGGAATATATTGAGAGTTTGGCTAAAGAACATATTAGGCCTTCCAAATCTCCTGTGGCAGCAGGGTTCTTTTTCTGTTAAGAAAAAGGACGGAACCCTTAGGCCATGTTTGGATTTCCGTGAACTCAATGGGATTACTGTCCGTGATCCGTACCCCCTTCCTTTGATTCCTGACATGTTTAACCAGATTGTGGATGCCAAGGTGTTCTCCAAGTTGGACTTAAGGGGGGCATATAATCTGGTCAGGATCAAAGAAGGGGATGAATGGAAGACGGCCTTTAACACTCCTGAGGGCCACTGGAGAACCTGGTCATGCCTTTTGGGTTGACCAATGCTCCTGCTGTCTTCCAACATTTTGTTAATTACATTTTTCATCATCTTGTGGGGAGGTTTGTAGTCGTGTATTTGGATGACATACTAATCTATTCTCCAGATATTGTGACACATCAGGATCACGTGAGGCAGGTGTTGCAAATCTTAAGAGATAACAAGTTGTATGCAAAATTAGAGATATGTGTTTTTGCTGTACAAGAGGTGCAATTCTTAGGATACTTGCTTTCATCTTCAGGTTTTCATATGGATCCAGAGAAAGTCGGTGCTGTTCTGAACTGGGACCGACCTGAAAATCTGAAGGCTCTTATGCGATTTTTGGGGTTCACCAACTATTACCGAAAATTTATTAAGAACTATTCGACAATAGTTAAACCCTTAACTGACATGACTAAGAAAGGGACGGATGTCTCAGCGTGGTCTGATGCAGCGTTGCAAGCCTTCTCCGCTGTGAAGGAGTGCTTTTCTTCTGCCCCTATATTGGTGCAGCCAGATGTGTCACAACCTTTCATTGTGGAGGTTGACGCATCCGATGTGGGGGTAGGAGCTGTTTTATCACAGGGCCCGTCACCTGGTTAATGGCGCCCATGTGCTTTTTTTCGAAAAAACTCTCTGCGATGGAGAGAAATTATGATGTGGGTAACAGAGAGTTACTGGCCATTAAGTTGGCTTTTGAGGAATGGCGTCATTGGTGGAAGGGGCGATTCACCCAATCACGGTATTCACTGATCACAAAAATCTGGCTTACCTGGAGTCGGCTAAACGACTTAATCCGAGGCAGGCCAGATGGTCTTTGTTCTTCACCAGATTCAATTTCATTGTCACATATCGTCCTGGGGTTAAGAATGTGAAGGCGGATGCCTTGTCATGTAGTTTTCCCGGAGGTGGTGATTTTGAAGATCCGAGCCCTATACTGTCTGAAGGGTGGTGATATCCGCTCTTTACCCTGATCTTGAGGCTAAAGTGTTTGAGGCCCAGGGAGATGCGCTGGAGTCTTGCCCTCCTGGGAAGTTGTTTGTTCCTTCTGATTTGCTTCATAAGGTATTTTGAGGAGCATCATTCTTTGGTGATTGCGGGACACCCTGGGAGTAAATCCACTGTCAACCTCATCTCTCGTAGATTCTGGTGGCCAGGGCTGTGGAAGTGTGTTGAGGATTATGTGTCAGCCTGTAGTGTCTGTGCACGCGCTAAGGTGACACATACTCGACCTTCTGGACCTCTACTTCCATTACCCATCCCGTCCAGACCATGGACTCACCTATCCATGGACTTCATCACTGATCTGCCTGAGTCATCTGGTAAGACAGTTATTCTGGTGGTTGTAGATCATTTTAGTAAAATGGCGCACTTTATTGCATTACCAATGCCCAATAGACTCCCCAATGCTAAAACTCTTGCACAAGTATTTGTTGACAACATTGTGAAACTTCATGGCATTCCCACTGACGTGGTCTCTGATCGTGGGACTCGTGGGATCGTGGGAGTTTGTGTCCAGATTCTGGAGGGCGTTCTGTACTCGGCTCGGGGTACAACTGTCTTTTTCCTCTGCCTTTCATCCCCAGACGAATGGACAGACTGAGCGTACCAATCAGAGTCTGGAGACTTACTTGAGATGTTTTGTCTCTGAGAACCAGGAGGAGTGGTCCTCGTTTTTGTCTCTGGCTGAGTTTGCCATAAATAATCGCAGACAGGACTCCATTGGTAAGTCACCATTTTTTGGTGCATATGGCTTTCACCCGCAGTTTGGCACATTTTCTGGTTCTGATACTTCTGGTATTCCTGAGGAAGAATGTTTTTCGTCATCATTGTCTTCTATATGGCGAAAAATTCAAAATAACTTGATAAATATGGGTAACAAGTACAAACGTGTGGCTGACAGGAAACATATGAATGGTGCGGACCTAAGTGTGGGTGATTCTGTGTGGCTGTCTACTAGGAACATTAAGTTGAAAGTTCCTTCTTGGAAGTTCAAGTCCAAGATTTATTGGCCCATATAAGATCACGGCCATTATTAATCCTGTAGCATTTCGTCTTGAACTTCCTCAGGCCCTGAAAATCCATAATGTGTTTCACAGATCTTTGTTGAAGAGATGTTGAACCTCTGGAGTCATCTCCCTTGCCACCCGCGCCTCTCTTGGTGGATGGTAATTTGGAATTCCAGATTGTCAAGATCATTGAATCTCGAGTTCTCCGTGGGACTCTTCAATATCTTGTTCATTGGAAGGGTTATGGACCTGAGGAGAGGTCATGGGTACTGGCATCTGACGTGAATGCCAGTCGTTTGGTGAAAGCCTTTCACAGGTGTCATCCTGATAAAGTTGGTCCTGGGTGCCCAGAGGTCACCCGTAAAAGGGGGGGTAATGTCACGAGTGGGCTTGCGTCTGGTATCAGATGTTCTGCGCGGCTTTCTAAAGTGACATAATTTGACATGCTTTTCCCTTGGTTTGGTTGCTGATTACCACACCCCTTCCCCTCAGCTGTTGCCGCTGTGGTAATTATCTTTCTCCTATTTACCCCTTCCTCTCCCGGTATCCCTTGCGGTTTATACTTTCTGCCTACTTAGTAGTGTGTGGTGTGGATCTCGGCTGAGATCCGATTGCTGCGATATCTGCTTAAAGATAAGTTACTTTTTCCCTTTTGTGGTTTTCCTTTTGGAGTCTCCTGTTCATCCTTACTCTTGGAGGAACGGGTTTACTCTTTCTTGTGTCACTAGCTGCAGGGTTTTCTAGGGTGCAATTGTTATTAGGTTCCTGTGTATGAATTTTCCTACAACCCAGGCTTGTTCATACTGGTAGTCAGTCAGGGCCTAGTTTCAGGGTTCCCTGCAGGAGGTGACCGTTTCCCTGGTTTTGGTCTGTTCCCTTCCCTCGTACGCTCGGTGTGGCTATTCCCTCCACACCAGAGCGTGACACCAGATTTGTGAAGTGTTCGACTGATCTTGTCCTATAAACAGACTCTCCCACCTCAGCTGTAGATCTCTGCAGTTCATCCAGAGTGATCATGGGCCTCTTAGCTGCATCTCTGATCAGTCTTCTCCTTGTTTTAGATGAAAGTTTAGAGGAACTGCCGAGTCTTGGTAGATTTGCAGTGGTCTGATACTCCTTCCATTTCAATATGATCGCTTGAACAGTGCTCCTTGGGATGTTTAAAGCTTGGGAAATCTTTTGGTATCCAAATCAGGCTTTTAAACTACAGTATCACGGACCTGCCTGGTGTGTTCCTTGGTCTTCATGATGCAGAACCCTGAGACTATCACAGAGCAGGTGCATTTATACGGAGACTTGATTACACACAGCTGGATTCTATTTATCTTCATCAGTCATTTAGGACAACATTGGATCATTCAGAGATCCTCAATGAACTTCTGGAGTGAGTTTTCTGAACTGAAAGTAAATGGGCTGAATAATTTTGCACGCCCAACTTTTCAGTTTTATTATTACAAAAAAAGTTTAAATGATCCAATAAATTTCGTTCCACTTCACAATTGTGACCCACTTGTTGATTCTTCACCAAAAATTTAAAAAGTTATATCTTTTTGTTTGAAGCCTGAAATGTGGCAAAAGGTTGAAAAGTTCCAGGGGGCCGAATACTTTCGCAAGGCACTGTATGTGCTTTAGGCCTCATGCACATGGTGGGAACAGTACAGAGGCGGACAGTCTCATGGTTCAGCATTATGTAGCTGTAGGCACTGTGGGTGTTGCAGTATGGAGTCTCCATACAGCACTGTATTACAGGCATATTTTACAGGGAAAATAGCTTTGTATTGCATCTGATGCATTTTTTCTGTCGGACTCAATATGAATTTGACAGAAAAACTTAATATGACAGCGTATGAAGTTGGAGACAACAGTGGTAGGGAAACAAAGAGGTTGTACAGAGCCATTCTTACAATTTGAAATACATGAACTCTGTTTTAATTTAAAGGGACTGTCCAGTTTAGAAAGCACATTTACCTACACAGTGTTAGGACATTCTGAGTTAATAGAGAGTGGAGATCAGGTGTCCTGTATTACACAGACAGTGCATTCATGTGAATGGTCTCTATGTAATGCTTATTTTCCCCTGTGATAGCACTGCAGAGAAAATCAACCCTTAGCACCAGGATTCCTTTGCTGCTTCTTATTCTTCTGCTTGTGGCGGTTGTTTAGGGAAATTGTGGTGCCTTGTATTTAAGTCTGGGTCAGGTTATCACTTAGGTTGGCCTGGTTATTTTAGGGAGGAGCTAATGATTGCTTAGTCTTTAAAAGTCAAGTTTTTTTTGCTTCTCTGCTATATGTTATATATGCTCTGTATATTGTGATTCTTATTATATTCTGAGATTCTTATTATCTCTATTGTGTTGTGTCTTTGAGTCCTGGGACTTGTGGTCCCAAATCCTTTCAGTGTTGTCAACATTGACGTTTTTTGTTTCTTATTTCCCTGTGATTGTGTTATAGTTTACTGAGTTGAGTTTTAGTTTATCTCTTGACTGTCTTGCTGGATTATATTGTATACCAGGGTCAGTTCAGTGTATTTTTTATTTCTGTTCACTATCCCATTCTGTGTGTCGTTACCACCTCCCATCTATTCTACTTCTAGTCTAACATCTTATTCATTCATGGACATAATGAATCAGTTCTAGTCATCACAGTTTATTTTAGTACACTATTGTCTGCCAAACTTTATTAGTTTCATACAAGTGCCCAGTCGGTGTGCAATTCAGCTTTACTGTAAATCCTGAGGATATCTGAGTACCAGGAGATGCCACTAGTACTTGGGAAAGGTGACTGTCACAGGTGAAGTTCTGCAGTAGAGATGAGCGAGCACTAAAATGCTCGGGTGCTCGTTATTCGAGTCGAACTTTTCCCGATGCTCGGGTGCTCGTTTCGAGTAACGAACCCCATTGAAGTCAATGGGAGACTCGAGCATTTTTGCAGGGGACCAAGGCTCTGCCTAGGGAAGGCTGGGTGAAAACCTGGAAACCTCAGAAAATGATGGAAACACCACAGAAATGGACAGGAAACAGCAGGGGCAGCATGCATGGATGCCTCTGAGGCTGCTTAATCCCACCATTACCCCAAATTCTCAGGCAACAGCCTGGTGGTTACCCTCATGGCAATTGTGCTCACCCAGACCCTCTGGCCAGGGGAGTGTCTTTCCAACTGCAGCTAAGGGGACGTGTCCATGCTCTGCCTATCACAGGTCAGGAGGCAATTAAAAGAAGAAAAACAAAAAACATCAGTACAATATCTAATACGTCCCCTATCCGGGTAAATTGTTTGGAGAGAGGGCCTATAGGTGGGGGGCAGGCTGGGGGGAAGGAGGTTTCGCTGGAAGAGCCAGAGGAGTGCCCCCTGGGCTAGCGTGTGTGGTGGTGATAACAGCCGGATGTAGTTAGAATGACGACGCAGGACCCCAACTTAAAAATTTAGCATCAACCGGTACAGTCGTAAATTATGAGATTGATCAAGTGTGGTATGTCTTCTATGTATACTACTCAGTTTAATACCGTATATGGCAGCTATCCGGAAAAATAGTTTGGAGAGAGAGAAAGATAGGAGAAAGACGTAAATTGTTTGGAGAGAGGGCCTGTAGGTGGGGTGGCAGGCTGGGGAAGGAGGTTGAGCTGGAAGAGCCAGAGGAGTGCCCCCTGGGCTAGCGTGTGTGGTGGTGACAACAGCCGGATGTAGTTAGAATGACGACGCAGGACCCCAACTTAAAAATTTGCATTAACCGGTACAATTGTCAATTATGAGCTCGATCAAGTGTGGCATGACTTTTTAGATGGAGATTGCTTGTGGTCACGTACTCCCTGGAACCCCATAGTCACCCCTTCTCTGATGTGCTAG
>ONZH01007740.1:0-30488 GCA_900303285.1 Rhinella marina
AGTGGGTAGGGAGACTGAAAATGTGCATTTGTCTTCATCCTGCAGTACCCGTTTTCTCCTGACTGCCGAGGTGGCGCTAGAATCAAAGGTTGTGAAAATTGAGGTGTTTATTGACAGCGGGGCAGGGGTGAACTTGATTGATGCTCAGTTTGTCCGTATGCATGGATTGTCATCAAGTTCTTTGGATAAGAGGATTTCTGTGTTTGCCATTGATTCTGCACCTCTCTCTCAGAAGTGTTTGTCTCAGATGGTGCATGATATCAAATTAAGAGTGGGTGAATTTCATCAGGAGCTTATTTCATGTTTTGTGTTGGAAGGTCTTCCTGCTCCTGTGGTTCTGGGTTTACCGTGGTTAAGCAAACATAATCCGTCCATTGACTGGCATACTAGACAAATTGTGGATTGGGGCGATTATTGTGTTGACAATTGCCTTAATACATCTTTTTCTGCTTTAACCACTAAGACTCTTCCTTCTTTTATATCGGATTTCTCTGATGTATTTTCTGAAGGTGGATGTCAGGATTTACCCCCTCACCGGGAATACGATTGTCCTATCAATCTTATCCCTGGAACAAGATTGCCTAAATCTAGGCTGTATAACCTTTCTGGACCTGAGAGAACGGCCATGAAGGAATATATTGCTGAGAGTTTGGCCAAAGGACATATTAGGCCTTCCAAATCTCCTGTGGCAGCAGGGTTCTTTTTTGTTAAAAAAAAGGACGGATCCCTTAGGCCATGTCTGGATTTCCGTGAACTCAATAGGATTACTGTCCGTGATCCGTACCCCCTTCCTTTGATTCCTGACTTGTTTAACCAGATTGTGGATGCCAAGGTGTTCTCCAAGTTGGACTTAAGGGGGGCATATAATCTGGTCAGGATCAAGGAAGGGGATGAATGGAAGACGGCCTTTAACACTCCTGAGGGCCACTTTGAGAACCTGGTCATGCCTTTTGGGTTGACCAATGCTCCTGCTGTCTTCCAGCATTTTGTTAATGACATTTTTCATCATCTTGTGGGGAGGTTTGTAGTCGTGTATTTGGATGACATACTAATCTATTCTCCAGATATTGTGACACATCAGGATCACGTGAGGCAGGTGTTGCAAATCTTAAGAGATAACAAGTTGTATGCAAAATTAGAGAAATGTGCTTTTGCTGTACATGAGGTGCAAGTCTTAGGATACCTGCTTTCATCTTCAGGTTTTCGTATGGATCCAGAGAAGGTCTGTGCTGTTCTGAACTGGGACCGACCTGAAAATCTGAAGGCTCTTATGCGATTTTTGGGGTTCACCAACTATTACCGAAAATTTATTAAGAACTCTTCGACTATGGTTAAACCCTTAACTGACATGACTAAGAAAGGGACGGATGTCTCTGTGTGGTCTGATGCAGCATTGCAAGCCTTCTCTGCTGTAAAGGAGTGCTTTTCTTCTGCCCCTATATTGGTGCAGCCAGATGTGTCACAACCTTTCATTGTGGAGGTTGACGCATCCGATGTGGGGGTAGGAGCTGTGTTATCACAGGGCCCGTCACCTGGTAAATGGCGCCCATGTGCTTTTTTTTCGAAGAAACTCTCTGTGGCGGAGAGAAATTATGATGTGGGTAACCGAGAGTTACTGGCCATTAAGTTGGCTTTTGAGGAATGGCGTCATTGGTTGGAAGGGGCGAATCATCCAATCACGGTATTCACTGATCACAAAAATCTGGCTTACCTGGAGTCGGCTAGACGACTTAATCCGAGGCAGGCCAGATGGTCTTTGTTCTTCACCAGATTCAATTTCATTGTCACATACCGTCCTGGGGTTAAGAATGTGAAGGCGGATGCCTTGTCACGTAGTTTTCCCGGGGTGGTGATTTTGAAGATCCTAGCCCTATACTGTCTGAAGGAGTGGTGATATCCGCTCTTTACCCTGATCTTGAGGCTAAAGTGCTTGAGGCCAGGGAGATGCGCCGGAGTCTTGCCCTCCCGGGAAGTTGTTTGTTCCTTCTGATTTGCGTTATAAGGTTTTTGAGGAGCATCATTCTTCGGTGCTTGTGGGACACCCTGGGAGTAAATCCACTGTCGACCTCATCTCTCGTAGATTCTGGTGGCCAGGTCTGCGTAAGTGTGTTGAGGAATATGTGTCAGCCTGTAGTGTCTGCGCACGCTCTAAGGTGACACATACTCGTCCCTCTGGACCCCTACTTCCATTACCCATCCCGTCCAGACCATGGACTCACCTATCCATGGACTTCATCACTGATCTGCCTGAGTCGTCTGGTAAGACAGTTATCTGGTGGTTGTAGATCGTTTTAGTAAAATGGCGCACTTTATTGCATTACCTGGACTCCCCAATGCTAAAACTCTTGCACAAGTGTTTGTTGACAATATTGTGAAACTTCATGGCATTCCCACTGACGTTGTCTCTGATCGTGGGACTCAGTTTGTGTCCAGATTCTGGAGGGCGTTCTGAACTCGGCTCGGGGTACAACTGTCTTTCTCCTCTGCCTTTCATCCCCAGACGAATGGACAGACTGAGCGTACCAATCAGAATCTGGAGACTTATTTGAGATGCTTTGTCTCTGAGAACCAGGAGGAGTGGTCCTCGTTTTTGTCTCTGGCTGAGTTTGCCATAAATAATCGCAGACAGGACTCCACTGGTAAGTCACCATTTTTTGGTGCATATGGCTTTCACCCGCAGTTTGGCACATTTTCTGGTTCTGATACTTCTGGTATTCCTGAGGAAGAACGTTTTTCGTCATCATTGTCTTCCATATGGCGAAAAATTCAAAAGTAACTTGATAAATATGGGTAACAAGTACAAACGTGTGGCTGACAGGAGACGCATGAATGGTCCGGACCTAAATGTGGGTGATTCTGTGTGGCTGTCTACTAGGAACATTAAGTTGAAAGTTCCTTCATGGAAGTTGGGTCCAAGATTTATTGGCCCATATAAAATCACGGCCATTATTAATCCTGTAGCATTTCGTCTTGAACTTCCGCAGGCCCTGAAAATCCATAATGTGTTTCACAGATGTTTGTTGAAGAGGTATGTTGAACCTCTGGAGCCATCTCCCTTGCCACCCGCGCCTGTCTTGGTGGATGGTAATTTGGAATTTCAGATTGTCAAGATCATTGATTCTCGAGTTCTTCGTGGGACCCTTCAATATCTGGTTCATTGGAAGGGTTATGGTCCTGAGGAGAGGTCATGGGTACCGGCATCTGAAGTGAATGCCAGTCCTTTGGTAAAAGCCTTTCACAGGTGTCACCCTGATAAAGTTGGTCCTGGGTGCCCGGAGGTCACCCGTAAAAGGGGGGGTAATGTCACGAGTGGTCTTGCGTCTGGAATCAGACGTTCTGCGCGGCTTTCTAAGTGACAGGTTTGACAGGCTATTCCCTGTGGTTTGGGTGCTGTTCACCACACCCCTTTCCCTCAGCTGTTGCCGCTGGGCAATTAGCTGTCTCCTACTTACCTCTTCCTCTCCCAGTATCCCTTGCGGTTTATATCTGCTACATACCTGGTTGAGAGTGGTGTGGATCTCGGCTGAGATCCTGTTGCTGAGTTCTACTTAAAGTTAAGTGTTTTCCTTCCTTTGGTTATTCCTGTTTGAGTCTCCTGTTCCTCCTTACGCTTGGAGGAACAGGTTACTCTCTTGTGTCATTAGACTGCAGGGTGTTCTAGGGTTTATTCAGATTAGGTTCCTGTGTATGAGCTTTCCTACCACCCGGGTTAGTTCATACTGGTAGCCAGCTAGGGCCTAGTCTTAGGGTCCCCTGCAGGAGGTGACCAGTTCCCTGGTTTTGTCTGTTCCCATCCCTCATACGCTCGGTGTGGCTTTTCCCCCCACACCCGAGCGTGACAATATATATATATATATATATATATATATTTTTTTTTTTTTTTTTAACGTGACGTAGAAAATATCAGAGAGCAAACTCAGCCCCTGCTGACTGTGGCTATTTTGACTGCAACCCAGAAAAATGTCGCACTCAGATTTTTCTAATGTAGCTGTATCAGTGAGAGCAAATGACCGTATTGGATTACGTGAAGTACAGTATAGGTCACCTGGACAGAAAATACGGATTGTGGTTTGTGGTGAGTGGACAGCTGAACTGTGACACACAGAATGGTTCCACACAGCTGTATGAAATGGATTTGTATCACTGAGATAAAACTATAAAAAAAAAATTGTTATATATGGCGATAGCTGCACTACTAGTGCCAGCCAGCCCAGAGACAAAAAAAGTGTCTTGTAGCCCTTAGAAGGGCTGTTGGGTTCTTTTGATATCACTCCTGCCTAACATAGAACTAAATCCAGGCCCTAACACTCTCCCTGAAACGCAGCAGATCTGTCCCTAACGACATCCAGGCAGCGACTGAGCCGAGCACCGCGGGCAGTCACTAGTATATTCCAGGGTCACCTGATCTGGCCTTCCAACCCCTGCTATCGACATGTAAGGGCCCCACGTGATGCTGGGTGTACCGCAGAGTCTCCTGGCTTGTGATTGGCAGAGTTTATAGGTGCCAAAAATTCAAAATGCGGGAGATGCCATGTCCTCGAGCATGGCGAGATACTCGTCCGAGCAGCGAGCACTTACGAGTACCCTAATACTCGAACGAGCACCAAGCTCGGACGAGCATGCTCGCTCATCTCTAGTTGTCATGTACTACATGATGTCTGATTTTAATTTTTTACATTATTCGTGGGATAACCCCTTTAAGTACTCAGAATGTCAGAATGTTCCTGTGCACATTTCCTTTACATATATGGACATTATTGCCAGCAGCCCTATTATTTTTCGGGACAATCTATTTTTTTCATGTCCTAGGCCCTGTCCCAGAAACCAAACTGGTAAAACCAAGTGGACATGAGAAGGTGGAGCTGTGACAGATACTGCTCTGGATATTTGGATGTGAATGGCCGGGACATAAACACATCAAATGGATAAGTTATTTTATTTTTATTTTTTTTACCCTGATTAACCTCTGAAATGCCTAAATTGTAGCCTCAGATGCCGCTATCAGTGATGAACATGGCCTCCGTGGGTTAAATGATGGGAGAGCGGAGCGATCACCATTCCCCCTCAGTGCGCCTGCTAAATACAAAGAAATGCGCTTCGTGACAGAGTAATTCATCACAAATCTAATTTCTTTGAGAAATTTGGCATCATTTTTCATAACTATATCAGATCACTGCCAAATACATACCTGCTTACCTGCTCCATGTATCTCCATATCCTCTCTTCCTCTATAAATCACATTTGCTCTCTGTAGTCCTATTACTTATATTCTGTACAGCCCTACTATTTTGAACATTTTTACTAAAACGCATCATTTGTGTTATGCGAACCTTTGGTTTGCTATTAGTAACCATTCCTTTTGCCTACACTAGTTTTTATGCCCTCCATGGCATTGTTATTTGTGTACTGCAAGCAGGGCGGGCGTTGGGGGGGGCAAACTGGGCAATTGCCCAGGGCCCCCTGCTTCAGTCCCGATGGCAGCGTTCAGTCACGCTGATAGCGAACAGTCGATCTTCAGAGTGGGCAGTTTCCCGGCTTAGGAGTCCCTGCTCTGACTCCATATATGGTGTTATCAACATGAAAGGGGTATTCCCAAGCATGGTTACTATGCTTGGGGACACCCTATTTTTTAAGTCTAATCTTGAGTCCATTTTTGAAATGTTTCTGTGGGGATTTGAACTCCCAATCTTCTACATAAGATTCAGTAGGTAAGAACTAGAGTTGAGCGAATGTGCTCGTAACGAGCACTGTACTGCTTGGATCCACTGCGCTTGCATGGCCGCAGCCATCCGGATCCGTCCTCCTCACCCAACTGCAAGTCAATGGGGACGGATCTGTTTGGTATGACACACTCGTGTCTCATACCAAACGGATCCGCCCCCATTGACTTACAGTCAGGTGAGGACGGATTGGGATGCCTGCGGCCATGCGAGCTCAGGGGATCCGAGCACTACAGTGCTCGTTACGAACACGTTCACTCAACTCTAGTAAGAACCTTAACCACTGGGCTATAGAGCTCAGCATTAAAGGGGTTGTCCGAGTTATTTTTTTGTTCTTTATCTGTTTCTAACTTGTCAGGTATAACAACTTTCCCATATACTTTGTGTTTCTAAAGCTGCTGGTTTCTCAGAGTTGACTGAGGGTCACATGACCTGTGATGTCACCTTATCTCTCTGCTCTGTGATGTTTCGTTCACAAGCCTCAGAGTTCAGATAACAGTCTGTACACGAGACGTCACTGGCCACACCCCCTTTCTTTGCCGGGCTGCTATCTGCTCTCTCCCTGGTTTCCTTCAGATAAAACATTAACCCCTTCAGCCAGAACACACTGAGGGCTCAAGGCTTTACAACAAACAGTAGCTGCAGCAGTGAGAGGAGACAAATGCTGGGCACAAGAGCTGTAGAGGAATTGTATTGTACAAGAACAGGTAGGGAGAAATTCCTTTATGTATTAGCAGTGTCATTGTACAGCTGGGACTTGTAGTCCTACACATACAACATGCTGCTGAGTATTCCAGCAGGCAGACATGTCACTCAGCACTTGTATTCATTCCCTTTGCAGAGGGGGGGGGAGAAGGGGGAGGGGCTGAGATTGTTGTTATTGCATGTAAACAAAGACCAGAAGAGAACCAGGGAAATTAGTAAATATGGATTTTTTTGCCTAAAACTTGCTTAACTTAGTTATATATTGCTGCCCATCAGATTTACAGTGCTATATATTTTTTGTCATAACTCGGACAACCCCTTTAAGTCAGTGGTGAAAAACCTAATAGAAGTTTCTCTTCCATAATACCATAGAAACTTCTATGAGGTTTTTTAAGGTTGTATGTACTGCGATATAGGGACTGTAGTTGGGCAATTATGAAGGCTACTGGTGCCTTTTAAGTGGCAGTAAAACCTTTAATCACTTGCATGGTTAATTAAGTTCATTGAAGTTGCTTAATTAAAACTCAACTAAATGTAAGAAGACATTCAACTTTAGGACCAGAGCACAGTAAAAATATACCATTTAATCATAATTTTAGTTAAAACAATGTATGTGCAATTAGTAATGCCTCGTTGTTAGCGCCTTCTGTGAATGATGAGATTACTTATCAGTAAATGCCAGCTCAGAATCTCCATTTGTGTGAATTCAAATAAGAACCATTACTTTCAACAGGCATTTGTTAAACTAGTTTCACACTAGCGGTATATTCTTCTGGCAGGCTGTTGTGGCAGAGCATCAGCCTGTTGGAAGACATTGTATCAGGCATAGCTGAAAAAGGCTGAAGTGGGACTCAGTAGGGAGTGGGGATCCTGTTTATGGCATTAGTGTCGGGATGTCCGTCCTGCGTGCACAACTTTTGTCTCCGCTCCAAAAATAATCTTCTTCACGGAAACCTAACGGACCCTATTATAGTCTATGGGATCCGTAGGCTCCGTTCAGCTCAATCATGTCCCGAATCCATCCTTTCCGTTCTCCTCCTCCTATAACGGAGCAAGAGAACGGAAGGGCTGAACGGTGATGTGAACAAGCCCTTAGGTATTTATTAACAAACAATTTGTTTTCCACCAATGACAGGATAGCACTAATAACCAATCTGTAAGGAGCAAATCCTATAGGGTATGTTCACACACAGCATAAATTTCTGTGATTGTCGGATTCATCAGAATATGATTTTACAGAAATCCATGCACAAGCTGCAAAAACAACCTTATTCAGAAAACTGGAACAGATTTAGGTTATGTCCAAGGGGGACATTTTATTATGTACATTGTAAAAGGGTGTAATCCATGGCGGAAATCCGCACCATAAATTGACATAATACAGATTTAAAATCCGTACTGCAGGTCAATTTACACTTCTTATTTTTTGGCAGGGTGTGGATTAGATTTATTAAAAATCTCACCCACTTTGCTGATGCTGGAAAACACTACAGATCTGCGCAGTTTCAGTTCTGTGTAGACATACCCTTCTGTGTTAGATTGCTCTCCATCTCCAAAAATCAGCATTCAGTAGAAATGTAATATCACTATTCTGTTGATTAACCTGCCATCATTAGCTACAGTAATTATTCCCTAGGTGGATATGATTCTGCAATAATTTTAGGTACGCAACATAAGTATTCTATGTATTAAGAACAATCTAAAAGCAAATTTATCTATGCAATTTTTATTCTATTTATTGCTAGGATTAATTTGGATTGAGTATGTTGTTCGTGCTGGTGGCTTCTGGACTGCCATGTCTCTATTTGTATGCTTTACTTATGATTGCATTCTAATTTACACATTTGTCTTATTGCTTATTAAAATAGAACTCCCACAGGGAATAGAGGAAAGTTTTTAGCTTTATTAAAATCATATTTTAACCTGCTGCTAAGTATATCTAACACTGAATGTCCTTTCCTTGTGCACACACATAACAATATACTGATAATAAAACTGTATGGGTCCTATGTCTCATTATGGCTGTGTTCTTTTGATCATATGGTTTTACATATATGTCGTATAGTAAGTGCCTTGTTATAAAAGTCTTTAAAATAAAGAAACAAGTGATAATTTATAAGCAGGAGATACACTGACTTCATGGCTCTGTGCAATGACTGTATATATCTTTGTGCATTCATTCAGTGAACTATTATTAAAATAACACAGTAGCTGCTCCATATCCTTGGGCACCATACAACGCAGCACATTAATGCAATTTTAATTACCTAGGTTCCTCTTTTTATATTGCTGCACACACATTATGTATAGTGTAGCACATACCCAGTAATGATAAAGCAAACAAATTAATGAAATACACTAAGTACATAATACTCTGCTGGGGATATAACACACTGCTGCAAAATGAATACACATTTATCCAGAAATGTTAAAATTACAATTACATTTTATCTGAGAAGAATTAAACTGTTCTTGCAGAGTTGTAATGTATGGTACAATAAATATACTACACTAAAGTTAATCAAGAGACATTGAACTTCATATCTCTATAATATCATTGTGCAAGGGCTACAATCTATTGACCAGAGTATGGTAAACTAATAAGCGACATTCTGCATACCAGGCTACAATCTACCAGCTAGGATGCATTCTACCACCAAGGCTGTAGTGTCCAATGAAGGCTACAATCTACTGATCATTCTAAAATCATTCAAGAAACAATCCAATGACCACGCTTCAGTTTACCAACTAGGCATCTATCCACCTGCTAGGCTATAATCCACAATAATCCAGGCTAACATCTCTTGTGGATTTGACCCTGAATGCTAGACCTGGTCTAGTGACCAGGCTACAATCTAGTGACCAGACTTCAATCTAGTGACCAGACTACAATCTATTGACCAGGCTACAACCTTTCATTTATGATAAAGTTCACTGACAAATCTACAATTTATTACCAAGGCTACAATTTACTGACCAGGCTACAATCTACTGACCGGGCTACAATCTACTGACCGGGCTACAATCTACTGACCGGGCTACAATCTACTGACCGGGCTACAATCTACTGCCCAGGCTATAATCTACTGCCCAGGCTACAATCTACTGCCCAGGCTATAATCTACTGACCAGGCTACAATCTACTGCCCAGGCTATAATCTACTGTCCATGCTACAAACTTTTATTCAGGATAAAGTCCGTTGACAAGTCTACAATTTATCACCAAGCTATAAACTACAGACTAAACTACAATCTTCCAAACAATCTACATTCTACTGACATTCCATGTTTTAATATACAAATACAATCTGCTGAGAAGACTACTTTCTACTGCCAATGCTACAGTCTACTGACTATTCTAAAAAAGACTAATCAGGCTACAACCCGAAGACTGTACTCCATTCTACCCAACTAGGCCTCAATCCACCAACCACCGAATTTCACAGATATTTGATTTGTGATAAACTACTTTGTCATGAAGCGCATTCCTTTAGCAGGTACAATTACTGGGAATGGTGATCTCTTCACCCCTCCCCCAACATTAAACCCCTCAAATGCCATGTTCATCACAGATTGTGGTATCTGATTCTACAATTGAGGCCTGTCAGGGGGTTAATCAGTGTAAAAAAATAAATAAATCCTCTCCTTATCCATCACTTTGTTTGCAGAGAGGCTGTCACAGCCATCTTGATTGAAGACGCTATGCAAAATCTTGTGCGGTCATCACTGACGACGCCACTACTCGCGGCCGTCACACCATGCGATATCTTAGCATATGGATGAGGTGAGTATGTTTTTTTTTTGCTACAATTTCATAAAAAATAGATTCGTTACCATGAAGTACAAGGAAATTTGGCTTTGCGACAAATCAAATCTTTACTGATTTTCGGATCTAAGGCAATTTATTTGGCTTCGATTTGCTCAACACTATTTGTAAGCCCCAATCAACAGACTTTAATATAGATGAAGGTTCATTAGCTAACATATGATCTTATGCTGAGACCAACAATGAGATGAGGTCAGGGGTATCACATCAAATAAACACATTTTACAATTATAACAAGTTGGATATGAAGTTTGAACTTACTTATCCTGTATTTAACATAGATGTGATATGGATGCAAAGTGTGTCATGAAGTTGTACATAATGTATATTAAAGCGGTTGTCCACAATTACAAATTTTTTTTTTCTAGAAAGAACAACCACATTTTGTGTCTAGTATTGTAGCTGAGCCTTGTTTAGTTCGGTGGAGAAATTCTGGGCACAACCTATAGACAGGTATGGTGCTACTTCTGGACAACCCCTTTAAGTGTAATTTTTGCGTGGGATAGTTCAAGAAATACCATGGTCTTATCTGACAGGGCTACAAATACAGTTAGCAGATGTTTTTGCAGTCATCAATAATGGTGAATTGTTCTGTGGAATGGGGACATGAATCTGTTAACAATGAACAGAAGTCTAAAGAGTGGCCTCCATTTGTGAAGACCGTTTCCCGAGTTTTGCTAAAGTTTACATTGCTGTCAGTGTGTTTGCCTGTGTGATATGTTTGTGTATTTTGCTTGGGATTTGGACCTCTGTGTGTTCTGACCTTGGAGAAAAGGCAGCTGTGAATGTTTGGACCCTACATATTCCCACTGTTAGTTACTGGAAAGAATGAGACAGCAACAGGGGGGCCATGCATGACTTGAATAGACTCCACAGGAAAACCTATGTTGTAGTTTTAGATATTACTGAGGGTCAGAATTGAACATTTTTAAAATATGATTTGTATTACTGTAAAAGTACATGAGACTTGGATATAATAGTGCTTTTATTTGTCCCAAAAACTTTAAATGCAGGATTTGATTCAAATTCAAGATCAAACCACAAGACCCTTTTCTCATATTTACAATGCTGATCTTATTTCAGAGGAAAATGATGGAACGTGCAAACATTTCTAAACTAAACTCTAAATGAGCCAGCTGCCCCTGCTGGAAACAGTGAGTTCTGTTCTGTGCATACATTTTCATTTTCTGATAAAAGGCTACACTATATTTTTACTGTGCACTTTTATAAATTTGACATTTTTTCCCTGTTTCGTCTGCTGTTGCTAAGTGACCTGTAAACTGAAATTGTTATGAGACTAAACATTGAGGGTCTGGCATACTTTCCTTCCATCTGATTATGTTACCATGATCTGAGAGTTTGCGAACGTGAAGCTGTCATTGAAACAATCATGAATATTCAAATACATTCCAACAATGACACCCAGAGATCTCTATTCTCAGCTTTCATTCTTTTGTGTTTTTTTTAATTCAAAATTATGTTTTTCAATGACTTCAGTATCTATTCAGTGGAGAATTGAGATTTCATATACCGGTATATGCTATTCTGCTATTCCTATTGGGAACAAGAAGTTGAGGTCTTCCTCAACTGGAATGTAAGTTCTTGTTTATAAAGAGAATATTTATACAGTCCTGTAGTCCCCATGAGGTAACAGAGGATGGAAGAGCCTGCAGTACATTTGCCTGTCTTACAATACTGAACAGTTGACTAAAAAAATGTTCTGAAGATAATAAATTCCTAGGAGATATTGAAAACTTTGAGAATTTGTACTCTCTGAAACAGAATTAATTTTTACTTTAGTTAAGGTTAATATGCTTTTGACATTGCCTGATCTTACCATTCTGGTGCTTAGATGGCTCTGTAGTAGAATTCCACTGTAAATATGAAAAAATAACTTAAGGTATGGAGATGTAATAAGGTTTGCAGTAGTAGAAACACTAAGAGCGACATTTATCAAAACTGGCATACCCATATGTCAGTCTTGATCTCTCTGCACTGACGTGAAAGCATCTTAATAAATTAGATACATCTCTGTTCTGTACCAGGTACTGAAGTCTATACCAGCTACAGGTGACGTAATACCTTTAGTAAATGGCCTCCTAAATGTATATATACTTCAGCAAGCGACATTTATTATGTAGAGAAAGTTAATACAAGCCATTTACTAATGTATTGTTATTATCCATATTGCTTCCTTTGCTGGCTGGATTATTTTTTTTCGATCACAGCATATACACTGCTCGTTTCCAGAGTTACGACCACCCTGCAATCCATCAGAGGGGGTTGTGTTTTCACACTATATGAAAAAGCTGATGCTTTTTCCTATTGTGTGCAAGCACGACTACTGCTGCTGGATTGTAGGGTGGTTGTAATCATGGGAACGAGCAGTATATAATGTGAGGGAAATATTAATCCAGCTAGCAAAGGAAGCAATATGGATAATAACAATACATTAGTAAGTGGCTTACATTAACTTTCTACATAATAAATTCTATTCTCTGAATTGAGACAACCCCTTTAAGGATGAGCAAATCAATTCTACTTGTTCGGAAATCATCCTGAATTTCCCAAAAAGTTCAGATTCTAACACGCCCAAATTTTGATATATGCGTTGTCTGGGGGGGAGGGGGGAGTACTTTCTCTCATTTTGGAGAGTGCCTGGTATGCCTAGTACATACAGTATATGGAGTATTGTAAGTCAGGCAATATCTCTCTGGGTTTCTGCAAAATATATTTAAATGAGCTTTCCTATGCCTGATGCCAGCAAGATGTAAGCTGTGCTAGTTGTCTTACATTTTTCCAAAAAACCCAGAAACCTCATGCATACTTGGCACCCTCCACAAGAAACTATAATATAAAACCAACACAGATGGCTTCACCAAATCTGCTAGGTGGGTATATGTAGGTGCCCAAGTCTCACTAATTTTCTAATACCATGGTTAAAAAAGTCATACTAATCATTTCAGACTTGCAGAATATATATGTAAATGGTATGTTATATAGTTATATAACAAAAAAAATGTTACATAGTCACTGGGAAACAGGCTAAGAAAACCTTGAAACATGCCTGACCAAGATTTCAGTCACACTAAGAGCGATTCTACAATGTAATGCAAATGAATACTACATTCATCTCACAATAAAGACTCCCATCTCCCCTTCCATACCAGACGATCACACTGTGACTCGACACCAAATGGTGACGAATAGTGATGAGCGAATCGAAGCGGCAATATTCGTGATTCACACGAATATTGCCCGCTTCGGCTTGGCATCCCGAGGCAGCGCGGACTCGTGATTATTCGTGCGTCACTGCAAGTTTCAAATGCCCGTTTTTTTCAGCCAATCAGCATCAAAGGGAAGCCTGTGGAAACGCCTGCTGTGATGTAACAGCCCCTATACCTCCCCAGCAGTGATTGGCTGGCAGTGACATGTGACCTAAATTTACATAAGGTAGGGACCTGCACAGTGTCGGACTGGCCCACCAGAGGACCGGAGGATCCTCCAGTAGGCCCCAAGCCACCCAGCCACTTAAAAAAAGCATACTTACCTGTCCTGCCGCTGTCCTCGGCTCCCACGCTCCACTGTCTTCCCTTTCGGCGCACACTATGACCTGACGCCGCGTCAGGTCATAGTGCGCGCCGGCAGGGAAGACAGTGGAGCGCGGAACCTGATGGCAGCGGCAGCGCGCCAGGGTAGGTAAGTATGCTTTTTTTAAGTGGCTGGGTGGGCTGATCTGAGGTCTGAGGGGGGGGGGAGACCCTGATGTGAGGTCTGATGGGGCACAAGACGCTGACCTGAGGTCTGATGAGGGCACGAGATGCCGACCTGAAGTCTGATGGGGGCACGAGACGCCGACCTGAGGTCTGATGGGGGCACGAGATGCCCACCTGAGGTCTGATGGGGGCACGAGACGCCCACCTGAGGTCTGATGGGGCACGAGACGCCGACCTGAGGTCTGATGGGGGCACGAGACGCCGACCTGAGGTCTGATGGGGGCACGAGACGCCGACCTGAGGTCTGATGGGGGCACGAGACGCCGACCTGAGGTCTGATGGGGGCACGAGACGCCGACCTGAGGTCTGATGGGGGCACGAGATGCCGATCCCTGTACTGTGACATCACTGTGTTTATTATCCCTGTACGGTGACATCACTGTGTTTATTATCTCTGTACTGTGACATCACTGTGTTTATTATCCCTGTACAGTGACATCACTGTGTTTATTATCTCTGTACTGTGACTTCACTGTGTTTATTATCTCTGTATGTGACATCACAGTGTTTATTATCCCTGTACAGTGACATCACTGTGTTTATTATCCCTGTACAGTGACATTGCTGTGTGTATTATCCCAGTGCAGGAAGAGGTAAGTGGTCTGTGTTTATGTGTTTGTTTTCTATTTTTCAGGGTCGTGAATGCAGAGGACTACGTCGGATTCGGTGGACTATGTCGGACTACTTCCCACCCTGGTAGTTCCAGGCTGCCGCTGCTGGTTGTGTCTGGCTGGCGAAGGAAAAAAGGGGGGGACCCCATGCCATTTTTTTTTTTAATTATTTAATTATTTTTGTAAAAAAAATGGCGTGGGGTCCCCCCCTTTTTTCCTTCGCCAGCCAGATACAACCAGCAGCAGCAGCCTGGCACTACCAGGGTGGGAAGGGACACAGTTATTGGCACTTCCCAGCCTAATGGTACCAGCCTGCAGCCGCCCCAGAGTCAGACCCTCAATTTAGAAGGTCCGGTCCTGTGGGTACCCGGCTCTTCCCGGCACCCCTGGTGGCGGTGGATGCCGAGGTAATAGATGTTGGGGTTAGTGCTGGCCTGCCATACCGGCAAGCACTAAGCCCAGTATTAGTAATCAGGGCCGCCTGTAGATAGCCCTAATTACTAAAACTGTAGTATTGTAAAAAAAAATACACACACACAAGTATAAAACATTTTATTGAAATAAACACTCCCCCAGACCCCTGTTTGACCATTTTATTAAAAAAAAACAAAAAAAAAAACAAGCTGGTCCGACGTAGTCCACCGAATCCGACGTAGTCCTCTGCATTCACGACCCTGAAAAATAGAAAACAAACACACAAACACAGACCACTTACCTCTTCCTGCACTGGGATAATACACACAGCGATGTGACTGTACAGGGATAACAAACACAGCGATGTCACTGTACAGGGATAATAAACACAGTGATGTCACCGTACAGGGATAATAAACACAGTGATGTCACCGTACAGGGATAATAAACACAGTGATGTCACCGTACAGGGATAATAAACACTGTGATGTCACCGTACAGAGATAATAAACACAGTGATGTCACAGTACAGAGATAATAAACACAGTGATGTCACCGTACAGGGATAATAAACACAGTGATGTCACCGTACAGGGATAATAAACACAGTGATGTCACAGTACTGGGATAATACACACAGTGATGTCACTGTACAGGGATAATAAACACAGTGATGTCACCGTACAGGGATAATAAACACAGTGATGTCACAGTACTGGGATAATAAACACAGTGATGTCAAAGTCCACGGATAATACACACAGTGATGTCAATGTACAGGGATAATAAACCTCAGATCAACACATTGTGCCCCCATCAGACCTCAAATCAGCGTCTTGTTCCCCCATCAGACCTCAGGTCAGCGTCTTGTGCCCCCATCAGACCTCAGGTCAGCGTCTTGTGCCCCCATCAGACCTCAGATCAGCGTCTTGTGCCCCCATCAGACCTCAGATCAACACAATGTGCCCCCATCAGAGCTCAGGTCAGCGTCTTGTGCCCCATCAGACCTCAGGTCAGCATCTTGTGCCCCCATTAGACCTCAGATCAGCGTCTTGTGCCCCCATCAGACCTCAGATCAACACAATGTGGCCCCATCAGACCTCAGGTCAGCGTCTTGTGCCCCATCAGACCTCAGGTCAGCATCTTGTGCCCCCATTAGACCTCAGGTCAGCGTCTTGTGCCTCCATCAGACCTCAGGTCAGCGTCTTGTGCCCCCATCAGACCTCAGGTCAGCGTCTTGTGCCCCCATCAGACCTCAGGTCAGCATCTTGTGCCCCCATGAGGCCTCAGGTCAGCGTCTTGTGCCCCCATCAGACCTCAGATCAACATAATGTGCCCCCATCAGACCTCAGGTCAGCGCCTTGTGCCCCATCAGACCTCAGGTCAGCGTCTTGTGCCCCCATCAGACCTCAGGTCAGCATCTTGTGCCTCCATCAGACCTCAGGTCAGCGTCTTGTGCCCCCATCAGACCTCAGGTCAGCGTCTTGTGCCCCATCAGACCTCAGGTCAGTGTCTTGTGCCCCCATCAGAGCTCAGGTCAGCGTCTTGTGCCCCCATCAGACCTCAGGTCAGCGTCTTGTGCCCCCATCAGACCTCAGGTCAGCGTCTTGTGCCCCATCAGACCAACACAATGTGGCCCCATCAGACCTCAGGTCAGCGTCTTGTGCCCCATCAGACCTCAGGTCAGCGTCTTGTGCCCCCATTAGACCTCAGGTCAGCGTCTTGTGCCTCCATCAGACCTCAGGTCAGCGTCTTGTGCCCCCATCAGACCTCAGGTCAGCGTCTTGTGCCCCCATCAGACCTCAGGTCAGCAGCTTGTGCCCCCATGAGGCCTCAGGTCAGCGTCTTGTGCCCCCATCAGACCTCAGATCAACATAATGTGCCCCCATCAGACCTCAGGTCAGCGCCTTGTGCCCCATCAGACCTCAGGTCAGCGTCTTGTGCCCCCATCAGACCTCAGGTCAGCATCTTGTGCCTCCATCAGACCTCAGGTCAGCGTCTTGTGCCCCCATCAGACCTCAGGTCAGCGTCTTGTGCCCCATCAGACCTCAGGTCAGCGTCTTGTGCCCCCATCAGACCTCAGGTCAGCGTCTTGTGCCCCCATCAGACCTCAGGTCAGCGTCTTGTGCCTCCATGAGACCTCAGGTCAGCGTCTTGTGCCCCCATCAGAGCTCAGGTCAGCGTCTTGTGCCCCCATCAGACCTCAGGTCAGCGTCTTGTGCCCCCATCAGACCTCAGGTCAGCGTCTTGTGCCCCCATCAGACCTCAGGTCAGCTTCTTGTGCCATCAGACCTCAGGTCAGCGTCTTGTGCCCCCATCAGACCTCAGATCAGCGTCTTGTGCCCCCATCAGACCTCAGATCAGCGTCTTGTGCCCCCATCAGACCTCAGATCAACACAATGTGCCCCCATCAGACCTCAGGTCAGCGTCTTGTGGCCCCCCTCAGACCTCAGATCAACACAATGTGCCCCCATGTGCCCCCATCAGACCTCAGGTCAGCGTCTTGTGCCCCCCTCAGACCAGCGTCTTGTGGCCCCCCTCAGACCTCAGATCAGCCCACCCAGCCACTTTAAAAAAAGCATACTTACCTGTTCTGGTCGCCGCTGTCCTCAGGCTCCCAGCTCCACTGTGTTCCCTGCCGGCGCGCACTATGACCTGACGCTGATCTGAGGTCTGAGGGGGGCGCGGGGTCCCCCATGAAATCATTGGAGCGGGGGCCTGGAGCAGTAGCTCCAGGTGCTCCAATTATAATCCGGCCCCGGCAGCGCGGCAGATATTAGAACATGGCAACCGCATTAAAGTGATACGCGCGCCATGTTCTATGTATCGGACGGCAAGAAAACTCGGTATCGAGCTTCGGTACCGCACTAGGTACTGAAACCGTACCGAGTTTTCGATATATCGTGCAACACTACTTTCAACTACCTCACCCCCCGACACCTGTGTCTTTCCATTGTCCACCACCTCCTCAGACAACACTGGTAAATCCCCACTGTCAGCACACTGAGACTGGAAAAGGTCTTGCGAATTGGGGCAGAGAATGTTCTGGGGTAGCACATCAGAGAAGGGGTGACTATGGGGTTCCAGGGAGTACGTGACCACATGCAATCTCCATCCAAAAAGTCATACTGAGGCTCACCACCATGCTTTACACTGCAATCTTATTGAAAGACAGACAATCAGGGGTTCACCGCCAGGTTGTCAGGCAGCATTTTTAAGTGGGTCACCATTATCGTGTCCCTGAAAATTGCCTTGGGGTCATCACCAGACTATTGGCCAGATTTAGAAAAAATGGTGTAATTAGGGAGCCTCAGAGGCATCCCTACATGCTGTCCCTGGTGTTTCCTATCCATTTCCAAGGTGTTTCCATCTTTTTCTGAGGTTTTCACATGTTGGGGCAAACTTGACTGTGCAGAACCTTTGGCCCCTGCAAAAATATTCGGGTCGACTTTAATGGGATTCGTGATTCGGCTCGAACCCACGAATCCCGCGGAAGATTCGGGCCGAATTCCGAATCCCCGAATATTTTAGGATTCGATCAACTCTAGTGATGAAGTTTCCACGCAGCAGAGGGTGGAAAATCCTGCACATGAAATGATGGACTAGCTCACAGAGTATAATAGAGAATAAGAATAGGAGTCACCGCAAGTACTTGCAGAGGCCAACATTTAGTTCTGTACAACAGGAGATGGTAAAAAGCATATAGCACCACTGATCACAAACTAACAGTCATCCTGCAAAGGCATCTTAATTTGAACTAATAATCCTACAAGGTGTTTGAGTAAAGTGAGTGGGAATTGGAGATTAATAAGGTAAATACAAAGATACAAGGTGTGTTTTACAATCCTTTTTGTGATGGTTAAAAGCACGCAGCCACGCTCTGATTAGGATGGACTGGACACAAGGATTACAGTGACCTATTGATCTTATTGATAATTTACAATGCTGTATTTTAGAACTTGTTTATTATATAGTTTTATGTTTTGCTTTGCCACGAGGGCCCAGTGGAAGATACAGTAACTATTATGTGTACACATATTGGAGAATAATGGGATTATATTTAGGACATGATATTAATATAGGCTGTTAATCATGTTTTTTATGTTTTTTTTTTTTTTTTTTGGGGGGGTTATTTAATAAATACAATTATGTATTTTAGTTGGTATTCCAAACTCAACATTTACGTAAATATATATTTTGCCAGTGTGTGAGAATGCCAGTCTGAAATGATTAGTAAATTAAAATAGTACCCCAACCAAGGCCTCTCAGACAGCCAAGCAAAGTTTCTGTTAAAGTGTAATAACTAGAGATGAGTGAATTTTTCAAAAATTCTATTCGGTTGGTTCGCCGAATTTTCCAAAAAGATTTGATTTGATCCGAATAAATTTGTGTCGAATAGCGTTCAAAAACGGCTACTTCCGGGCTGCAGAGAGCCTGTATAGTGGTGTAGAACACTGTGCCTTGCAGTAACGCGCATAGGGAGTCTGTTGTGGTAGTGAAACAATACTGTGAGCCAGTATAAGACGCAGATAACAGGCGTCGCTCTTAGAATCACCGCACACTTTACGTATTTGGGCAGTTATGGGGCCAAAACTGACCAAATAACTAAAATCTGAACTCAGCCTTACAGGTCAATGTTAGCGCCAGCTATAAAGAACTGTGCAGAGGCCCATGATCCGACTATAGCATGAAAGAGCGCACTCCTTTTACACCAATTCACTGATTCCACATAGATTTCTTACAGAACTTGTTCTATTACACGCTTAAATAAGCAGAGCCCCCCCCAGACAGTGTGAAGATGGCAGTGATAGCAGCATCAGGAGACCACAGAGTGGCATGATGACAGTGTAGAGGTGGCAGTGACAGCAGCTGTAGCATCAGGAGACCACAGAGCGGCACAACGACAGTATATAGGAGGCAGTGGCAGTAGCATTATGAGGCCACACAGTGGCACAATGACAGGGTGGGCAAGTGGCAGCAACTGTAGTAGCCGAATTATGAGGTCACAGAGAGGCCCAATGACAGAGTTTGGAAGTGGCAGCAGTAGTATTAGTAGAATTTTGAGGTCCCAGAGTGGCACAATGACAGACTGGGCAAGTGGTAGCAGCCGTAGTAGTAGAATTTTGAGGTCAGGCCGGAGTGGCACGATGAGGTTATGAGGCCAGAGTGGCACGACAACAGATATGGGAAGGGAAAATTTCTAATCACCACTAATGTCTGTGCCAGAGGAATTGACGTAGAACAAGTGTCAACCGTTGTCAAGTTTGACCTGCACAGTGTGCCAGTGGCAGCAGTAGTATTAGAATTTTGAGGCCACAGAGTGGCATAATTACAGAATGTGGAAGTGGCAGTAGCAGTAAAATTTTTAGGCCACAGAGTGGCACAATGACATATTGAAAATGGCAGTAGAGTCAGTATAATTTTGAGGCCACAGAGTAGCACAACAACATATTGAAAATGGCAGTAGAGTCGGTATAATTTTGAGGCCACAGAGTGGCACAACGACGTTGAAAATGGCAGTAGAGTTAGTATAATTTTGAGGCCACAGAGTGGCACAATGACATTGAAAATGGCAGAGTCGGTATAATTTGGAGGCCACAGAGTGGCACAAGAACATTGAAAATGAGAGTAGAGTCGATATAATTTTGAGGCCACAGAGTGGCGCAACGACATTGAAAATGGCAGTAGAGTCAGTATAATTTTGAGGCCACAGAGTGGCACCACGACATTGAAAATGGCAGGGTCGGTATAATTTTGAGGACACAGAGGGCACAACGACATATTGAAAATGGCAGAAGAGTCAGTATAATTTTGAGGCCACAGAGTGGCACAACGGAATTGAAAATGGCAGAGTCAGTATAATATTGAGGCCACAGAGTGGCACAACGACATTGAAAATGGCAGTAGAGACGGTATAATTTTGAGGCCACAGAGTGGCGCAACGACATTGAAAATGGCAGTAGAGTCAGTATAATTTTGAGGCCACAGAGTGGCACCACGACATTGAAAATGGCAGGGTCGGTATAATTTTGAGGACACAGAGGGCACAACGACATATTGAAAATGGCAGAAGAGTCAGTATAATTTTGAGGCCACAGAGTGGCACAACGGAATTGAAAATGGCAGAGTCAGTATAATATTGAGGCCACAGAGTGGCACAACGACATTGAAAATGGCAGTAGAGTCGGTACAATTTTGAGGCCACAGAGTGACACAATGACAGACCGTGGAAGTGGCGACAGCAGCAGTAGAATTTGGAGGCCATAGAGTGACACAATGACAGACCGTGGAAGTGGCGACAGCAGCAGTAGAATTTGGAGGCCAGGGTGGTACGACTACAGAGATAGGAAGGTAAAAGTTCTCATGACCACAAATGTCTGTTCCCGAGGAATTGATGTAGAGCAAGTATCAACCGTTTTTAAATTTGACCTACACAGTGTGCAAGTGGTAGCAGTAGTATTAAAAATTTGGAGGCCACAGAGTGGCGCATTGACAGACCGTGGAAGTGGCGACAGCAGCAGTAGAATTTGGAGGCCACAGAGTGACACAATGGCAGAGTGCGGAAGTGGCAGCAGCAGTAGAATTTTGAGGCCACAGAGTGGCAGAATGACAGAGTGTGGAAGTGGCAGCAGGAGTAGTAGCAGAATTAGGAGGTCAGAGAGTGGCCCGACAAGATTGAAAATGTCAGTAAGTTGAATTTCCGACTCACAGGCCCACCAAGCAAATATCATATGTCAGTAAGTAGAAATTCGATGCAACAGATTGGTACGGCGACATTATGGAGGCAGTAGTAGTAGCAGCAACAGCAGCCTGGGCAGACTACAGAATGGTATGATGACATTATGGAGGCAGTAGTAGTAGTAGCAACAGCAGCAGCAGGGGCAGACTACAGAATGGTATGACAACATTATGGAGGCAGTAGCAGCATCAGCAGCATGGGCAGACTACAGAATGGTACAACGGCATTATGGAGGCAGTAGCAGCATCAGCAGACTATAGAGTGCCAAGAGTAGTTCAGTTTGTCCTCCCTCTTGGCGGGTGTAAAAAAGGCCCCCATTTTGGACCAGTAGCAAGGGTCTAATAGGGTGGAGAGCCAGTAGTCATCCCTCTGCCGAATGGTGACAATACAGCTGTCACTACGCAAGCAAGTGAGCATGCATAGGGCTATTTGCACAAGTGACTTGGAGGGACTCCCTGCCTCCATCTCCACTGCATACTGCCACGGTGTGTCTCGGTCCTCTACCTCCTCTTCCTCATCGTCCTGTAGCTCCGCTGGCTGCTCCTACTCCTCCTGCTCCTCCTCTCCTGTCACCTGGGTAAAGAAACTACCCATTTCTCTAGGCATTCTTTGTGCTCCAATGTCCTCCTCCTCCTCCAGTTCAGCCCCCACAGGGCACATGTGGCCATGAGATGTAGTTGCCACATCTCCTGTCCCCTGACCAGCCAGATTTAACAGCATCTTTTCCAGGATATGAATGAGTGGAATGACGTTGTTCATCCCGTAGTCCTGGCGACTGACAAATAAAGTGGCCTCCTCAAAGGGCACTAGCAACCGGCAGGTGTCACGCATGAGCTGCCACTGGCTGACATCGAAGTTACAAAGGGGAGTACCTCTGTCCGCTTGGATCATTAAGAAATCGTTTATGGCCTTTCTCTGTTCGTACAGTTGGTCCAACATATGGAGGGTGGAATTCCAATGGGTGGAAACATCACATATCAGCCTATGTTGGGGGACGCCGTTCTGCCACTGTAGCTCAAGAAGGGTGTGCTTGTAGGAGTGGCTGAAGTGCATGCAAAGTTTCCTGGCCATTTTTAGGATGTCTTGCAGATGGGTAGAAGACTTTAGGAACCGCTTGACAACCAGATTGAACACGTGTGCCATGCAGAGCGCATGGCACAGCCCTCCTTGATGCAGAGCAGACACCATGTTCTTCCCGTTGTTGGTCACCATTGTTCCCATTTTGAGTTGTCACAGGGAAAGCTAGTATTAGATTTCTTGATGAATGACCCGGAGCAGTTCCTCCCCTGTGTGACTCCATTCGCCCAGGCAAACCAGGTGTAGAACCGCGTGACACCTCCATACCCTGCACATGTGGTATGCTGGTGGGGCACTGTGAATTGTCCCTGCAGTGGAGGCTGAGGACACAGTAGAGGGTGAGGAGGCAGACATTGTCGCAGGAGCGACGGCATGAGAACGTGGAGGCGGAAGTGGATTAGCCTGGCCAAGTTGCTGGTGTGGCTGTGCAGGAACCCAGTGGGCCGTAAAGGATATATACTGTCCCTGACCGTAACTAGAGCTCCACTTGTCGGCGCTGCCGTGACCTTTGGCAGACACCAACAGGCTCAAGGACTGGCCCACCTTCTGTTCTACATATTTGTGCAGGGCTGGTACTTCCTGTTTGGCAAAGAAATGACGGCTTGGAACTCTCCACCTCGGCTCGGCACAAGCCATCAGTTCTCTGAAAGGTTCAGAGTCCACCACTTGGAAAAGGAGAGACTGCAGCACCAGCAACTTGGCCAGGAGCACGTTCAGCTTCTGTGCCGTTGGATGTGTACACACATACTGCTGTCTCTTGGCAATGGCTTCGCTGATCGATTGCTGACGGAATGACTGACGAGGAGTAGGAGGAGGAGCAGGAACATCAGATGATGGGAAGGACAGACAGCTCCCTTCGGCTGAAGTGGTAGAGCCTTGACTGCCTGAAATCTGTTGGGCGCCACTGGTTGATGCTGCGGATGCTGCGGCCACTGCTGCAGGCTTTACCAACGCACTGGAGCCACTGTTCTCCGAGACTACTTTATGATGACGCTTCATATGTTGACGCAGGGCCATGGTGCCAACATTGGCACCCTGGCCACGCTTCACTTTCTGCCCACAGATTCTACAAACAGCTAGGTTCACCTCACCTGGCAGCTTAACGAAAAACTGCCACACCCGCCGAGTACGTGAATTTACCCTCAACGCTCTTCACTGACTGGCTGCTACCGCCACTTCCTCCTTGAACCGCTGCATCACTACTTTTTGGTCCGGTAGGCTCCTGCGAAGCGGGTCGTCTACCGTGGGCACGTTTGGCTCCCGACCTCCCACTGCTGCCACCCTGCTGACTCCCGGCCACGCTAGCGACCTGCTGGCTCCGTCGCTGCCTCACGGGCAAGCTGCCACCCTCTTCTCCTGATGATGATGAAGGCCCTAATTCACTCGGCTCCCAAGTGCTATTGGCTTCATCATCATCGAGTAGTGTCTGCACGTCGCTGATGTCCTCCTCCACTGTCTGTGGGTAAGAAGCCTGACCACGCGCAACCGTAGCTCCCACGCCACTCTCCTCATCACTTCTTGCCTACCCAACTGAGGAAGCTGCGGATGTCTCCTCCACATCTTGGCTGCCCAGTAGCTGCTAACTGTCCTCCAGTAGCTGCTGACCCTCCTCTAGTAGCTAATCCTCGCTGAAATGTGGAGCTGAGGCAACAGCATACATTACTTCTCCGAGTGAGGGAACAGAAAGGGACAGAGGCAGGTTGAGGACAGGCGAGCGCACAGAGCCTGCTCCCAGGCCATGCCAACTAAGGGTTGTGTCTGACGAACCCACCGGTTCTTGACTGGGGGTCTC
This sequence comes from Rhinella marina, assembly GCA_900303285.1. NCBI lineage: Eukaryota > Metazoa > Chordata > Amphibia > Anura > Bufonidae > Rhinella > Rhinella marina. Next base: position 24,661 of record ONZH01007740.1, read on the forward strand.
TGACATGATTTGGGACGAAGTCGAAGACCGAGTCAACCATTCAAGAACCGCTGGGTTGCTGGCTAAGATCCAACCACTAGATGACACCGGGAGCTCTGGCCTCTCAATGCGACCCCTGCTGCCACTCCACCTTACTCTGCTGCAACCGGTGCCTGCACCAGAAACATTTAGTCATCTGCCACTCCCATGTGCAGGGCCTGTCACTTCTCTGACTGACATTCTGTTTGATCAAATGAAAAAATAAAAAGTACATTAAAACACGCTAAAACGGGCTGTAATTCTCCCACTTCAACACGGAGCGAATAATACGTTTTATGGCAAGAATAACAGCTGCTACAACGCTTTACTATATAGAACTTTGGCTCTGTACGCCTAGTAAAACTCTTTTACTTGAGAATAATACACGCTACAACGGGCTGTAATTGTCTAAGCTAAACACCGAGCGAATAATATGTTTTTTTGGCAACAGCAATAAATGCCAGTAGCTTTGAAAATATAGAACTTTGGCGCTATACGCCTAGTAATAATCTTTTTCTTAAGAATAATACACGCTACAATGGGCTGTAATTGTCCCACTTCAACACCGAGCGAATAATATGTTTTTTTTTGGCAACAGCGATAAATGCCAGTACCTTTTAAAATATAGAACTTTGGCGCTATACGCCTAGTAATAATCTTTTTCTTGAGAATAATACACGCTACGACGGGCTGTAATTGTCGAACTTCAACACCGAGCGAATGATACGCTTTTTGGGCAACAGCAATAAATGCCAGTAGATTTTAAAATATAGAACTTTGGCGCTGTACGCCTAGTAAAACTCTTTTACTTGAGAATAATACACGCTACAACGGGCTGTAATTGTGTCACTTCAACACCGAGCGAATAATACGTTTTTTGGGCAACAACAATAAATGGCAGTAGTTTTAAAATACAGAACTTTGGCGCTGTACGCCTAGTAAAACTCTTTTACTTACGAATAATACACGCTACAACAGGCTGTAATTGTCTCAGTTCAACACTGAACGAATGATACGTTTTTTGGGCAACAGCAATAAATGCCAGTAGCTTTTAAAAGATAGAACTTTGGCGTTGTACGTCTAGTAAAACTCTTTTACTTGAGAATAATACACGCAACAACGGGCTGTAATTGTCTCAGTTCAACACGGAGCGAATAATACGTTTTTTGGGCAACAGCAATAAATGCCAGTAGCTTTTAAAATATAGAACTTTGCGCTATACGCCTAGTAATAATCTTTTTCTTGAGAATAATACATGCTACAACAGGCTGTAATTGTCCCACTTCAACACCAAGTGAATAATACGTTTTTTTTGAAACAGCAATAAATGCCAGTAGCTTTTAAAATATAGTACTTTGGCGCTATAGGCACAGTAATAATCGTTTTCTTGAGAATAATACACGCTACAATGGGCTGTAATTGTCCAACTTCAACACCGAGCGAATAATACGTTTTTTTGGCAACAGCAATAAATGCCAGTAGCTTTTAAAATATAGAACTTTGGCGCTATACGCCTAGTAATAATCTTTTTCCTAAGAATAATACACGCTACAATGGGCTGTAATTGTCCCACTTCAACACAGAGCGAATAATACGTTTTTTTTGTCAACAGGAATAAATGCCAGTAGTTTTTAAAATATATAGAACTTTGGCACTATACGCCTAGCGTATAGTGCCAAAGTGCCAATATGTGCCAATATAATAAATAATCTTTTTCTTGAGAATAATACACGCTACAACGGGCTGCAATTGTCCGACTTCAACACCGAGCGAATGATACGCTTTTTGGGCAAGAGCAATAAATGCCAGTAGATTTTAAAATATAGAACTTTGGCGCTATACGCCTAGTAATATTATTTTTCTTGAGAATAATACACGCAACAACGGGCTGTAAATGTCCCACTTCAACACCGAGCGAATGATACGTTTTTTGGGCAACAGCAATAAATGCCAGTAGCTTTTAAAATACAGAACTTTGGCGCTGTACGCCTAGCAAACTCTTTTACTTGAGAATAATAAACGCTACAATAAGCTGTAATTGTCCCACTTCAACACCGAGTGAATAATACTTTTTTTGGCAACAGCAATACATGCCAGTAGCTTTTAAAATATAGAACTTTGGCGCTATAGGCCTAGTAATAATCTTTTTCTAAAGAACAATACACGCTACAACGGGCTGCAATTGTCCGACTTCAACACCGAGCGAATGATACGCTTTTTGGGCAAGAGCAATAAATGCCAGTAGCTTTTAAAATACAGAACTTTGGTGCTATACGCCTAGTAAAACTCTTTTACTTGATTATAATACACGCTACAACGAGCTGTAATTGTCTCAGTTGAATACCGAGCGAATAATACGCTTTTTGGGCAACAGCAATAAATGCCAGTAGCTTTTAAAATACAGAACTTTGGCGCTGTACGCCTAGCAAACTCTTTTACTTGAGAATAATAAACGCTACAATAAGCTGTAATTGTCCCACTTCAACACCGAGTGAATAATACTTTTTTTGGCAACAGCAATACATGCCAGTAGCTTTTAAAATATAGAACTTTGGCGCTATAGGCCTAGTAATAATCTTTTTCTAAAGAACAATACACGCTACAACGGGCTGTAATTGTCCCACTTCAACACCGAGCAAATAATACGTTTTTTTATTGGCAACAGCAATAAATGCCAGTAGCTTTCAAAATACGGAACTTTAGCGCTCTACGCATCCCTGTATTAGTGGAGGCCTTTGAAGCACCATAAATAGCAAAAGGCAGAAGGGAACCAGCATGCATGTGGAACCAACACCCCCTGATTATACGGAAGCCAAGGTTGGCACATAACAGGTAGAAAATAGTGTTAGGCTCCCGTCCTACAGAGATAACCTTGACGATTTGGTTGACGGGCCCAGAAAATTTTGTACAAAATATATTTGCCAAGAAGCTGCAAGCATAGCATTAGCTCCAGAATACCTCCTATCTCTATGGCATTTTGTGCTTTATCTGGTTGGCAGTGTGGCGTTGCATTGTATGTATTTTCCTTTCCTTATGCATTTAGCCATAGCAATGTGCACCTGCGCACTGGGATGTGCTGACTAAATTCCCCTTTTTTTCTTTGTAAGTTTGTACTGAAGGTTTGGCTACTCCATTTGGTCATGCACTCCTGACTAGCCCCATCTGCCCCATAAGCTGATTTTAATTAGTGTAACTATAAAGCCGAGTGGACTCGGCATGCATGTTGGTACCTGCATCCCTGTATTAGTGGAGGCCTTTGAAGCACCATAAATGGCAAAAGGCAGAAGGGACCCAGCATGCATGTGGAACCAACACCCCCTGATTATACGGAAGCCAAGGTTGGCACTAGGAATGAGCGAACCAAACCGTAACGAACCAGATTCGTTACGAACCTTCCCAAAAGTTCGGTTTGTCGCCGAACCGAATTTTGAGAAAGTTTGTAACGAATCTGTTTAAAGTAACGGCGACGCAAAATATACGCATATTTATTGAGAATGTACGCTAATGCGTACGGTAATGCGTATGAATTCATAAAATGCGCACACATTAGCGAACATTCTCAACTATGCGTATATTTAGGGTATGGAATATGCCATATGCCATATTCCATACCCTATATATATGGATATTTGAGAATGTTCACTAATGTGTACACGCATTAGCGTACGCATTAAAAGTCAGCGGGTGGAACGTACTGAGACTCCAGAGGAGGTGTTGGCTGTAAGCATCCAGTGCCACACCTGATATCCTGTCCCAGCCACCGGAGGAAAGTAGCAGTGGTCCTGACTTTGATGATGATGTCGCTGATCGGACGTGGCGCCCTCAAGCAGCATTATCCTCAGCATCATCAGTGGAGGAAATAGAGGTGTCACCGACGCAGCAACATCCCACTGTTGCAAGCAACCGAGGCACAAGAGGGAGGGGTAGAAGAGAAGCTACCAGGCAGAGATCACCCTCTCAAAGCCTTGGTCCTGAGAGGGCACCCTCAGGCAGCAGTGGCAGTCAACAGCCAGCAAGACCCCCCGTGGCTGTCAGCAAAACCACGGTCCTCAGTCGTCTGGCAGTTCTTCCGCCTGGGGACAGATAAGCATATCGCTTTGTGCCTGCTGTGCAATGAGAGGGTCAGTCGTGGTAGGGGAGATAATCTCGGGACAACATCCATGCGAAAGCATATGGAAAGGCAACACCAACAGCCCTGGAAGAACCGTGACCCCAATACCACCTCCTGTCAGGATGCATCATACACTGCAGATCCCATCATGCAGCATCCTCTCACTGGAACTCAGGGCTCGTCAGCCTCAGTTGCCAGCAGCAGCACAGTGTCACTGCCATGTACACCGCTAATGAGGCAGCAATCCCTGACTGAGTCCATGGGCAGACGTCAGGTGTATTCCAGCAGCCATCCCATGGCCCAGAAACTGACCGGACACCTGAATAAGCTGCTGGTGCTTCAGTCCCTGCCCTTCAACCTCGTGGACTCCCAGCCTTTCAGGGATTTCATGGCGTGTGCGCACCCCAGATGACAAGTCCCCAGCCGCCACTACATCTCTGGAAAAGCTGTCCCATCACTGCACAGTTATGTGCAGAAAAAGGTGGGCGACTCATTGGGACTCTCGGTGTCCAAGAGTGTGCACCTGAGTGCTGATGTCTGGTCCTCAAATTATGGCCAAGAGCAGTACATGTCTGTTACTGCCCATTGGGTCAACATCCTCCCAGAAGACCATCAGGAAGTTGGCCCATTCTTGCCACTGTCACCTCCACGGTGCTTTAGGGGGCCATCAGCGGGAAGCAGAAGTTCTGCCTCCACCACCTTGCAAACATCCGCCGCTTCTACTGCAGTCCAACCTGCCCCGGTGTCTTACCACCGATGTCAGGCCCAGCGCTCTCAGGCTGTCCTCCATTTGGTGAGCCTGGGTGAAAGGAGACACAGTGGGCAGGAGCTCCTCCGGACCATCAGGGAGGAGGTAGATCAATGGCTGACCCCCACGTCAACTAACGGTGGGAAGTGTGGTAGCAGACAATGGGAGGGACATTGTCTCTGCAGTGCAGCAGGGAGGGCTGAGTTATACACCTTGTATGGCACATGTGATAAACCTCATAGTGCACAGGTTTCTTAGATCATTTCCTGCACTACAAGACCTTATGAGGATGTCACGCAGAGTGTGCAAACACTTCAGCCACTCCTACACTGCAAGGAACACCCTGCTCAGGATCCAGAGACAGTGCAGTCTGCCCCAACATCGGCTAATCTGCGATGTCCCAACACGCTGGAATTCTGCCCTCCATATGCTGGACCACCTGTACGAGCAAAGGTCAGCCGTTACAGACTACCTCATGGGGCAATCAGGCAGCTTCACGCCACAGTGCGACTTCCAAGTCACACACTGGCAGATGATGCGTGAAGTCTGCCAATTGTTGATCCCTTTTGAGGACGCGACTTTGTTTGTGAGCAGGAATGACTATGGGATCAACGACATCATCCCACTCGTCCATGTTCTGGAAAGTGCGCTGAAAAGCATCATCAGCGAGGATTCCCAGGCCACCACTCCAAGGCTGAACATCGCCTTGAGCCCAGAGATGGATGAAGTGCAGATGGAGGGTGAGGAGGAAGATGTCCATGCCCAGCCATTCCACACACCGCCACCTGGCTTCTCTGCCTCTCAATCACAGGAGGAGATGGAGTATGAGGTGGTAGAGGAAGCGGAGGAAGACCCCAGCAGACCCTGGAACTATACCGAGGACAGTGTAGAGGAGAGGCGCTCATTGTCCTTGGTGCAGATGGCAGGTGCCTGCGGAGTGTCTGAGGGTGT
>ONZH01007741.1:0-36708 GCA_900303285.1 Rhinella marina
CGCTGACGATGGTGGGTGTAAGAAGGATCACTTGGCATCAATGTGTCATCAGCGGTGGCAGCATCAGAATATTTGTGACAGGTAGCCAGAAGAAACAGTCAAAAAACCAGTAAGAATGATCTAATCTGACGCATAGGCGTTGGTGGTTGGAAATCTGCTGGTCCACGCCTGATCATCTTGACAAAGTCAGTCTCTCCACATTTGGGTGGACAGGCTAGTTCTCCTTGGGTAACTATGCCCGCCCTAAACACCCACTCTGATGACACACTACTGGCCGGGAAGGACAGCTTTTTCAGAGCAAACTCGGCCAATTGCGGCCACAAATCTAGTTTGGCTGCCCAGTAGTCAAGCGGATCTTCAATGACGGATGGCAGGGTGCTGTCCAAGTATGCCCCAACCTGCTGTTTCAGGTCATCTTCCAGGTCTAGATGATGCTACTGGTGAGTAGTTTCTTCACTATGCGGGTGAAGAAAGCTGCTCATCAGACTGTAGACTCAGTGCTGCTGCTGCTGACAGAGCTGGTACTGCTACTGCCACCCCTAACCCTCTCAGCAGCCATGGCAATGGAACAGGAGCGCAGAGGGCCCCCCCGTCAGACCTGCGAGAGGAAGGACGATGGTGCAGATAGGTAGCGGCCAACTGACTACATAGGATATCTCTATAGTAGTTCAGTTTGTCCTACCTCTCGGCGGATGTAAAAAAGGCCCCCATTTTGGACCGGTAGCGAGGGTCTAATAGGGTGGAAAGCCAGTAATCATCCCTCTGCCGAATGGTGACAATACGGCTGTCACTACGCAAGTGACTCGGAGGGACTCCCTGCCTCCGTCTCCACTGCATACTGCCACGGTGTGTCTGGGTTCTCTGCCTCCTCTTTCTCATCGCCCCGTAGCTCCGCTGGCTGTTCCTGCTCCTCCTCTCCTGTCACCTGGGTACAGAAACTACCCATTTCTCTAGGCATTCTTTGTGCTCCAATGTCCTCCTCCTCCTCCAGTTCAGCCCCCACAGGGCTCATGTGGCCATGAGATGTAGTTGCCACATCTCCTGTCCCCTGACCAGCCAGATTTAACAGCATCTTTTCCAGGATATGAATGAGTGGAATGACGTTGTTCATCCCGTAGTCCTGGCGACTGACAAATAAAGTGGCCTCCAGTATGAGTTCATGAGTGATATTTTTTATTTTATTTATGCATGTTCAACATAAGTGGTATACAAGCAACGTTTCGGGCCCAAATGAGGTGCCCTTCATCAGGCTTAATGTTTAGGTATAGGCTCGAGGGGTATGGCGTCGTGCCCTGCACATGTGATATGCTGGTGGGGCACTGTGAATTGTCCCTGCAGTGGAGGCTGAGGACACGGTGGAGGGTGAGGAGGCAGACATTGTTGCAGGAGAGACAGCATGGGAACGTGGAGGTGGAAGCGGCATCACCTGGTCAAGTTGCTGGTGTGGCTGTGCAGGAACCACATTTACCCAGTGGGCCATAAAGGACATATACTGTCCCTGACCTTAATTAGAGCTCCACACGTCGGCGCTGCCATGAACTTTGGCAGACACCGACAGGCTCAAGGACTGGCCCACCTTCTGTTCTTCATATTTGTGAAGGGCTGGTACTGCCTGTTTCGCAAAAAAATGACGGCTTGGAATTCTCCACCTTGGCTCGGCACAAGCCATCAGTTCTCTGAAAGGTTCAGAGCCTACCTCTTGGAAAGGGAGGGACTGCAGCACCAGCAACTTGGCAAGGAGCATGTTCAGCTTCTGCGCCATTGGATGTGTACATGCATACTTTTGGCAATGGCTTCGCTGATCAATTGCTGACGGAATGACTGACGAGTAGTAGGAGAAGGAGCAGGAGCATCAGATGATGGGAAGGACAGACAGCTCCCTTCGGCTGAGGTGGTGGAGCCTTGACTGCCTGAAATCTGTTGGGCGCCACTGGTTGATGCTGCGGATGCTGCTGCTGCAGGCTGGACCACCACACTGGAGCCACGGTTCTCCCAGGCCTCTTTATGGTGACGCTGTATATGTTGACACAGGCCATGGTGCCAACATTGGCACCCTGGCCACGCTTCACCTTCTGCTCACAGATTCTACAAATAGCTAGGTTGACCTCAACCGGCGGCTTAACGAAAAACTGCCACACCGCCGAGTACGTAAACTTACCCACAACATTCCTCACTGACTGGCTGCTACCACCACTTCCTCCTTGAACCGCTGCACCACTACTTTCCGGCCTGGTAGGTTCTTGCAAAGCGGGTCGTCTACCTCGGGCACGTTTGGCTCCCAACCTCCCACTGCTGCCACCCTGCTAACTCCCGGCCACGCTAGCAACCTGCTGGCTCCGTCGCTGCCTCACAGGCAAGCTGCCACCCTCTTCTCCTGATGATGATGAAGGCCCTAATTCACCCGGCTCCCAAGCGCAATCGGCTTCATCCTCATCGAGTAGAGACTGCACGTCGCTGATGTCCTTCTCGACTGTCTGTGGGTCAGGAGCCTGACCGCGTGCAACCCTAGCTCCCACGCCACTCTCCTCATCACTACTTGGCTGCCTAACTGAGGAAGCTGCGGATGTCTCCTCCACATCTTGGCTGTCCAGTAGCTGCTGACTGTCCTCCAGTAGCTCGTCCTCGCTGTAAAGTGGAGCTGAGCCCACAGCATACTTTACTTCTCTGGGTGAGGGAACAGAAAAGGACAGAGGCAGGTTGAGGACAGGTGAGCACACAGGTCCTGCTCCCGGGCCTGCCAACTAAGGGTTGTGTCTGACAAACCCACCGATTCTTGACTGGTGGTCTCTGACGTCATTTGGGACGAAGTCGAAGACCAAGTCAACCATTCAAGAACCGCTGGGTTGCTGGTCAAGACCCAACCTCTAGATGACACCAGGAGCTCTGGCCTCTCAACATGCCCCCTTACTCTGCTGCGACCTGTGCCTGCACCAGAAAGATTTAGGCCTATGCCACTCCCCTGTGCAGGGCCTGTCACTTCTCTACCTGACATGCTGTTTGATCAAATAAATAAATAAAAAGGAAATTAAAACACGCTACAAAGGGCTGTAATTTTCCCACTTCACCACACAACGGCTAATAAGTCTTTTGTCACCACTAATAACCGACAGAAGGTTTGACAAAATTGAACTTTAGCGCTGTAGGCCAAATCAACCTTTTTTTTGCTACTACTACACACTACACAGTGCTGTAATTTTCCCACTTGACCACACAACGGCGAATAAGTCTTTTGCCACCACTAATAACTGACAGAAGGTTTGACAAAGTTTAACTTTGGCTCTGTAGGCCAACTAAAACTTTTTTGACAATAATACACGCGACAAATGGCTATAATTGTCCCACTTCAGCACCGAGCGAATAATACTGTTTTTTTTTTTGCCACAGTAATATATGCAAGAATGTTTTAAAATATAGAACTTTGGAACTGTAGGTCAAATCAACCTTTTTTGGGCTACTACTACACGCTACAAATGGCTATTTACCCACTTCAGCACCGAGCAAATAATACGTTTTTTTGGCAACAGTTGTAAATGCCAGTAGCTTTGTAAATGCCAGTAGCGCTGTACGCCTACTAAAACTTTTTTTTGGACAATAATTCACGCTACAAAGGGCTGTAATTTTCCCACTTCAGCACCGAGCAAATAATACGTTTTTTTTGCAACACTAATAGCTGCTAGAACACTTTACTATACATAACTTTGGCACTGTACGCATACTAAAACTTTTTTGGGACAATAATACAAGCTACAAAGGGCTATAATTTTCCCACTTCAGCACCGAGCAAAGAATACGTTTTTTTGGCAACAGTAATAAATGCCAGTAGCTTTTAAAATATAGAACTTTGGCGCTGTAGGCCAAATCAACCTTTTTTTTACAATAATACACACTACAAATGGCTGTAATGTTCCCACTTCAGCACCAAGCGAATAATACTTTTTTTGCAACACTAATAGCTGCTAGAACACTTTACTATATATAACTTTGGCGCTGTACGCCTACTAAAGCTTTTTTTTAACTATAATACATGCTACAAAGGGCTGTCACTTTGCCACTTCAGCACAGAGCGAATAACAAGTTTTTTTCGTGCCAGTAATAAACGCCAGAAGGTTTGCCAATAAATAACTTTGCCGCTGTACTCCAACTAAAACTTTTTATAGCCACTAATACACGTTACAAAGGGCTGCCATTTTCCCACTTCACCACAGCTAATAAGCCCCAACAGCAAAAAAGTGCTGTACTAAATGTAACTACAGCAAACAAGGGTTAACAAAACCCCAATAACCAGAATTACAGAGGAAAACCTGACATGAGCAGCTGTAGCATAGAAATTTTGAATCCCAGTCCCTCTCACACTGTCTCTAAACACCCTATTGAACCCTGTTCTGCTTCAATACTTCACTCCCTATCCTTTCCCTACACTTCTATTCAGCAATTTGTACTTTTGATGAGGTTTTGTAACACTTTCCCTAGCGCCTGCAAACGTCTCTCCCTGCACTAAGTTCACTGTAGAATGACAGAATCCAAAACGGCTGACGGTATTTATAGGGCTGTGACATCACAGGGCTGGCTGACTGCTGATTGGCTGCATGCATGGCATTGTGGGTGATCCCTCCCTCCCTCATGTACCTTTCTCCATGTCCAAACACGTGCAGCCACCATTTTAGTGAAAAAAAAACAAAAACGATTTGTCACCACGAATCGTCAGGAAATTCTAAATCAGTGTGAATCGAATAATTCCTGAAATTTGGATCAAACTCCACTTCGTCAGATTCGATTCGCTCATCTCTAGTCAAGAGTAAGCGCACTCCTTTTACACCGTCGTCAGCTGATTCCACATAGATGTCTACAGAACCTGTTCTATTAAAAGCTTATACAAGTAGAGCCCCCCCCCCCGACAAAGTGGAAAGGGTATCAGCAGTAAGTTTGTGTTGATATCACTGATTATTTTGCTCTTCCTCTGATCCATCAGAACAATAACCCCCCAAAAATAGATCCTGTCTGTTGAGTCAATCAATATTGCTAAAGCCAAAAAAAACAGGAGTGGATCCAAAACAGAGATGACACATGAATGGAATATTTTCATGTCTTCTGTGTTTTGTACCAACTCCTGCTTTTGGCTACCATATCATAAGCCAGTTCTGATGCAAAATAGGGACCATGTCATAAAAGTCTTACAGCTGCTACATAGACAGGATCCATTGTACGTCTCATATTTCCTTCCTTCTGACAAACCAGAATAAGGGTAAAATAAATGATGTCAACCAGGCCAAAAAGGCAAAATAGTGGCCCAGTCATGGAGTGGGGAGGGTGGAAACATCATGAGAAAACCACAGAGTGACCCAATGACATAGTGTTGAGGTAGCAGCAGCATGAGGAGACCACAGAGTAGTGATGTGGCAGCAGCATGAGGAGCCAAAAAATGATGAATGAGGCAGCACTACTTATCCATGTCAGGTTCAAGCGGTGGTGGTGCCAGCAGTGTTAGGCCTCAGCCTCCAGGCCCCCGAAGATCACGTAGTAAAATGTAGAAAACCACGGCACTCGCTGTCTTCATGCAATCGTGAGTTTATTCACCAACAAAGCGACGTTTCGGCTCTAAGAGCCTTTTTCAAGCAAATGTATAAAAGCTATACCAGACATATATAAGGGTGAAACCCATATGTGATTGGGTGAAATCAGGCTTGGAACCAGCCCACCTGGCCGGCTCCGCCCATACATCATTACAAAGTGCAAGTGACAGTCTATCACTCCCTTAACAAGAGTACAACACGAACAATAAATATAAGAAACAATATGCATACCACATTCTCCTGATATGTTTCCCAAAGTCATGCTCGATCTCCCGTGCGAATCGGCGTGCCACCGATCAAACAGCGCATGCGTACACCGATCCTAGTAGTTTATGGCAACTCTCCCATATCACCTCAATTAAATTTTACCAGATTGCATCTACCATGTAAGACCAGACTCAATACCTATTACAAGGAGGTACTAATCTAAAGGTATGGAGACGGTCAATTTTTCGCTACTCCCGATCCTATGCTTAGAGCATACCATCGGATCGGAGGTAACCTACTGCGCATGCGCCTACCGTAAGTAGGCGCATGCGCAGTAGGTTACCTCCGATCCGATGGTACGAAACTTTTTTTTTTTTTTACTTTTTGTTAAGTCCCCCAAGTGGACCACAACTCACAATCATCAGATGTCATTTGCTCCATTAGTCTGTATAGAAATCACTATATCACAGTTCAGTGCTGCCATCAAGTGGCCTGAAGTGGAATATACTACCAATGAGCCTGGAAGCCTAGTACAGGCTGCGGCTTATTTATAGAACAGGGTGCTTTCCCCAATCTCAGCTGGGGGAAAACGCCCTGAAGGTTTTTAACACTCTCAGATGCCATGAGTAAGGGGAACTCATTGCTGTGAGGGGAGGGGGCATGTGGCGTATTCTGGGACCATGAGGGTGAAGAACTGTGTGAGGAGCTTTATGGGGTGTAAATCTATGAAGGAGGGACGGAATCGACAGAATGTAACTGTGTTTTTAGTACATTATTACAAGATATGGGGCCCCACTTTTGATTTTGCCCAGGACCACATTTTTTCTAAAACCGGCCCTGGGTAGCAGCAGCATGAGGAGACCACAGAGTGGCCCAGTGACATAGTGTTCAGGTAGCAGCAGCATGAGGAGGAGCCACAGAGTTGGTGATGCGGCAGCAGCATGAGGAAGGGGTGATGCGGCAGCAGATGAGGAGACCACAGAGTGGTGATGCGGCAGCAGCATGAGGAGACCACAGAGTGGTGATGCGGCAGCAGCATGAGGAGACCACAGAGTGGTGATGCGGCAGCAGCATGAGGAGACCACAGAGTGGTGATGCGGCAGCAGCATGAGGAGACCACAGATTAGTGAAGAGGCAGCAGCATGAGGAAGACCACAGAGTGCCCAGTGACATAGTGTTGAGGTAGCAGCAGCATGAGGAGATGACAGAGTAGTGATCTGGCAGCAGCATGAGCGAGACCACAGAGTGGTGATGTGGCAGAAGCATGAGGAGACCACAGAGTGGTGATGTGGCAGCAGCATGAGGAGACGACAGAGTGGTGATGCGGCAGCAGCATGAGGAGACCACAGAGGGGTGATGTGGCCACAGCATGAGGAGACCACAGAGTGGTGATGTGGCAGCAGCATGAGGAGACCACAGAGTGGTGATGCGGCAGCAGCATGAGGAGACCACAGAAGTGGTGATGCGGCAGCAGCATGAGGAGACGACAGAGTGTGATGCGGCAGCAGCATGAGGAGACGACAGAGTGGTGATGCGGCAGCAGCATGATGAGCAGCATGAGGAGACACAGAGTGTGATGCGGCAGCAGCATGAGGAGACCACAGAGTGGTGATGCGGCACAGCAGCATGAGGAGACCACAGAGTGATGTGGGACCACAGAGTGGTGATGCGGCAGCAGCATGAGGAGACACAGAGTGATGGAGCAGCATGAGGAGACCACAGAGTGGTGATGCGGCAGCAGCATGAGGGACCACAGAGTGGTGATGCGGCAGCAGCATGAGGAGACCACAGAGTGTGGTGATGCGGCAGCAGCATGAGGAGACCACAGAGTGGTGATGCGGGCAGCAGCATGAGGAGACACAGAGTGGTGATGCGGCAGCAGCATGAGGAGACCACAGAGTGGTGATGCGGCAGCAGCATGAGGAGAACACAGAGTGGGATGCGGCAGCAGCATGAGGAGACCACAGAGTGGTGATGCGGCATGCAGGCATGCAGCATGAGGAGACCACAGAGTGGTGATGCGGCAGCAGCATGAGGAGACCACAGAGTGTGTGGATGCGGCATCAGCAGCATGAGGAGACCACAGAGTGGTGATGCGGCAGCAGCAGTGGGAGAGACAGAGTGGTGATGCGGCAGCAGCATGAGGAACCACAGAGTGGGTGATGCGGCAGCAGCATGAGGAGACACAGAGTGGTGATGCGGCAGCAGCATGAGGAGACCACAGAGTGGTGATGCGGCAGCATGAGGAGACCACAGAGTGGTGATGCGGCAGCAGAGCATGAGGAGACACAGAGTGGTGATGCGGCAGCAGCATGAGAGACCACAGAGTGGTGATGCGGCAGCAGCATGAGGAGACCACAGAGTGGTGATGCGGCAGCAGCATGAGGAGACCACAGAGTGGTGATGCGGCAGCAGCATGAGGAGACCACAGAGTGGTGATGCGGCAGCAGCATGAGGAGACCACAGAGTGTGTGCGGCATGCGGCAGCAGCATGAGGAGACCACAGAGTGGTGATGCGGCAGCAGCATGAGGAGACCACAGAGTGGTGATGCGCAGCAGCATGAGGAGACCACAGAGTGATGCGGCAGCATGAGGAGACATGTGTGATGCGGCAGCAGCATGAGGAGACCAGAGAGAGTGGTGATGCGGCAGCAGCATGAGGAGACCACAGAGTGGTGATGCGGCAGCAGCATGAGGAGACCACAGAGTGGTGATGCGGCAGCAGCATGAGGAGACCACAGAGTGGTGATGCGCAGCAGCATGAGGAGACCACAGAGTGGTGATGCGGCAGCAGCATGAGGAGACCACAGAGTGGTGATGCGGCAGCAGCATGAGGAGACCACAGAGTGGTGATGCGGCAGCAGCATGAGGAGACCACAGAGTGGTGATGCGGCAGCAGCATGAGGAGACCACAGAAGTGGTGAGGAGCCACAGAGTGATGCGCAGCAGCATGAGGAGACCACAGAGTGGTGATGCGGCAGCAGCATGAGGAGACCACAGAGTGGTGATGCGGCAGCAGCATGAGGAGACCACAGAGTGGTGATGCGGCAGCAGCATGAGGAGACCACAGAGGGGGAGAGATGAGGAGACCACAGAGTTGGTGATGCGGCAGCAGCATGAAGGAGACCACAGAGTGGTGATGCGGCAGCAGCATGAGGAGACCACAGAGTGGTGATGTGGCAGCAGCATGATGGAGACCACAGAGTGGTGATGCGGCAGCAGCATGAGGAGACCACAGAGTGGTGATGCGGCAGCAGCATGAAGACCACAGAGTGGTGATGCGGCAGCAGCATGAGGAGACCACAGAGTTGGTGATGCGGCAGAAGCATGAGGAGACCACAGAGTGGTGATGCGGCAGAGCATGGGCCACAGGTGGGGCAGAGATGAGGAGACCACAGAGTGGCCCAGTAACATATTGTTGAGGTAGCAGCAGCATGAGGAGACCACACAGTAGTGATGTGGCAGCAGCATGAAGAGACCACAGAGTGGTGAAGTGACAGCATCATGAGGAGACCACAAAGTGGCCCAGTGATATAGTGTTGAGGTGACAGCAGTATGAGGAGACCACAGAGTAGTGATGTAGCAGCAGCATGAGGAGACCACTGTTTGATGAGGTGGCAGCAGCATGAGGAGACCACAGAGTGGGGAGGTGGGGGCAGTACCAGTACCAGCTGAAGATGGCAACATGGAGCACCTGGCAACAGGTAGCATCAGAATAGTAGCTGAAGCAGGTAGCCAGAAGAAACAGGTCTCTTTTGTCAAAGTGTTGGTTTTGCACCATGGTTGAGCTAGTCTGATGCATCAGGCACTCATGTTTGAAAATCCTGGCTGATCCACGCCTGATTCATCTTTACAAAGGTTAGTTTCTCCACATTTTGGGTGAATAGGGGAGTTCTCCTTGGGGTAACTATGCCCCACTCTGATGCCACACTGCAGGCTGGGCAGGAAAGCTTGTCCAGGAAAAACTTGGCCAGTTGCAGCCACAAATCTAGTTTGGCTGCCAAGTAGTCCAGGGGATCTTCGCTGTGGGGTGGCACAGTATACTCCAAGTATGCCACAACCTGCTGGTTCAGGTTCTGCTCTATGTCTAGCTACTGCTGCTGTTGAGTAGTTTCTTCAGTAGGCTCATCAGTGACTCTAGACTTAAGTTGCTGCTGATGGAGCTGGTACTGCTGCTGCCCCCACCCCCCGCCCCGTCAGCAGCCATGGCAGTGGAACGTCCCCTGGCAGACCTGCGTGAGGATGGGCGATGGCACACATAGACAGCGGCCAACTGACTACATAGGATGAGTCGATAGTAGTTCAGTTTGTCCTCCCTCTCAGCAGGTGTATAAAAGGCCCCATTTTGGACCGGTAGCAAAGGTCTAACATGGTGGAGAGCCAGTCGTCCTCCCTCTGCCGAATGGTGACAATTCGGCTGTCACTACGCAAGCATGTCAGCATGCATCGGGCCACTTATGCAAGTGACTCGGATGGGCTCCCCACCTCCATTTCCACTGCATACTGCCACCATGTGTCTGGGTCCTCTACCTCGTCTTCCTCAATCACCCTGAAGCTCCTCTGGCTGGTCCTGCTCCTGCTGCTCCTCCTCTCCTGTTACCTGTGTAGAAAAACCACCCATTTCCCCCGCATTGCTTGTGCTTCAATGTCTTCCTCTTCCTCCTCCAGTTCAGCCCCCACAGGGTTCATGTGGCAGTGAGATGTAGTCGCCACGGATTCATGTCCTGGAACAGATGCTGCTAAATCTGGCCAGGGAACAGGAGACGTGGCTGACAAATATAGTGGCCTCCTCAAAGGGCACGAGCAAACGGCAGGTGTCACGCATGAGCTGCCACTGACTAACATCGAAGTTACACAGTGGAGTACCTCTGTCCGCCTGTTATTGGCCTTTCTCTGTTCATATAATCCAACAGCTGGAAACATTGCATATCAGCCTATGTTGGGGGACGCCGTTCTGCCACTGCAGCTCAAGGAGGGTGTGGTTTGAGGGAGTGGCTGAAGTGCATGCAAAGTTTCCTGGCCATTTTCAGGATGTCTTGCAGATGGGGTGAAGACTTCAGGATCCGCTTTACAACCAGATTGAACACGTGCACCATGCAGGGCGCATGGCACAGCCCTCCTTGATGCAGTGCTGACACCATGTTCTTCCCGTTGTCAGTCACCATGGATTTTGAGTTGTTGAGGAGAAAGCCAGGATTTGATTTCTTGATGAAGGATGCAGAGCATTTCCTCCCCTTTATGATTCCTTTCACCCAGGCAAACTAGGTACAGAACCTTATGACACCGCCGTGCCCTGCACAAGTGGTATGCTGGAGGGGCGCTGTGAATTGTCCCTGCAGTGGAGGCTGAGGACACGGTGGAGGATGAGGAGGCAGAGACGGACATTGTCGCAGGACCAACGGCGTGAGAACATGGAGGCGGAAGTGGCGTTATCTGGCCAAGTTGCTGGTGTGGCTGGGCAGAAATACTTCCCGTGCTGAGGGAACTGATAATGACAGAGGAAAGTTCAGGACAGGTGGGGGCACAGGACCTGCTCCCGGCCATGCCAACTAAGCATCAAGTCAGAGGAACCCACTGACTCTTGGCTGGGTGTGTCTGATGTTACTTGCAATGAAGTCGAAGACTAAGTCAACCATTCAAGCACCGCTGGGTTGCTGGTCACGACATGACCGCTAGATGACACCGGGAGCTCAGGCCTCTTGTGACTCCTGCTGCCTCCCTGGCGACAGAAATATTTTGGCCACTGCCCGTTCCCTTTAAAGGGCCTGTCACTTGTGTGACATACTGTATAATAAAAGAACTAAATAAAAATTAAAATAATAACCCACAGAATAAACGGCAATTAAGACATATATATTAGAGATGAGCGAATCTATTCGACGTTTCATAGATTCGAATGTATGCAATTTTCTACTCTGAAGCGAATCCAGATTTTTTCAGATTCGTTCCGTTCAAATCGTAAATGTTCTTAAACCTTTGTACGCATTCGCTATGTACTTGTCTGATGAATTGTACGCAAATGCTACGTATGCTACGTTAATTTATACGCTGATACGTACGAATTCAGTTAATTAGCGAACTTTTACTGTATGTTCGTTATTCGTTCGGAAATAGGCGGCAAAAAGCCCGGGAAGAAAGTGGTCACCTGACCTAGTGGGAAGGGCTTGCTTTGATTGGCCCATAGGCTCGGTAAGCCTGTGACGCATCAGTTGTGCTGCGACTGCTGAGACGAGCAGAAGCACTGTCTGTGAAGTTCTGAAAGACAGAGAACTGTTGTCTTCAAATTGTGGTGTAATTGTTCATCGTTATGGGCATCCATAATACAGATATCAGGGCCAGTGCAGGACAAGTGCAGGGCCAGTGCAGGGCTAGTAATTAATCAGGCAGGGAGAGAGACAAAGACCTGCAGGGCCACAGTCAAGTGAAAATGTCTGGCATGGAAAAGCAAAAGGGTCCCAGTTCCAGACAGACCTCGAGCTCCAAAAAAAAGAAGAAGGTGGCACAGGGCAGCAGTGGCAAAGGACATATAGCCGCAACTTCTACTGGTAGAATTCATAGTAGTTGGCCACTGTTCCACCAGACTAACCCACCAAGGTGCAAAATTGTAGTGGAGGAGAAAGTAGATGAGGTGGAGCAGAAGAAAGCACTCATCTCAATCACAGCCGGATGATGTGCTTTCTTCTGCTGATACAGTATCATGTAGCCAGGGGTCAGACTCAAAAAGGTTCCTCCTGCTCCACCATTCCGCTCCAGCAAAGCCCGTCATTTTCTGCCACCTCTCAGCCTTCAGTGCCCCCTCCTAGTGGTGTGACTTCTGCATTTTATCAAATAAAAAGCCCACCGAACCCCATCACACAATCCGACAGATGTGGAGAAAAGCCTCCCTGATGATTTTTTAGAGAGCAGTCACAGTTTGGACTGCCTGGAAGTGGAGGTTAGTGGGGAACAGCCTATATTGCAGTCAGAAAAAAGTGGGGGTGGGGAGTCTGATGATGATGTGTTAGACAGGAGGACCTGGGAGGCGGATCGGGCTGGTGAGGAGGATTTGATCTCCGAGGAGGAGGGCGGTGGTAGTGGCAGCAACAGAGGGCACATGCGAGTTAGGCCCAGGGACAGGCCTGCCATGGGAACTAGTGAGACCCCAAGTATGGTGAGGCCGACATCAGGGTTTAAGCGTGCAAGGGCTACAAGCTTGGCCAGCTCTGGAGGGCGCACGTTGAGTGTGTGGAAGTATTTCACCACTCTGCCAGGGGACATCAGCACGGCCACGTGCAATTTCTGTAAACAACGTAGGGACCACTGCTCTGTGGAACCATCTGAAGCGCATCATGCCGCAAATTTGTCTTACCAAGGTGGATTAGAGCAGCGCAATAATACTGAAGAGCTGGTTACTTCTCCTGGGGTCCCTTGCGTCAGGCATGCCGCATCCAGGGGCGTAACTCAGCCCACATCCAGGGGCGTAACTAGTACATACACCTCGTCGTCAACCATGTGCGTTTCTCCGCCTCCTCTTATTCGTCAGCCGTCCATCGTCGAGTGCGTGGCCAGGAAGCAAGTATACGCAACAAGTAATCCAACAGTGAGCAAACTTAATTGTCACCTGACCAAGTTGCTGGCTATGCAGTTTCTTCCGTACAATTAAGTTGACTGCACAGCTTTTAGGGAGCTGATGCCTTGCGCTCAGCCGCACTAACAGATCCCTAGCCGGCATTACTTTTCACAAAGCTATCCACACCCTTTACTCGCACGTGTCAGACAATATAGGACGCTCCCTGCAGCTGTCTCTCTGCAGCATCATGCAAGTCACGGTGGACACCTGGAGCAGTGTTTATGGCCAGGGGCAATACATGTCCTTTACGGCCCACTGGCTGAATGTATTTAGTGACAGCAAGGCAGGAACCCCCCAGCAACAGGGCCAGTTGCTTTTGGCACCTCCACGCACTTTCCAGCCAGGATTGCAGACCACCCAACACTTATCCGCTCCCTCCTCCACCTCCACGGGCAGTCCGCCTGCTGGAGCATCAGGGCAGAGAGTTGACCCCCCTCCTTCCTATCACATGTGCCAGGTGAAACGCTACCACGCTGTCTTAGACTTAATCTGTCTTGGCAACAGCAGCCACACAGGCTGTATGGCACATGTCCTAAATCTAGTGGTGCAGAGATTTCTCAAAACATTCACTGGCCTGCGCACAGTGCTGGCAAAGTCACGGAAGCTTTGCACTCGTTTGAGTCACTCTTATGTGTCCCGCAAAGCTCTGCTAAACTCCCGCCACACCAGTTGATAGGTGACGTGCCAACTCGGTGGAATTCCACGCTTCATATGTTGCAGCGGCTCCTTGAGCAGCGTAGAGCAGTGGATGACTGTCCAGCAGCAGCCAGAATCTTCGACTATAGGGAGCAGTTGTGGCTTAGATTTCCAACAGTGGAGGCTGGTCTGAGATGCCTGCACTGTTCTAACTCCTTTTGAAGAAGCCACTAAATTGATCAGCCGGGACAGCTATTTGTCCTTGAAAAGACACTGACGCTCATGCAGCAGGGGGTAATGGGGGAAGGAAATGCTGGACATCTCTCTGCATGGCATGCTGTCACTGTAGGGGAGCCCCAACGCCACATGTTCTGATGACTTTTTGAAGAATAAATACAGTTTTTTCGAGATGCTGCCATTGTGGATTTTGTGGATTTTGTACTCTATGCTGTCACTGTAGGGGAGCCCCAATGACAAAGTTCTGTGGAGGTGCAGGGTGAGGATGAGGAGTTTCAGGAGGAGAGGAGGAGGAGGATTTTGATGCTGACCAGGAGGAGGAGGAGACACAGCTGGAGGAGCTGGAGGATGACAATGACACTTTCAGGTACACTGAAGTGTCTCAGAGAGAGGCTGAGATGGAAAGAACTGGCTCCTCGGGCACGCTGGCCAGGATGACGAGCTGTATGCTCACATGCTTACGGAGTGACAGGTGTATCCTAAAAATAAGGCAGAATGACGAATACTGGCTGGCGATGCTTCTGGACCCGCGGTATCAATCCAACATGGGGGATTGTTTTCCTCCCCAGGAAAGGGAGGAGAAATTAGCATCATTCTGGGAGAAGCTATACCTGCCCACAGCTTTCAGCCAGCCCCAGCCTGCTCCCAGCGTCTCTGAAAAGGAGGTCCGGCAGAGTCATCCACCTCCTGTCACAACCAGCAGCAGCCAGTTAAGCCTCATGAGTATGATGCAACAATTTTTTTCAGCCTCCCAACAGCTACAGCCAAGTGAACAGGCCCAGACCACCCGCCTACGAACAGGTTCAGGCTTACCTGCAGTCTGGCTTGCAAAGCCTCTTCTCAGACCCCCTGGACTTCTGGGCAGCCTGAATACAACAGTGGTCGGAACTTTCCCAGTATGCACGAGGGCTTCTTTCCTGCCCAGCCTCAAGTGTCATGTCAGAGAGGGTTTTTAGCGCCGCTGGGGGGGTTGTGACACCCAAACGGACCAAACTGTCACCTGGCAGTGTCCAAAAAAACACCTTTATTAAAATGAATAAAGGCCGGATTACCTCCGATTTTCACACTTCTCTTGCTGAGGCAGATGATTAGATCAAGCCTTGCAAGCCGAAATAGTCCGAGTGTCTTCCCACTGTTGCTGTCAGCCGGCCCATAAAGTTGCATGCCAAACGTCTCTTGTGTCATGGGCTGTACGAACCCGAACTCCCCAAACCAAAACCCCTAAATTTTCTAAAAATCCAAAAACTTGTCTGCCTCCGTTTTCAACATTAGCACTAAGCAGGCGAGCAGCTGTTTTTATACACCGTTCTTAGTTCTATTTAGTATTCTTCAATTTTTTTTGGAGCCTTTCCTCCCCCCCAAAAAAATATATATATATATATATAAAAAAAATTAAAAAAGTAAAAATGGTATTAAAAAATAAAATTTTTACACTGTTGTTACCTCCGCCTCTCGTTACAAGTTACATTAGCGGAGATTGTTATACTCCACAGCAGTTTGTTGCATTTACTAATCACTCTCGCCTGATATACCCCATCACCTACTACTACTGGCCATGGCACCCATGAAA
Organism: Rhinella marina; assembly: GCA_900303285.1. Lineage (NCBI taxonomy): Eukaryota > Metazoa > Chordata > Amphibia > Anura > Bufonidae > Rhinella > Rhinella marina. Next base: position 15,830 of record ONZH01007741.1, read on the forward strand.
AGCCCATATATAATTTTCACTGCCTATCTTTACAAGGTAGAATGTTTACAGGATTGTTGTCCAAACAAGCCAAGCCTTTTTCTCTTACTGTAATCCGTGAACCGGAGTGTGCGTAATTTATTAATGCTTTGGCATACAGACACCCTGTGTTCATTAATCCGGGAAAATGGCCTTTGGACAATTTTTGGAGGCTCCGGCCTAAACAGACAACCCTGTCTTCTTCACACTAATGTGGGCTCCGGCCTATGCACAATTTTTGGAGGCTCCGGCCTAAACAGACACCCCTGTCTTCTTCACACTAATGCGGGCTCTGGCCTATGCACAATTTTTGGAGGCTCCGGCCTAAACAGACACCCCTGTCTTCTTCACACTAATGCGGGCTCCGGTATATGCAAAATTTTTGTTGGTTCCAGGCTAAACAGACACCCCTGTTTTCTTCACACTATGACAGGAAGGGGTTAAAGGTTTAAAAAAACAATCAAAACACAGGTTTTAGAAGAATAATTTTAGTGATAAATAATAATAACAAATAATAAAGTAATAAACAAAAGGACTAAAAAAAGGTTACACTGGCCTTTGCCGACGTCTGGCCATCATCGCCTGCAGTTCTCGGAGCTCCAGCTGCAGGCTGCGAATAAGCAGGGAGGCAGCCTGGAGCCTGGTGTCAAAGTCAGTGGGATATCTGTAGGGGTGGAAACAGTAATATAATTAGTATGATCGAGTTAAAAGGGTTGTCCCACAAAAAAAATTTTAAACTTTCAAACCAGCACCTGGATCAGAATACTTTAGCAATTGCATGTCATTAAATATTTGGTATATCTAATGGAACGAGTTATTCAGTGACATGTATCTGTATTGAGCCTTTTTTTTTTCTTTGAACTGCTCACTAAGAAGGCCACACATGGTCAGTTTGGGGTTTGTACTTATTGGACACCCATACTGAGTGGTCTTCCCATGGTCCTGGGGAAAACTTCTCCCTGACGGTTGGAGCTACAAAAGATAAAACATAAATTTAGCTTATATTTTGAAGACAGAAGGTTCACTCATTACACTTTTTATGTTACCTACCTTCTACCTCTGGAAGTTGGGCTGGTGGTGTTGGAGGGACAGGTGGGGTCCTCACTCGCTGTTGTGGAGGAGGATGAGAGGGGCTCCTCTGTGTACAGCAGCTGTCAAAAAACATGAAATAATGGCATTACATTCAACTCTAATGAACAGTTGTAACTTCTGATGTTGATACTTGTGAACTGTTTGGGGCTGAATCCCATTCCTAACCACTATTGCTCTTATATCACTGCAGCTGCACTCCCACATAGCATGGATTTAAAATAAATTAAATATGTTTATACTTACTAGAAGCTGAAGGTACTGTAGGGGCTGTCTGGGCATGACGCTGGTGGTGACTGTGGTGACGCCGTCGTTGACGTTGCTCTGCAACATAAATCCGTACACAATTGTTATGATGACTGTTTTTACTACTAACACTGTATAATACTATGAAGATATTATGAGTGAGAGCCTGAGGAGAGCCATATCCATTTTTTTCTTCTAAATGGGTATTTATCGCAATAAATATCGTTATTGCAATAAATTCCTTAATATCGATAACGTCGGAATACTTTTGATATTGCCCACTCACATTAGCTGCAGCATGAGCACGTCTTTGAGTCTGTATGTAGGAGGAGGAAGTGCTAACTATGAAAGGGCATATATCTAAGGGTACTTTCTTTCACACTAGCGCATTTGCCTGACCCAAACGGGAGAACGGCCAGCCCCATTAACAATAATGGGACACGGCGCTGATCCGGCCGCTATCCGGCAAGAACGCTGGGAATTGGCAGGACAAATACTGCAGAACAGCCTGAAGAATCACCACCACATATGTGAAAGTAGCCTAAGGCAAATTACTGGGAAGGGGCACGTATCTGAGAATACCTTCACTTGTTTGGGTGGAGTTAGAGGCATGGCCTAGCATGAAAGAAAATTGCTGCAGTGCACTACGCACACCCATGTTGTCCTTCTATGCGGTTTTCATTATTGGCACTGGTATATATACAATACAGTACACTAATTTTTTAACATGTTTTTACTTTTCAAATATGTTGTTACTCACCCTGCCGTATCTCTGCGCGGATCTCACTAAGCCGCTCTGGGCACTTTAACTTTAAATCAGACCTTTTCCGCTGGATCTGGCCCAGGGTCCGCACAGTGTCGAAATGATGGTGCAAGCCTCGAATTACCTGCTGCACTATCTCCTTCTTCTCCTGGTTCGGGTGTCGGTGTGTGCCATCGTAATCCTGCCGGTCCATCAGCCAGATCATGTATTTAAACTCTCCAGAGCTAAATGCGGAAGATTGCCTGGATGCCATTTTGCAAACTTCGCTCTGCCTCTGAGGAGTGCACGCAGCGGCCTGCGTATTACGCAATTGCTAGACAATAGTACGTTGAGAATTCGTACGCAATTTGTACGTGCTCATATGTACGTGTTCACATAAGTAGCTTACCTTTAAGAACTGTATGTTCGTTATTAGTGCGCGAATGTTCACAGAACACTACCATAATAACGTATGATTTGTACACAGCTTCGACCGAAGCTTCGTATTAAGTACGAATCTTTTTAAAATTCGAGGAACATTAGGCTAAGAGAATTTTGGATGATTCGCTCATCTCTAATATATATATATATATTTTTTTATGATCAATAAACTAACCGCCCCCCCCAAAAAAATAATCACAATTCACCGCAAGACGGCAATTAAGACATATTTCTTTTCTATTTCTACACCCCAAAAGAAATATAACAATCACAATTCAGTGTAGAACGGCTAATGGAACGTACATATATTTCCTTTTTCTACACCACCTAAACGGCTGTAGTACAATGTAACTTCACCGCTGAGTGGATATTAAGACATACTTTTTTTTTATGATCAATAAACTCGGGGGGATAAAAAATAAAAAAAAATTTAAAAAATCACAATTCACTGTAGAACGGCAATTAAGACATATTCTTTTTCCTATTTCTACACCCCAAAAAAAAAGAAGTATAACAATCACAATTCACCGCAGAACGGCTAATTGAACGTACGTATATTTCCTTTTTATACAGCATGTAAATGGCTATAGTACAATGTTACTTCACCACTGAACAGCAATTAAGACATATATATTTTTTATTATCAATAAACTCCCCCCAAAAAATCACAATTCACCGCAGAACAGCTAATGGGACATACGTATATTTCCTTTTTCTACACCATGTAAATGGCTGTAGTACAATGTTACTTCACCGCTGAATGGCAATTTAGACTTTTTTTTCTGATTAATAAAACCCCCCCAAAAAATAAATAAAATAATCACAATTCACCGAAGAAGGTCAATTAAGACATATTTTTCCTATTTCTACACCCCAAAATAAGAAATATAACAATCACAGCTAATAAGACTTATGTCCTATTAATAAACCCCGTAAATAGCTGTGGTACAATGTAACTTCACCGCTGAACGGCACTTATGACATACATTTTTTCCCTTTTTTTTCCTATTAATACACCCCCCAAAAAAAAGTAAAACAATGTAAAATCAACACAGGACAGCTAATAGGACGTACATATCTTTCCTATTAATACACCCCATAAATGGCTATATCACACAGAACTTGCACCCCAATAACAACCAAGGTTTGCTGGAATTAATGCTGTATCATATAATGTAAACAACCTAAAAGCAGCAGTATAACTGCGTTTTGGATCCCCAGTGCAGCAAGGTGTAATAGAATCGCTCTTATTACCCAGGCTGTACACTCTCCTATTGCACCCTGTTCTCCTTTTATAGTGTAGATAATGCCTCCCTATCATTTCTCTACACCTTGACTAATCTTTCCTTGAACTTGTAAATCGTTTTTTTCAGCACAATGAAGTCTTTACTAGCACTGTCCCTAGCGTCTGCTGGTGTCTCTCCCTGCACAACGCACACTGAAAAATGGCAGAATCCAAAATGGCTGAGGCTAATTATAGGGCTGTGACATCACAGGGGCTGGCTGGCTGCTGACTGGCTGCATGCATGGCATTGTGGGTGATCCCTCATTCCCAGAGTTCTTTACTCCATGTCCTAACACATGCAGCAGTCATTTTAGGAAAAAATGCGATTTGTTACCACGAAGCATGAGGAAATCCAGATTCGGTGCAAATGGAATTTTTCCTGAAATTCGGATCGAATTCCAATTTTTCAACTTCGATTTGCTCATCTCTAGAAATAACTGAACAAATAACGGATGTGAACTTGGTCTGACTTGTATTTAATAAACCCTGATGCAAATAACCGTGTTTATTTGTGTATGTGTTATTTGTCCTATGCCGTTTTTTTTGGTTAGTTTTATCACACAAGGGGACTTTTAATTTTTATTATGCTTTAGAATATCTATGAATGTAAATACCCATGTAAAATGCATGGGATTAGCCCAGGGAGACTTTTAGTGCCAGAGCTGTGCCTTAAAAGGGTTCTCCGGGAATTAAGAAAATGAAAATACGTAAATATTACTTTATTATAAATATATTCCCAAATACCTTTCATTAGTTATAATGGCTCTTTTTGTCTAGGGACCAATGATTATGAGAATTAGTACACAGAAAACCTGTCCTAATCACACATGAAACCAATTTACTTCACAACACTGAGGTAAAGAGCTGCCTCATCCTTCATCCAGGTCAGGGATTATGAGCCTGAATACAGTTTAATATGATATTTAGCTGAATCTTTGTGGGAATGGAGTTAATGAGGAGACATGAAGTACAGAGAAGACGGACAGGACAGACTGTGGTGATGTGGGGCTGTGGTAATGGAGACTGCATACAAATGCTGCTGCTCATTAGCCACATACCCACCTTCTCTTTGTACTTCATGTCTCCTCATGAACTCCATTCCTACAGAGATTCAGCTGAAGATCTTATCATCTGTAATCAGGATCATAATCCCTGACGAGCAGAGAGGAGGATGATGCAGTTCTTTAGCTCATTGTTGTGAAGTAACTTGTCCTCCTGTGTGATTAGGACAGGTTTTGTGTGCACTAATAGGACAGCGGCCATTTTGTTTTTCCTAATGATTACTCCCCAGACAAAACAAGCCATTATAACTAATGTAAGGTATTTGAGAATATATTTAAATTATAATGAAGTAATATTTAAGTATTTTCATTTTCTTAACTCCCAGAGAACCCCTTTAAATAGGCCAGCTCCAATGTCATCTATCTCCAGGTTTTGCATTCAGAGAACAAAGTAAAATGTGATATAGTGATGCTCTGTGTGTGCTTGTGTTTGTGTTTGGGGGAAAAAAATAAAACAATATTTTTTAAAAAATATTTTGTATCTCTAAACAGATGTAAAAGGCACAGGCATGTGGCCCTGCAGGGAGATCATTTTTGCTGCTGAGCTTTTCAGTTTAGTTTTCTGGAGAATAATTAGTGACATTATTGTCACCTGTATAACCCATCTGTGTCAATCAGCTACTAATTACCTATTGCAGCATTATGGTGTGTGTAAAACTAATATTCTTCAGTTGTTAAAGTTGCATTGTTCTGCATTCCTCCTGGTGAATGTTCTACATATATTAATATATATATATATATATATATATATATATATATATATATATATGCAGTACAGACCAAAAGTTTGGACACACCTTCTCATTCAAAGGGTTTTCTGTATTTTCATGACTCTGAAAATTGTAGATTCACACTGAAGGCATCAAAAGTATGAATTAACACATGTGAAATTATATACTTAACAAAAAAGTGTGAAACAGCTGAAAATATGTCTTATATTCTAGGTTCTTCAAAATAGCACCTTTTGCTTTGATTACTGCTTTGCACACTCTTGGCATTCTCTTGATGAGCTTCAAGAGGTAGTCACCTGAAATGGTATTCCAACAGTCTTGAAGGAGTTCCCAGAGATGCTTAGCACTTGTTGGCCCTTTTGCCTTCACTCTGCGGTCCAGCTCACCCCAAACCATCTCGATTGGGTTCAGGTCTGGTGACTGTGGAGGCCAGGTCATCTGGCGTAGCACCCCATCACTCTCCTTCTTGGTCAAATAGCCCTTACACAGCCTGGAGGTGTGTTTGGGGTCATTGTCCTGTTAATAAATAAATGATGGTCCAACTAAACGCAAACCGGATGGAATAGCATGCCGCTGCAAGATGCTGTGGTAGCCATGCTGGTTCAGTATGCCTTCAATTTTGAATAAATCCCCAACAGTGTCACCAGTGGTTGGAACCAAAGATCTCAAATTTGGACTCATCAGACCAAAGCACAGATTTCCACTGGTCTAATGTCCATTCCTTGTGTTCTTTAGCCCAAGTCTCTTCTGCTTGTTGCCTGTCCTTAGCAGAGGTTTCCTAGCAGCTATTTTACCATGAAAGCCTGCTGCACACAGTCTCCTCTTAACAGTTGTTGTAGAGATGTGTCTGCTGCTAGAACTCTGTGTGGCATTGACCTGGTCTCTAATCTGAGCTGCTGTTAACCTGCGATTTCTGAGGCTGGTGACTCGGATGAACTTATCCTCCGCAGCAGAGGTGACTCTTGGTCTTCCTTTCCTGGGGCGATCCTCATGTGAGCCAGTTTCTTTGTAGCGTTTGATGGTTTTTGCGACTGCACTTGGGGACACTTTCAAAGTTTTCCCAATTTTTCGGACTGACTGACCTTCATTTCTTAAAGTAATGATGGCCACTCGTTTTTCTTTACTTAGCTGCTTTTTACTTGCCATAATACAAATTCTAACAGTCTATTCAGTAGGACTGTGTATCCACCTGACTTCTGTCCAACACAACTCATGGTCCCAACCCCATTTATAAGTCAAGAAATCCCACTTATTAAACCTGACGGCACACCTGTGACGTGAAAACCATTTCAGGTGACTACTAGAGATGAGCGAGCACTAAAATGCTCGGGTGCTCGTTATTCGAGACGAACTTTTCCCGATGCTCGGGTGCTCGTTTCAAGTAACGAACCCCAGTATGGAAAAATTACACTGAAACTATTAGATTAGGCAGACTTGGTCTGCTTAAGTGCAACCCAGACAAATGTCGCACACAGATTTTTGTAATGTAGCTGTCTCAGTGAGAGCAAAAGACCTTTTTTAATTAAGTGACGTACAGAATGTGTCACTTGGACAGAAAATATGTATTGTGCTTTGTATATAGGTGGATAAATTAGAGCAAAATTACGTATGTTATTACGTACCGTGCATAATGGAGCAATTACACGGAAACTATTAGATTAGGCAGACTTGGTCTGCTTAAGTGCAACCCAGACAAATGTGGCACAGAGATTTTTGTAATGTAGCTGTCTCAGTGAGAGCAAAAGACCTTTTTTAATTAAGTGACGTACAGAATGTGTCACTTGGACAGAAAATACGGATTGTGCTTTGTATATAGGTGGATAAGTTAGAGCAAAATTACGTATGTTATTACGTACCGTGCAGTATGGAAAAATTACACTGAAACTATTAGATTAGGCAGACTTGGTCTGCTTAAGTGCAACCCAGACAAATGTCGCACAGAGATTTTTGTAATGTAGCTGTCTCAGTGAGAGCAAAAGACCTTTTTTAATTAAGTGACGTACAGAATGTGTCACTTGGACAGAAAATACGGATTGTGCTTTGTATATAGGTGGATAAATTAGAGCAAAATTACGTATGTTATTACGTACCGTGCATAATGGAGCAATTACACGGAAACTATTAGATTAGTCAGACTTGGTCTGCTTAAGTGCAACCCAGACAAATGTGGCACAGAGATTTTTGTAATGTAGCTGTCTCAGTGAGAGCAAAAGACCTTTTTTAATTAAGTGACGTACAGAATGTGTCACTTGGACAGAAAATACGGATTGTGCTTTGTATATAGGTGAATAAGTTAGAGCTAAATTACGTATGTTATTACGTACCGTGCAGTATGGAGCAATTACACGGAAACTATTAGATTAGGCAGACTTGGTCTGCTTAAGTGCAACCCAGACAAATGTCGCACAGAGATTTTTGTAATGTAGCTGTATCAGTGAGAGCAAAAGACCTTTTTCAATGACGTGACGTACAGAATGTGTCACCTGGACAGAGAATACGGATTGTGCTTTGTGGTGACTGGACAGCTGAACTGTGACACACAGAATGGTTCCGCACAGCTGTATGAAATGGATTTGTATCACTGAGATAAAACAACAAAAAAAACTATTTTTTTTTTATATATTTTTTTATTTTAACGTGACGTGCAGAAAATATCAGAGAGCAAACTCAGCCCCTGCTGACTGTGGCTATTTTGACTGCAACCCAGACAAATGTCGCACAGAGATTTTTGTAATGTAGCTGTATCAGTGAAAGCAAAAGACCGTATTTGATTACGTGACGTACAGTATGGGTCACCTGGACAGAAAATACGGATTGTGGTTTGTGGTGAGTGGACAGCGGAACTGTGACACACAGAATGGTTCCACACAGCTGTATGAAATGGATTTGTATCACTGAGATAAAACTATTAAAAAAAAAATTGTTATATATGGCGATAGCTGCACTACTAGTGCCAGGCAGCCCAGAGACAAACAAAAGTGTCTTGTAGCCCTTAGAAGTGCTGTTGAGTTCTTTTGATATCACTCCTGCCTAACAGAGAACTAAATCCAGGCCCTAACACTCTCCCTGAAACGCAGCAGATCTGTCCCTAACGACATCCAGACAGCATCTCAGCCGAGCACCGTGGGCAGTCACTAGTATATTCCAGGGTCACCTGATCAGGCCAGCCAACCCCTGCTATGGACATGTAAGGGCCCCACGTGATGCTGGGTGTACCGCAGAGTCTCCTGGCTTGTGATTGGCTGAGTTTATAGGCGCCAAAAATTCAAAGTGCGGGAGATGCCATTTCCTCGAGCATGGCGAGATACTCGTCCGAGCAGCGAGCACTTACGAGTACCCTAATACTCGAACGAGCACCAAGCTCGGACGAGCATGCTCGCTCATCTCTAGTGACTACCTCTTGAAGCTCATCAAGAGAATGCCAAGAGTGTGCAAAGCAGTAATCAAAGCAGAAGGTGGCTACTTTGAAGAACCTAGAATATAAGACATATTTACAGTTGCTTCTCACTTTTTTGTTTCTTATATAATTCCACATGTGTTAATTCATAGTTTTGATGCCTTCAGTGTGAATCTACAATTTTCATAGTCATGAAAATACAGAAAACTCTTTGAATGATTGAATGAGAAGGTGTGTCCAAACTTTTGGTCTGTACTGTATATATATATATATATATTTTTTTTTTTTTAGTTTTGTTGCCTCTTAGGAAAAAAGAAGGTGCCGCACTAAGGGTGGGTTGGCACTAGTGTTATCGGCATTCCGTTATATTCCATTATAAACTAAACCTATAACGGAATGCCATAGAGCTAGTGCGAACCCACCCTAAGAGGGTGCAGCAAAGACAGAGAATGCAACTGAAAGGATTTTCCAGGGTTGCAAGGAGGAGAGGCAGGAGGAATGCTGTGACCCCAGGCGCCAAGGCACTATGTCAGACTCAAAGGTGACATCCACATAATAGTGGGAAGACTGAAAGGAGGAGTGAGCCATCCAGTTCACAATCTCATCCTCTTTAAGAAGTGGGGCCTACTACTGGCTGGATGGCTGGTGCTAATACCCACATTCTGACGTTCAGATGACAAGTCCAGGGTCTTTCATTTTGCACTCTTACATTTTCCAAACATTTTATTATGAGGCCTATAAATGAAAGGTCACAGGTTTGGTACACAGATTATTAAACAGTACTAGCAAAATTGAATTTTTTTTCTTTAATTTAAAGACAGATGCAAATAAGAGCCCCTCCCCTTCTACAAACACATTGTGTACTTGTATTGACAATTTACTTTAGTAAGAATGCAGTTTTTTGCAGTAAAATGTCTTTGAACGACACAGTGTGATGCAATAATATGTTAACTAAGTAAAATACATTAAAATGTCTTTGAACTACATGGTATGTTGCAACATGGTTGAAATACATGGTATCTTTTTAGCAGTAAAAGTAAAAATGCATTTAATAACACATATAAAAATGGCATTATTGTAGTATTGATTTTGCTACAACTAACCATTATCTGGCATTATGGCTAGGGCTACACGGTGACACTGATCGTGTGACAGCTGTCGCAGCCAGGATCGCTGAGTAGCTGTGATCCCATAGAAATGAATGGGATCGCCACAACAGTAGCAAGAAATCCAACACAGCTGGATTTCTTGCGACTGTTGCAGCAATCCCATTCTTTTCTATGAGATCACCACTACTCAGCGATCCTGGCCTCAACAGCGGTCATGCAACCAGTGTCGTCAAGTAGCCCTAGCCTAATATGCAATGTGTTTAATATCATAGGTATAATAATAATGTTATTGCAGTATTGCTTTTGTTGTAACTACCTGTTATCTTGCAGTAATGTGCAATGCATTTAGTAATATGGGTATAATGCATATGATATTTAAATTTTAAATTAAAAGAAAAAAATGAGCATTTGCTCATTGTTGAAGCAGAAAGTATGCTATTGAGGTGCTGGCAATAGGTCTATGAACTGTAGAATTTTTTTTTGAGAAGCTGGTTGTCTGTTCATATATGTTCATATACAAAAAATCTTTTTTCCTGCAGGGTTTTGTAATGCAGAACTAGCTACCAACAGCTTTATTAAACACACAATTTTGTAACCAGTCCCTCACTCCTTCATGGCTTCCCTAGGGGTGAAGTCCCTATATTATACCCAATTACATTGTCTTATTTTCTCCCTCTACTCTGCTTATAGTGTCCCTATCACACCACATTAGTGGCTTGTGTCTGTAAGAGCTTTTTGTCAGACAATGTCACAAAACACCATTCCAGTTCCCAAACTGAAGACAGAATGGTGATACTTCTCTCTCAGCATTAGGACCTGCCTGCCAAGCCCACCTCCCCACTCCCTTTCCGTGTCATGTGATCCTCCATCTTCTTCCTCCCTAATGGTTTTCTTTGCCTATATTCACAGTAAAATGGTGCTGGTGCTGGATGGAGTTTTTATGAGATTTGTCTGAAGTGAATTGCAAAAACTTTTTTTGTGACATTCATAATGAACCACACACACACTCTGGACACATTAGAATGCAGTAGTGTCATTTCTGGTTATGTCTTAATAGACATTAAACTGCTTACTCTCAAGAAATTACTGAGTGACCAGCTAAGGTTTAGACAATTTGCATTTAACCTATCATCTCAAGCATGTGCTGTCACAGAATTCTTTTTATTGCTGATACAGCACAGTCTTCTTTCTTTTATTGGATGGCTGCCACAATCTATAAAACTAGAGCTACACACAAATTTACACAGACTTTTTTTACCACTAAGAAAAAGTCATACACAATTCATGCCATTTTTCCATACCACACGTGATTTTTATGTTGTTTTTTTCCTACAGAGGAGATATCAAAATACCACAAAAATGCAGTGATCCAAAAAATACCTAATTAACAAAAATGCCAATAGCAAAAACAATGCTTGTGCATTTCCCATAGACTTTAAAATAACATCTGCAACTGGTATCTTTACAGCAAAAAAATGCACCAATATGTCTTGTGACTCATATAAATTTTGGCCTGTTTTAGAAGCTCAAGTTTCTAATCTCCCATACTTTTGATCTCTCCTTTTCTTGATACCGACTCTTTCTCCTCTACCTTAACACTTTCCCCCAACAGTCTATGCTTATCTCTCTGCATGGCAGTTGGGCTGCACTTCTGTAGATTCCACCTCTGCAGACACCTATCCCCTTGGAGGCATTATCCAACCACATATATGGTTTGTCTCTGAAACACTGGAATGATCTGGACATACGTAATGTTCCTGACATAACATTAGACAACAAACTTTTCAGCTTCAATCCAATCCCACTTCCCAGAACCAGACTACTAGAAGTACATTGAAATTTTCACATTCCTGTTTACCTGCCCTCAATATCATACAGCTAGTCCTCCAATCATTAGTGACATTCTATACCCTACGACCAACGAAAACAACAAAGTCATCAAATCATATTACTATTTTCTCCTAAAATACACTGTAATGAAGAAAGCTACTCACATCCAAATTTAAGAAATTGATTTTTCAAAGTTATTTTCCACACGGGAATGGAGCGTAGCAATAACCTAGCTCACAAGACTACGTTATGTGCCTCACTCCGGGAGCAATACTATAAACTCTTTTTAAGATGGTATTAGAAACCTTTGCACCTCTCCTGTGTATATTCTTCCTCATCACAGTTAGAACTTTTGCTGATAGATGACTAACCTTTTTACTACCCTCATAACCTCCTATCACTTTAACAGAAGGTGTGCTGTTTCTCTGAATGTTAGTTATGTTATGATTAGGGATGAGCAAACCCGAACTGCAAAGTTCGGATTTGTATCGATCTTTGCGAGTTCAGGTAACCAGACCCGAACCCGAACCCAGACATTTTCACTGAAGTCCGGGCGATTTATGAATTACTTTATTATTTTCCGTTATAACATACCTTTGCATTCCATCATAATAGAAGTCTGTGGGCAGCATAACTGATCTGTCCTGCTTTCTGTTACGCAGGAGTCCTGTCAAAATTCAGCAAAGCTGCCGAATAGAATTTTTTAAAAACTCATCTCTAATTGTAACCCTGTTCCTTCCTACCTTTTTTGTTGTATTTTTTACTGACTTTCTTTTTGCAGCCTTTACTAATCCTTATAATGCTGGAGACATGTACTCCACTCCCTTTTTGTTCCCGCATGGTGTTTCTAGCATGTCTCAAAAAAAACATAATTAAGGTGCTCTCCCTTTTTTCCCACTCTAGGCTTACATTCTGCTTGTTCTATTAAATATTCATTTATAATAAAACTACTGGATATCTTCTTAATTGTAGCCTTTTCTATTTATATTATAAACTCTATTGAAATAAAAATGTACCAATAAACCCAGTCGAAAAGTATGAAGCTACTCTAAGGCTGGTGTCATATATAAACTTTTTTGTGCTTTTGGTGTTTGGTGTGTTTTTTGGTAGTGCATCTTATAAAGCAAATACTAGTGAGAGTTTTAATTATGAAAGCGGTCACTAATATGCAGGAGGCGCCGGAAGCTAGCGCTTGCAATACTTACCATTCCCTGGTTCTCCTCTGGGCATCTGTTACACATGTCCTGATGACATACAGTGTCAGGATGTAGTGCAAGCACTATGACATGATGTGGTATGCAGTCAGGTCAGAGAAGACCATGGAGCAGTGACTGCATGATAGACCGCCAGACCTGCAGAGTGGCTGTGGAGCAGGAGAAGCAAGTTAATTTATTTATTTTATCTCTAATGAAGTCTGATCTGAGCTGTGATAGAGGTCTGTTCTGATATCGGAGGTTTGATCTGAGCTCTGATGGGGGTCTGATCTCTGATCTCATATGATCTGAGATGTCATGGGGTCTGATAAAGGGGTCTGAGCTGAGGTTTGATATGAGGATCTAATCTGAGGTCTAATCTGAGGTCTAATATGGGGGTCTGATCTGAAGTCTGATGAAGATAAGGGGCCTAATTTGGGTGTGTGTTAAAAACTGAGGGTCTGTTCTGAGGTCTGATAAAAAAAAGTATTTTTTTTTATTATTTTCCTCCTCTAAAAACAAGGTGCATCTTAACATCAAGTGTGTCTTATAAAGCGAAAAATACAGCAGTTATAGGTGAAATCAAAATATAGCCCTATATGTTACCTTACCAAAAGTGTTTCGGAACCTACTTGGTCCTTCCTCAGTGGCAAAGTTGTGTTAGTAAAAAAATTGGTGCCGATTGGTGCCCAAACATGTGCCCATTGACTTAAAATGATTTTTATATCGGATCCAGTTTGTTTAGTTTTTATTTAATACAACCAGATACGCTAAGCACAGTCTGTTCATTAATTTCTGCAAAACACCTGTGGTGGTGTCACTGCCCGTGTTGATGCTAAAAGCCAAAATAATAAATCCTTATTGATAATTATAATAATAAAATTTATAATAATAAAATCAGAGTTGCACCCTAAATATAGGAAATCACTGTTATACCCTTCCTTAGATTGACATAGTTAGGCAAGGAGAGTATTGGTGTCAAAGTATGAAACCAAAAGGGACCAGCAAAGACAAATGAACACTACTAGTTATTACTGTAAAGCGGCAGATGTTATATGCAGTCTTCTGCTACAACATAGACGGGAACGGTGTAGGAGTCTGTCGTTAGAAATAGAAACAAAGAAAAATGCCTCAAAACAACATATTAGGGAGCACATATATATATATAAAGGAAAAACCTACATCTACAGTCCCCACAATAGGGCAGACCAGAAAAGTACTCACCACAACCAAAATAATGCAATATATAAAATCAAAATAATTTATTGATGAAATTCACAAAAGTATATAACATAACAATAATAAAGAAAAATATAAAATATATGGGATACAAAAGAACCCCTAAAGTGCTGGCTAGAGACAAAGGTTAAGAGGGATCCGCATCTCCCCAATAGATGTTAAACATGTCTACCAAATGGTAAGTATATGCCTCCATCACAGTATATCATGATGTAGGATAATAATAATGAATGTATATAATACTAATTAGGCCACCATAAATAGATCAAAAGTAGCCAAGGTGTAATCACCCCAATAAATACAAAATAATTTCCAGCAATGTTCTAACTTACTAAGAGACATGATAAGGAGAGTGAGCGGAACACCTGATTAACCACAGGACCTCAACGCGCGTTTCGCAAGAAAAGCTTCGTCAGGAGGGAGAATCACACAAAAACTGACCCCTCTTTTTATGGTTCTACAATTAGGCGCCAGATATACTTCACCTGCAGACAGCGTATAGCGGCGCGTCGCAGGAGAGTGATATGGCCAGCGTCCACGTTGCGGCATACCAAGCATCAGGGGGAGGAGTGAGCTGCCGATACGCAAAACAGTCCACCCACCAAAGCCGAGTCCGATGCCACCACCTGACCGCCGGAACGCAGCGCACCCTCCCAACGCGCTCACGCAGTCACAGAAGAAGGTGTATATAACATCACTATGGAAACGCCATAATGTGCAGCCTGAATATCGATGTATAGTTTAATGTAAACCCAATATATATAAACAAGATTAAGAGCTTAGGAAAAACTGCAGCAACTGTGATTAACACTGTAATAATATACAATTATAAAAGAGTCTGTATAAACAGACATTAAAGCAGTGAATAATTAATAATGTATCTCACTGTGACTACATTCAATATACATACCAAGATGTGACAAATATAATCGTGGCCAATAAAAAACAAAAAACACTAATAAAAACAATAACAAATGTGCAAAAAATAGTAATAATAAGGGTAACAATCCCCTCTGTGTAAAAGAGAAAAATAAAAAACCATCCCAAAAAACCCAATATAATTGCAGACAATAATACTTAATCTCATCAAGATAATATTTAGCAAAATGCCATATAAGTGGGTATAATACGATCCTTTCTCCATCATAATGTTATTACATACATTACTCCTAACTATAATTCGGAAAATACGCATAAATAAAAGCATTCTATGATGTGTGCGGAAGAGTCACAATGGTTGAATCTTCTATATTTTCCAGTTCATAAGGAGCATATGACTGTAGACTTTCTTTTTTAATATGAACAGATGGAGGCGAATCGAAAAACATCTCTGAGGTCAAGCAATATGTTCAGCACATCTACAAGAAACATAAAAACAACACATAAGTATAGCAATAAAATCTATATTAAAGAAAGGATTTGAAACTTAAGGCTCATTCAATCCCTCTGGAGAAACAGTATCCAGAAGAACCATCCATTTCGTCTCTTTTTGTAACAGACATCTTTTAATATTACCCCCTCTAATACCTAATCTGACCCAATCGATCCCTCTAAACTGCAACCCACTGGGGTTGCAGTTATGGACCTCTCTGAATTGTTTGGCGATAGGTTTCAATTTGATGATCTTTTCTACATCTTCAATATCTGCGGCTGTCCTAATGTCTTTGATATGTTCCAATACCCTGACCTTTAGAGCCCTGGTTGTCATGCCGATGTAAATTAAGTTACATGGACATTGGCCATAATAAATAACTCCCTCTGTGTTACAGGAGATATGATGTAAGATATTATATGTCTTATCGCCTTTTGAGTTTGAAAAACACCTACATCGAAGGACATATCGACACGCAGTACAATGTCCACATGGGACTGAGCCCCAACTAGGGCCTCTATCACCAAAATGCCACCAATTTTTGGTGCCACATAATGACTTCGGGTCAATAGATCTCTCAAATTTTTTGATCTTTTCCAAGTCATGAAAGGTACTGGGGAGATCTGACCGCGCAGGTCCCGGTCAGTGAGTAGCACTTGCCAGTGTCTGTTGAGAATGGTTTGTATTTTTCACCATTGGTGATTGAAGCCTGTGATAAATCTTGGAAAATCAACATTGTCACCCAAAGATTTCTTCAACCTCCCAGTCAAAATAGAGGATCTAGAGGCATCTTTTGCTCTCTCGTATCCTATTTTTATGGATTTCTCTGCATAGCCTCTGTCCTTAAAACGCTGGCTAAGGTCTTTGGCTTGACGCTCAAAGCGACTATCACTTGAACAGAGTCTTTTTATTCTATAAAATTGGCCCGTTGGAATGGCCCTAATGACTTGTGGGTGGTGGAAAGAGGTGGAATGTAGCAAAGAGTTGGTAGAGGTGGGCTTCCTGTAGTTAGAAATAGGCCTGAGACGTATTTATCTTGCCTCCGGTTTGCCCTTATTCCAGTATTTATCAGTGAAAAACAGGGCTTGGACGCATCTACCTTGCCTCCTGGGGTCTCTGATTTCTATATTTATCGATACTGGCTACTGCTACTCTTTACCCACACCTGTCTTTAGCCTGACCACTGTGATCCTCCTCTTATGGATACAATATTCATTGACACATAGGCAAATACTTTATAGGGGGTTTGTTGAGGGCAGGGGCGAATTGGCAATGTACTTCACCGGGAAAGGTCCCGTTGGGTCGACTGCCCTTTTACTATGCAGTGGGCAGCCTGCCCTGCTGCGCTGTCAGTAGCATACACTGTGTATAATAATGACAGCCCTGGCCTGTGCTGTGTGCTACAGTCTGTAATATACATTGGGGGCTGCTGGCCCTGCTGCACTCCCATTATTATAACAATAGCACAGCAGGGCTGGCCCTGGCTGTAATTACCATACACATTGTATAATAATGACAGCGCAGCAGGGCCGATAGTACTAGTAGCATAACAGTGCAAAACAGGTTACTAAGCTCCTGTGTTGCACAGAAAGAGTTAACAGGACAGCTCTAATCTGGAAAGAAAGGGTTACCCAATGCACTGCCACTCGCTGTAATTCTGTGATCCAGGGAAGCAGGGATGAAGGACAAGCAGCTCAGCCAATAAAAGAGAGAAGGAAAGTCAGGCCAGCCAATCAGATGGAAGACCCCCCTGTCTGCAGTTTATACCAGGGAATAGGGACACGTTCTTCTGCCTGGGCTCTCAGGTTTGCTGGGAAGGGGAAGGTTTGGGACACTGCATAGTGTATATTGTGTGTATGGGGGGAGCAGTGACTACATAGTGTACAGTGTGTATATGTGACAGGGGGTCTGCATAGTGTATATTGTGTATATGTGACAGTGGGGGGACTACATAGTGTAATATGTGACAGTGGGGGGGACTACATAGTGTATATTGTGTATATGTGACAGTGGGGGGACTATATAGTGTATATATTACAGTGACAGTGACTGCATAGTGTATATTGTGTATATGTGACAGTGAAGGTGACTGCATAGTGTATATGTGACAGTGGGGGGACTATATAGTGTATATGTGACAGTGGGGGGTTGGCAGACAATGACAAGAAAGTGAAATCACACTCCCTACTGGTGTGTTAATATCACATACGTTCCCATCATATTTAGTTTTCTATTCTTCTGATCTGTCATAAGAACAGAGCATAAAAAAAAAAAAGAAAACATTTTTTTTTTATTTTGCATCCGTGTGCTATCTGTTATTTTAGATGCTAGGAAACGTCCTCCACACAGGATGTTTCCTCCTGTCAAAATAAAAGGATCTCAGATGGGAATGGCTAAAATGGATGCAAAATAAGCACAACAGATGCTCAAAATAAAGGATTTTTTTTTTTTTTTTTATTTTCTGGTCTTCTGGCAGATCAGAAGAATGGAAAACGAAACGTGATGTGACCTTACTTGTAAATGATACCAACCTAATGAAAAGGATCATTGTTTGTATTTGACCCACCAGCAAGCATTATGACCATGCCTCACGGTTTGCTGACCCCGTCTACTTGGTCTGACCCCGCCTTCTACTAGTTTGGCCCTGCCTACAACATGGGGCCACTTGAATATTATTTTCCAGGGCCACTTTGAATTCCCAATCCGCCCCTCGTTAAGGGATATGGTCCTTTGCTGGTCCCTTTTGGTTTCAATAAATACTTTGCCTGAATGGAACGTTAAAACTAAAAATAAATAATTCTAACTAAATTATTACATGTATTATTTAAAACACAAGAGAAAGAGGCTCATTCGTATGTCTTAGTCAGGCCAAACAGGTCTCCTCATAAGGGAGTAAGGCTGTTACAGGTGGAGAGCATATGGATGTCTGCCTCCACTTGCCAGCCCCCACTATTAGCTAAAGAGGGATCAGAATGCTGTGTATATAGTCCTCTCCCAGAGGAGAGAACTGGCATCAATGGAGATTTATCTTCCTTAGTGCCAATATTCTCCCAGTCACAGCACTTTATCATCCAGCAGCAGTACGCTGTTGTGCTGAAACCCACACTCAGGGAACTTTCCCTAAGAAGAAATCCAGCAATAGGTGTTATAAAGCGGCCTCATTTGATATGGACGCCCATATGGGTAGTGTATGGGTTTCACTCCTGCCCTTCCCAACTATTGAACAGATGCTGTTCCCGCTTCCTAATACCGTACTCTACGCATTTCCATGCTGTGGTCAACCCGCATTTCATCAGGAGTAGGCAAAGACAGGTAAGGTAGCAGGTAAGTAGTGGGATTAAATCATATGTATCGCGCTGTACATGGTCGTGCACAGCACGCCAACATTCCGGCACTATGATGGCCATACGTGGCCGAACGAACACCCGCCTTATGAAGCTCAAGCTCCGCCCCCTGGCAGGCGCGGTAACCTACAGGCAGCCAATCGCGGTGGGGGTGTGAACCGTCAGCTCCAATCATCGCTGGATGACGGCCTCCGTTGTATTGTAGCGATGCCCGGGAAGTGCTGCCTACAGCACTAATGATATCTGGGAGACCTCAAGGCGGTTCATAAAAACAGGATTGAGATTGAGATACGACTGTAGTACAATACTGCAATGGTGGGGGTCCTATATTTTATAATCACTTTCTGACATAACACAGAGGGGGTATATGCGCAAACCCTTCTGGTTTCATACTTTGACACCGATACTCCCCTTGCCTTGCTATGTCAATTTGAGGAAGGGCATGGCAGTTATTGCCTATATTGGGAGACCACTCCAATTTTATTATTATAATTATCAATAGAGATTTATTATTTTGTTTTTTAACGTCAATACGGCTGTGACACTACAATTCTTATTTTGATGCATACCCCTTTTTATATTTCCTCTGTGAAAACACCAGTGGTGTCAAAATGCTCACTCCTTCCATTGATAAAGATGGAAAAGTCACTTATAGCGAGTCTTCACTGTACAGGTACCTCAGGAGTCTGCAAATGTGCCCAAAAACCAGTCCAGCAAACTCTGTGCATCAAAAGCCAAATGACATGCTTTTAATTCTGAGCTATGCAGTTTGCCCACACAGCATCTCACGTCCACATTTATGGCATTTCCAGCAGAACCAATTCAATCAAGTAGTGTCGTGTGAGTCTCAGATGGCACCAGCTGGGCACAACATATTGGACGGTGAAATGCATATCTGTGGAAAACTTGCAATTTTCACTTTGCACTGACCGCTGCACATTAATTTCTGAAAAATACTTGTGGCAACAAAATGCTAACTCAACCCCTTAATACCTTTAGAGGTGGGGGTTCACTTCTAGGTGGTTTCATTTATTTCAACTTACAGTAGCTAAATAAATTTGAATGGAGTTGTTTCCAAAATGGGGTCACTTTTAAGGGTTTCCACTGTAGGCATACCTCAGGGTCTCTTCAAATTCAACATGGCAAACAAAAAACAATCCAGCAAAATCTGCCCTTCAAAAACCATGTGACATTTCTGGTCCTTATGAGCCCTGCTTTGTGCCCATACAGTGGTTTATACCCACATGTGGGGTGTTTCTGTAAACTGCAGAATCAGCATTAAACATCTTGAAATAAACTTGAGGTTTGTTTTGCTCTTATCCCTTGCTGTGTTAATAATGAAAAATCTGCCAAAAAAAAAAGACATTTTTAAATTTCACTTCCATTTTGCTTTAATCCTTGTGGAATATCTAAAGGTTTAAAAAAATACAGCTATAAAAAAAAAGTCTCTAAAATTGTTTTTTTAATAATTTAAGGGGTAGTTTCTTAAAATGTTTTCTAAACATTTGCAATCAATATAGCGATTTATTTAAATATACAATATCACAAAAATTCATAAAACAACATCTGAGAAGAGAAAAGAGAAGGCTACATGGAAAAGGCAATACAGAAAAATAGCTTGAGCATTTAAAAGCATACACTACTATAATAAGATGACATGCAATTATATCAAAATCCAAACTTTAAACTGGATAATAACAATTATAACATATCCAATGTGTGACTAGTGTTATACCTTTCTATTTATTGCATGCCATAATTTATAATTGGTGTTATATGTTT
>ONZH01007742.1:0-49177 GCA_900303285.1 Rhinella marina
AGGGTGATGTCCAGCGAGGAAAGCAGTGGAGAGGTGGTGGTCTGCGCAGCACCGAAAAAGGCAGCAAGAGGCAGAGGGATGTCCACAGGCAGAGGAATGTCCACAGGCAGAGGGATGTCCACAGGCAGAGGCATGTCCACAGGCAGAGGGATGTCCACAGGCAGAGGGATGTCCACAGGGCAGGAGGGATGTCCACAGGCAGAGGACAGTTCAGACAGAGAAGTGAGGCCACAGCCAGCAGGGCCGAGCGTAACCATCCCGCTCCTATGCGTCCTTAAAGAATCCCTCATCGCAATAAGGGAGAACGCATTGCACACAGAGGAGACGGGGGCAGGAGGAGACGCAACGGAGCTACACAGTCAGACCACACTTTTGTCTGCTTCACGTGGCAGTTGCAGGAGGAGGAGGATGAGGAGGAGGAGGACGACGTGGAGGTGGCTGTGGAAGAGGAGGAGGATGCTGGCGGCGAGGGTAGCAGTCAGGCTGTGCGCGTCCCATTGGTTCAGCGCGGATGGGGCGGAGAGGAAGAGGAAGAGGAGGAAATGGCAAGTGATCCTTCTGGTGGGGGCAGTGACGTCATACCTATTCAGAGTCTGGCACACATGGCTGACTTCATGCTGGGCTGCTTTTCCCGGGACAACACGTGTTGTCCGGATAGTGGAGAACAAACTGTACTGGGTCTTCGCAATCCAAGTTGGACACGTGGCTGGAACTGTCCCTGTACGCCTTGGAGGTGCTTGCCTGCCCTGCGCCAGCGTGCTATCAGAAAGGGTGTTCCGCGCTGCCGGGGGCATTATCACCGATAAGCGCAGCCGCCTGTCAACCGACAGTGCCGACAGGCTGACGCTAATCAAAAATGAACAGCAAGTGGAATTGACCCGGACTTTGCTTCTCCAACAGTGGAAAGCAGCCAAAAGTGAAGTGCCATGTGTATGAAGTGCCATTTCCTCCTCCACCTCCTCCTCCTCCTCCTTAACCGCCGTAGAATTGGTCCGTAAATAAGAAAATTGGGCCTCTTGGGCCTCCACAAAATGTTTAAGAGGTCTCACCTCTTGGGCCTCCACATATTTTTTAAGAGGTCTCCCCTCTTGGGCCTCCACATAATTTTTAATACGTCTCACCTCTTGGGCCTCCACAAAATGTTAACAGGTCTCACCTCTTGGGCCTCCACAAAATCTTTAACAGGGTCTCCCCTCTTGGGCCTCCACATAATTTTTAATACGTCTCACCTCTTGGGCCTCCACAAAATCTTTAACAGGTCTCCCCTCTTGGGCCTCCACATAATTTTTAATACGTCTCACCTCTTGGGCCTCCACAAAATCTTTAACAGGTCTCACCTCTTGGGCCTCCACATAATTTTTAAGAGGTGTCACCTCTTGGCCTCCACATAATTTTAAGAGGTCTCACCTCTTGGGCCTCCACAAAATCTTTAACAGGTCTCCCCTCTTGGGCCTCCACATAAATTTTTAAAGGTCCATCTCTTTGGGCCTCCACAAAATGTTTAAGAGGTCTCACCTCTTGGGCCTCCCACCAAAATGTTTAATGAAGGTCTCACCTCTTGGGCCCTCCACATAAATTTTTAAGAGGTCTCCCTCTTGGGCCTCCACAAAATCTTTAACAGGTCTCACTCTTGGGCCCACATAAATTTTTAAGAGGTCTCACTCTTGGGCCTCCACATAATTTTTTAAGAGGTCTCACCTCTTTGGGCCTCCACAAAATCTTTAACAGGTTCTCCCCTCTTGGGCCTCCACATAATTTTTAAATACGTCCAACCTCTTGGCTCCACAAAATCTTTAACAGGTCTCACCTCTTGGGCCTCCACATAATTTTTAATACGTCTCACCTCTTGGGCCTCCACAAAATCTTTAACAGGTCTCCCCTCTTGGGCCTCCACATAATTTTTTAATACGTCTCACCTCTTGGGCCTCCACAAAATCTTTAACCAGGTCTCCCCTCTTGGGCCTCCACATAATTTTTAATAGGTCTCACCTCTTGGGCCTCCACAAAAATCTTTAAGAGGTCTCACCTCTTGGGCCTCCACATAATTTTTTAAGAGGTCTCACCTCTTGGGCCTCCACATAATTTTTAAGAGGTCTCACCTCTTGGGCCTCCACATAATTTTAAGAGGTCTCACCTCTTGGGCCTCCACAAAATCTTTAAGAGGTCTCACCTCTTGGGCCTCCACATAATTTTTAAGAGGTCTCACCTCTTGGGCCTCCACAAAATCTTTTAAGAGGTCTCACCTCTTGGGCCTCCACATAATTTTTAAGAGGTCTCACCTCTTGGGCCTCCACAAAATCTTTAAGAGGTCTCACCTCTTGGGCCTCCACATAATTTTAAGAGGTCTCACCTCTTGGGCCTCCACAAAATTTTAAGAGGTCTCACCTCTTGGGCCTCCACAAAATCTTTAAAGAGGTCTCACCTCTTGGGCCTCCACATAATTTTTAAGAGGTCTCACCTCTTGGGCCTCCACAAAAATCTTTAAGAGGTCTCACCTCTTGGGGCCTCCACAAAATTTTTAAGAGGTCTCACCTCTTGGGCCTCCACATAATTTTTAAGAGGTCTCACCTCTTGGGCCTCCACAAAATCTTTAAGAGGTCTCACCTCTTTGGGCCTCCACATAATTTTTAAGAGGTCTCACCTCTTGGGCCTCCACAAAATCTTTAAGAGGTCTCACCTCTTGGGGCCTCCACAAAATCTTTAAGAGGTCTCACCTCTTGGGCCTCCACATAATTTTTAAGAGGTCTCACCTCTTGGGCCTCCACAAAATTTTAAGAGGTCTCACCTCTTGGGCCTCCACATAATTTTTAAGAAGGTCTCACCTCTTGGGCCTCCACATAAATTTTTAAGAGGTCTCACCTCTTGGGCCTCCACAAAATCTTTAAGAGGTCTCACCTCTTGGGCCTCCACATAATTTTTTAAGAGGTCTCACCTCTTGGGCCTCCACAAAATCTTTAAGAGGTCTCACCTCTTGGGCCTCCACATAAATTTTTAAGAGGTCTCACCTCTTGGGCCTCCACAAAATCTTTAAGAGGTCTCACCTCTTGGGCCTCCACATAATTTTTAAGAGGTCTCACCTCTTGGGCCTCCACATAATTTTTAAGAGGTCTCACCTCTTGGGCCTCCACAAAATCTTTAAGAGGTCTCACCTCTTGGGCCTCCACATAAATCTTTAAGAGGTCTCACCTCTTGGGCCTCCACAAAATCTTTAAGAGGTCTCACCTCTTGGGCCTCCACATAAATTTTTTAAGAGGTCTCACCTCTTGGGCCTCCCACAAAATCTTTAAGAGGTCTCACCTCTTGGGCCTCCACATAATCTTTTAAGAGGTCTCACCTCTTGGGCCTCCACAAAATCTTTAAGAGGTCTCACCTCTTGGGCCTCCACAAAATTTTTAAGAGGTCTCACCTCTTGGGCCTCCACATAATTTTAAAGGTCTCACCTCTTGGGCCTCCACAAAATCTTTAAGAGGTCTCACCTCTTGGGCCTCCACATAATTTTAATACGTCTCACCTCTGGGCCTCCACAAAATCCTTTAACAGGTCTCCCCTCTTGGGCCTCCACATAATTTTTAATGGGTCTCCCCTCTTGGGCCTCCACATAATTTTTAATACGTCTCACCTCTTGGGCCTCCACAAAATGTTTAACAGGTCTCACCTCTTGGGGCCTCCACATAATTTTTAAGAGGTCTCACCTCTTGGGCCTCCACATAATTTTTAAGAGGTGTCACCTCTTGGGCCGCCACAAAATTTTCCATGAGCCTATGACCAGCCCACGGCCTCTTCCTGCCTTTTTGCGGTCCTACGCATCCTCAACATCCCCACTGCTTTACCTGCCTAGACATGACACTGGGCCAGGTCGGGTCACTGACATCTCAAGCGCCAACAATTTGGGCATTTTAAGGCTTCTGCATGTGTTTTTGAGTTGTTTTTACATTTTAAAGAAGACATGTCTGACCACATCTCACACACACACACAATGACAATTAGGGATGGGGTCTATTTGCTTTCCCCCTTGCCTATGCCATCTGTGGTTGTCATAGGCAACGTGATTTTAAGGGGTGCAGAATTTTATCTTCTTTTTTGTCTAGTTTGGCTTGGGGTCCATGGCAATGTTGAGGAAAGAAGGTTTCCTTGTATGGTCTCACTTTACAGAGAGGTTAGATTGTGTTTGGAGTGTATTGTTGAGAGGCTGTGATAGTGGCGTAATAGTGCGACTTGGGCGCGTTATATGCACCCAGACATGCTTCCCCTGCTGTCCCAGTTGCATTCCAGCAGTGTTGGCATCCTTTTCTGAGGTTCCAGGGTGGACTTGGTGACCTCCAAGTGGTCGAATTGAGATTTCCAAGTGGCGAGCATTTTTTTCCCATAGACTTTAATGGGATTCGATATCCGGTCGAATAGTCGAATTTCGCAGTCTATTCGAATCGAATTTCGAACTTTCGAATATTTCACTACTCGCTCATCTCTAATCATTACTAATAGAATGTATTTATATAAAATCTACCGTTTAGAAGATTTGCCTATTTGGATAGGCATTGTCCCACACACATCAGTCAGGCCGTTGCCCCTAGTTACGACCACCGTGGCCAGTTAGTGGTGGCCGGTTTATTCTTGTTCAAACCCGCTCTGAGGTAACTGCTGTATTGTGAAGCACACTGCATGAGCATGCGGGGAAACATCTTAGGGTTGTAGCATTTTTGTCTGTGCTTCCAAAACGCAGAGAAACAGATCCTGTTCCAAGATCAATTCATCTCTATGGAGTAGGATCTGTTTATAAAGTCTGCGTTTTGGACGGATCCTGACCATTGCGTTTTGGACTTGCAGCGTCCAAAACGCAGACGTGAAAGTACCGTAAGATGTGTCTCCGCATGCTCATGCAATGTGCGTTCACAATACAGCAGTTACCTCAGAGCGGGTTTGAAAAGGAGCAAGCCGGCCACCACTACTACATGGCCACGGTGAACGTAACTAGGGGCAACGGCCTGACTGATGTGTGTAGGACAATGCCTATACAAATAGACAAATCTTCTAAATGGTACATTTTATATAAATACATTCTATTAGTAATATTATTGGTATGGCTATATCTAACTATACAAACTACATTTGTGAGATGGGAATACCCCTTTAAACTCTGAAAGCGAGAGGCCCTAGCTATAAGAGCTAAAGATCTTTAAGATAGAGGTTCCTAACTATAAAAGCTTATAATACACAGCGGGAAAGTCCCTTCCCACAGGAGTTTATATATTTTTCCAGAGAGATAATCCGTACCATAAAAGCTTACACTCTACAGCAGAGAGTAGGGATGAGCGAACTTTTGAAAAGTTTGGTTCGGTTCGCTTCGGCGAACTTTAGTGAAGTTTGGATTCGTACGAACCGATATAATTGCTGCTACAATAATGGGAGTCTGATAGGGTATAGTTTCGTTTACTTGCAGTTGCTATTACAATGAAAAAAGTGGAAAAAATCCAAGTGACTTCTACAACGGCGACGCAAAATATACGCATATTTGAGAATTTACACTAATGCGTACGCTAATGCGAACATTCCCGCACAAATAACGAACATACAGTATAGCGTTGTTAAAGGTATGCTACTTAACTGAATATGTACGCATTAGCGTACGCATACACTGCGTCTGCGAACATTCCTACTCAAGTAACGAACATACAGTCTAGCGTACATTCTCAATAAATATGCGTATATTTTGCGTCGACGTTATTTTAACCAGATTCGTCACGAACTTTCTGAAAATTCGGTTCGATGACGAACCGAACTTTCGGGAAAGTTCGTAACGAATCTGGTTCGTTATGGTTCGGTTCGCTCATCCCTAGCAGAGAGGTATCTGCCTATAGGAGCTGACATTCTACTAGGGAAAGGTTCATGCCCATAAGAGTTTACACTATTCAGGTGAGAGGTCTCTGCTCATAAAAGAGAGTATACTCTACAGGAAAAAGTGTATCTGCCTATAAGAGCTAACGATCTACTGGAGAGGTCTCTGCCTCTATACAGGAGAGATGACCCTGCTTCCCATAAGAGATGACAATCTACAGAGAGAAAATCCTGTTCATAAGAGTCAATACACTATAGGTAAGCAGTCCCTACCAATTAGAGCTGACAATCTACAGAAGAGAGGTCCCTACACATAAGAGTTTATATTCTATGGGAGAGAAGTCCCTGATGGCCTTAAGAGTTGACAAATTTTCAGAGAAAAGAATCCTGCTCATAAGAGTTTATCCAGGTGAGAGGTCCCTGATCAGAGGAGCTGACCATTTATAAGAGAAATGATCCTACCCATAAGAGTTTGTCATCCGCAGCAGATAGAAGAAATTAAATCCATGTGGATCAGTAGGACAAAATCTTTGTGTGCCTCTATACAGTATATCCAGTTGCAAGAAAAAGTAAGTGAACCCTTAGCAAGTACCTGGATTTCTGTATTGTGGCTTGATTGTTATATAAGTGATTATTATTGGCAAACACAATTAAAGTAATAACACACAGATGGATGTACTCTTTATGTCTTTAATTGAGCACAGGGAGTAAAAGTAAGTGAACTTTAGGATTTAATAACATGTAGATCCCACAACCTCCACCAATTGTTTTCCACCTCAGAAAATCAGCAATAAACCATTATTTACACTTTAGAACATTAATTCCTCAGCGGAACAGAGCACAGGGGCTGACAATTTTCAAAGGAGTGCTGCCTGGCCGTAACATAAAGACTTTCCCTATATTTTCCTATCCTTATCCTATAAAGCTGACAATTGCCAATCCATTCACTGTGTTCTGCTACAGAATTAACATTCTGCAGTGTAACTAAATGTTTGTTTGGATTTTTGTCTGAATGTCTACATTCATTTCAATGTGGGATTCAGTCACAGAGAAAAATTCATCCTTAGCTTTCTTCTCCTATAGGAAAGAAAGGTAATTTGCATATCCCTTTTCCCAGAAACCCAGAGGATCGTTGTCTGGCATATAAGACTCCTCATGCCCACTAGGTGCTCAGGTGCTTTCAATAAGAAGAAATAATACCGCCCAGATCCCAATCAAGGCCTCTCCACCTAGCTAAGCCAATTTTCTATGTCGTGCACTGATGAGGGGCAATCTAAGTTTTGCTTCAAATCCTGTTTAAAAAATACTAACTTATTGGATTCATACCTAACATCTGGTGCCAACAGAAGTTTAGTTTTCTGTTCCTTTTGGAAGGAAAGCTTGTTTACATACCTAGAAGAGGTTTGCCTGGCTTGAACCTTCATGTAAATGAGTCTATTTCTCTATGTCAGATTCAGGTAGAAACGATTTCCAGCCAAATTGAATTTATTTGCAGGATTGGATGGACTGAAATTAATTTTAAGAAATTTGCTCACAGGAACGGGAACCCTGTAGCCGTTCAGGCATGCAAACTGCCACTCAATTCATTTTTATGGGAGTTTGAGAGATAGCCAAGCTCTGTACTCAGCAATATCGGAAGGCCTATAAAAATGAATGGAGCGGCAGTTTGCAGGCCCGACTGGCCACTCCATTCCTTTTCTGGGGGCTACATAGTACAGGGTCCCAATTCTCATGATCAGTGGCAGTCCCAGCTGTAGGACCCCCACTGATTTGATAACATCACATATCCAGAATACCCTTTTAATCCATACCTTGCAATTATTTCTTCCCTCCGTTATCTCAAGGCATCCAAATTCTGAGGCAGCCTCAAACCACCAGTGTGTGTGTTGTTCTTTGTCCTCCAAATACAGCTTCATAGAAGGACCCAATGAACAAAAAAAAAAAAACAACATTAGTATCTTAAAAGTAATATCTTGGCACAAATGCATAGCACAGTGGGCAGCACAATGGCACATTGGTGAGACCTGGGGTCCTAGGTTTGAATCTGACCAAAGATACTATCTGCATGGAGTTTGTATGTTCTCCCCATGTTTGGGTTTGGGTTTTCTCCCACACTCCAAAGCCATACTGATAGGGAACTTAGATTGTGAGCTCTACTGGGGACAGTGAGTGATGCTAATGTCTGTAAAGTGCTGCAGAGTACAGTATGTTAGTACTAAATAAGTGAGTAAAACAAATAAACCTTATGCTTTAAGGAAAATAACACTGCACAGAACTTAGGAGATGTTGGCAAGACACCATTGTAGCTGCAGCAATAAATAGAAGATCCATAATAAATCCCTTGTGTTACAAAAGTTTTTGTGAATACCTTTTTTCTACATGTTGAGTTATCAAAAGTTAAACTCACAGCTTCAGGTACTTCACAATTCTTTATTAAGTCAGGGTCTTTGCCCTCATAGCATAAATCAGAAGTTCACAACCAAAGTTTAATTTGTCTAGCACAGGTAAGAAAACATAAAGACATAAAGGATCTAATTGTTCACTAGGAGGCACAGAACACAACTTTTTTTTCCTACTTTTTGTGATGAATACATGTACAAATTAATTGATACAAACAGAAATAAAGAGGAAGATAGAAATAATCAGGTGCAAAAAACATTGACAATCCTGTGCATCCCCATAGCAAAACGTCTATTCATCTAACCTCAAAGACTCTTCTACTGAACCCTCTAGGAGAGTAACTGATGAGCAGCAGGCGCAAACATGATCCCCATAAATTATCTTCTAAATCACTGAGCTTCAGAAGTCTAATTCTTTAAAGTTTAAGCATAGACAGCTGATATAACCTGGGCATCTTCTGCATATAATTATATTTGTATAGCTGGTATAATATATATTAGAGATGAACAAATCATGAGCAAACTAGTCAGATTTGTTATGAATTTCACAAAAATTCCTCTGCAAAACGAATCTGATTTTTTTTTAATTCATTTCAGGTGAATCATGTAAAAACGGTGCCCAATACTATTTTACTGTGATTATTGGCAGGAATAATCATGAGTGAGGAAAAATATGGAGGATCACATGATTCTGGGAGAAAATGGGGGGCTCACATATAGCCCAGATCAACCAATCAAGAGCAGAATTGAGGAAGGTCCTTTGTTGAGAACATCATAGAGCCATTCTGTGTTCGGATGCTTACCTGGAAGGGTGTCATGTGGCAGTATCTGACAAAAACTATTACAGACACAAGCCACTAATGTAGTGTGATAGGGATACTATAGTTAGAGAACGGAGAGATATAATTGGGTAGATTTTAGGGAATTTAATCAGGGAAAGCTTTTGGGAAAGCATTAAGGGAGTGAGGGGCTGTCACCCAGTAGCGTGCTGGCAGCTAGGTCTGCATGACAAAACCCCCTAAGAAACTCATTTTCCTGTATATAAACAGTTTTTGTTTTTTTTTACTCAGTTCATAGGCTTTATTGCCAGCAATACCCCAATAGATTTCTGCCACAAACCTGAGCAATTGCTCATTCTTTTCTTCTAAAAACCATTTCAGTGCATTATACCTGTGTTATTACATGTGATGCATATAACTGCAAGATAATGGGTGTCACGGGGACCTCCGCTGCAGGGAGGGAGTGCGCCCCCTGTCTCCCACGTCTCTGCAGGAGCAAGGATGCGGCCGGTGTCCTCGTCTCCATGATGACGAAAGGACGGGGAGAACCTGACCATGCACGCAGCCTCAGCGCAGCTGGCGTTCCCCCCATCCCCTAGGCAATGAACAAGGGGAGGGTCTGAGCGCCGAACACAATAAGTCGGCGCTCAGCTGTTTGAACGTATTAGGCTACTTTCACACTTGCGTTGTGGTTTTCCGGTATTAAGATCAGGCAGAGGATCTCAATACCGGAAAAAAACTGATCAGTTTTGTCCCCATGCATTCTGAATGGAAAGAAATCCGTTCAGGATGCATCAGGATGTCTTCAGTTCAGGCAGCTTTCAGTTTTGTGACCGGACACAAAACCGCAGCAAGCTGTAATTTTGTGTCCGGTCATAAAAACTGAAAGAAACTGATCAGGTACTGAAACCAATGTAAGTCAATGGTGACAGATCAGTTTTTTTAAGAGACTAAAAAATCGGATCCGTCACCCATTGACTTTCAATGTATTTAGTGCCTGATCAGTTTTCTTCAGTTTTGATTTCACACAACTGCATCCTAACTGAACTGATGCATCCTGATGTGCAAAATCAAAACGGATCAGTTTAATTCAGGTATAGAGATCCTCTGCCGGATCTCAGTACCGGAATTAACAACGCAAGTGTGAAAGTAGCCTTAGAGGCAGGTCACGTGACGTTTGCCACATCACGGGACCCATCATTTAAGCCTATTAAAGCAGGCAACGTGCTGGCCACAGGTTGCCTGTAATTGGTCTTACTACCCTTCAACAGCGTTTGAATACCATTGCGACTTCTGTTACCTGACTTCGGCTTTGAACTTGACCTCGTCCTTGTTTTCACCTTTGTACTATATGACCTCTTGGCTCCTGACCTCAGCTAGTATTTTGACCTCGCTCTCGTGTTACCCCTTGCACTGAATTTACCTCTCGGCTTCTGACCTCGGCTTGTGTTTGACTCTGCTCCTGTATTATCCCTCAGTATTGACGTGACCTCCTGGCCTTTGACCTCGATATTCTATTTCCCGTGTGTTCTGTCTTTTGTCTGTTCCCTCCCTGTACACCCCAGCACGTACGTAAGCTAGGGACTGCCACCCAGTTGTACACTGTCGTTTAGAACGGACTGTGCAAGTAAGCAGGGACAGTGGTGTGGATTTGAGCTCAGGGCTGCACATTTCCCTGAACCTTGACAATGGGTAGTTACAGCAAAAGCAATACATAAATACAGTATATTGCTGTAAGATAACGTGTAGTTACAGCAAAAGCGATACAGAAGTAACGCCATTTTAGATGGCAGTGTTAATAACCCCTTTAGCTGGTGGTAGATCCGTTGCGACACAATCTGCACCAGAAATACGCCTAATATAGGCGTATTTCTGATAGTAAATGACACCCTGTATAGTAACACCTGTGTTGGCAAAAGCATTACTACATCAGACTGTGTAGTTCAAATATATTTTGCTACAAAAACCTCATTGTTATACCAGTAAAATTGGGGGAGATTTATCAAACTGGTGTAAAGTAGAACTGGCTTACTTGCCCATAGCAACCAATCAGATTCCACCTTTCATTTTTCACAGCTCCTTTGGAAGATGAAAGGTGGAATCTTATTGGTTGCTATGGGCAACTAAACCAGTTTGATAAATCTCCCCCATTGTTCAAACCTTTTGCCACAAAATTTGCATTTTTACAAAAGTAAATTGTCAATTCCAGTGTGTTCGTAGAAGGGGAAAGATATTTAATTGAGCCTCTCTCTTTAAATTACAGAAAACACAATTGCAACTTTGCTAGAATAATTTAATAATCTGTGCACCAAGCCTGTGACTTTTCATTTATAGCCCACATAATAAAATGCTGGGAAAAGAGTGCAAAATTAAAAACCCAAGCCTAATCATCTCAGAGTCAGAATGTGGGTATAGCAACAGTAGCAGCTCCAGCAATCTGGCCAGTAGTTGTAGGACAAAGAGGATGGGATTGTGGACTAGATGGTTCACTCCTCCTCTCAGTCACAGCAGGTAGATGTGGATGTCACCACTAAGTCTTGGAGCCAGGGGTCATAGTATTTCTCCTGCTTCTCCTCTTTACTACCCCAGAGAAGCCTATCAGCTGCATCCTTTCTATCTTCACTGCCCCTCCTAGTGGAGTACCTTCTTTTTTCCTAAGAAGAGGCAACATAACCCCATGTGCAAAGAAAGATACAAAAGACAGTCTGCCTGTTGATGACTTGTGTGAAAACAGTTAGTGTTTGGAGTGTCATGTGGAGGGGTTTCAGGCAGAGGCGGGGGAACTTCATGTATAGCTGTTATGCAATGTTAGGGACAGTGACACACTGTGGAAACACAAAGCAAGGAATTTGGATGGGGCAAGGAGCCCATAATAACATATCACAGTCTGATAAAAGTGGCTTGGAGGTTGAGGATGACAATAACAATAATTGTGTGTTGGACAGGATCTGGGAGCTGGATCAGGGTGATGAGGAGGAGGTAGCATCAGAGGAGGAGGGTAGTTGCTGCAGCAGCAAAAAAAAAAAAAAAAACAGAGGCAACATATGGCCTGCCAAAAAAAACTGCCAGGGTCAGATCTGCTTCTATTATAGTTTAGCTTGGAGAACTAGTGAGGCTGCTAATACTGTTCGTAGAGGCTCAAAATGTGCCAGACTTAAGTAAAGCTTGGCTGTCACTCTTTGCCGAGTGTCCAAGTATCTCCCATCTGGCAATTTTTCTCCACATTGCTGAAAGATAAAAACATTGCTACATGCAAGATCTTCAGGATTAAAATAAGCCATAGACACACCACAAATGTAGACAACATAGTTTTTTGCAGCAAATGAAGCGGCATCACCCGATCCAGTGGCCGCCGTTATGGACAGGTGTACAGACAATGGTTGTGGTCTGCCGTCAGGCTGCAGCGGAGGGCGTAATCCTGGTGGTCCCCTGAAATTTACCCTTTATCCCCTGTACAGGGATCTAGACTTCGCTGCAGTGGAGCCACCAGACTGCTATCTCCTGGAATTATCTCTAATTATAACTATCTATAGTGTAGTTGGCAGCTGGCTCATGGCGGTCAGAGGCACTACTGAAAAGCAGCAGTGGCACAGACAAGGCACTAAATCAGAACCAGGTGATTCCAAGGAAGTGACAAAACACAAAACACCGCATGACAGAAGGATCAGGAACCCAGTCCGACTACAAGAACAAGACATATTGACTACATACTGACTACAAGAACTCTTACAGACCTAGCAGATACT
Source organism: Rhinella marina (assembly GCA_900303285.1). Lineage (NCBI taxonomy): Eukaryota > Metazoa > Chordata > Amphibia > Anura > Bufonidae > Rhinella > Rhinella marina. The sequence continues at coordinate 12,757 of ONZH01007742.1, forward strand.
GGATGGTAGTGGTTGTTATAGGAAATATTCAAGACGTATAAGCAGAAGGAAGCACAACACAGTCAAACTTTTTCTACAGAACACTTGACTTCTTAGGATGGAAGGATCTACGGCTAACAACCATAACCTTACCCCACTATTAAAAATCACTCGCAGACATCGCTTGGTGTAAAAGGCCATAGCGGCCACTTTATTAACAATATAACATTGTTAATTCTTCAACAATCTCTTATCATTAACCAATGATATAAAGTGAAGGGATCCTAGAAGGCAATCGCACTCAATAGTGTTCGCACTCGCGAACCTCCACCAATAATCCACACCATTACCCTCGACCGCACTCACCGACCCAAGGGCACCAAGTCATCCGAATTCTACCCCTGCAGGGTTGTCATCCCTCACAGGAGCCCCAATTTTCTTTACAAAAAACCTCCTAGGTGCACGCCCGCAAAGGACCATGCCCCTATTCTCCATTTTGCCTCCCAGGATCCCCCCTTTTCTCCAGCCGCTGTGACAACTTATAACACCCCACCAAAATCAGATCCTCAGGGTGGGTGGGTGGGAATCGTTGCAAACTGCTCCCTCAACTGTCTGCAATACTCCACCCCTTCCTGTCTATGCCTTAAATATACGGCGGGAAAAACCCGTTCCTCCCCTTCCTGCTCCAAGACCTCCCCCTCTCCCTTCAACATACCAAGCAAATTAACCCTTTCCCAGCCTGACACCTTCCCCCAAAGTCAAACCGCATTCTCGCTACGGCTGTGCCCCGCTTCCATGCTATTCTGACTTCTTAGAATGGAAGGATCTATGGCTAACAACCATAACCTTACCCCACTATTAAAAATCACTTGCAGACGTCGCTTGGTGCAAAAGGCCATAGCGGCCACTTTATTAACAATATAACAATATAACATTGTTAATTCTTCAACAATCTCTTATCATTAACCATCGATATAAAGTGAAGGGATCCTAGAAGGCAATCGCACTCAATAGTGTTCGCACTCGCGAACCTCCACCAATAATTCACACCATTACCCTCGGCCTCACTCACCGACCCAAGGGCACCAAGTCATCCGAATTCTACCCCTGCAGGGTTATCATCCCGCACAGGAGCCCCAATTTTCTTTACAAAAAACCTCCTAGGTGCATGCCTGCAAAGGACCATGCCCCTATTCTCCATTTTGCCTCCTAGGATCCCCCCTTTTCTCCAGCCACCAACGAACACATGTGTAACCTCACCTGTGTTCGTCCCTCCACACCTTCAAAGCAGTCTCTAAGCCATCTTCCAAGCCCGAAGCCCACAAGTCAATCCCAATTTCATTGAGATGAACGCCATCAGCCCTCAAAAATTGCGGAGACGCCTCTTCCAATTCCCGATGCCTTACAACAAAACCTCCTTGCCTCCACACAAAACGACCAATCTCCTTGTTAATCTTCGCCCGCGCTTTTTTGAGCTTTTCCACCGACCTAGCCTGTCGCCACACCCTGCGAGCCACAATCTCCGACCAAACGATCAACAATGCCGGAAACTCGGCCCATAACCGCAATAAATCCAATTTTACATCACAAATTATATCCCTGGAGCGTCGGATCCCCAGGTCATTCCCTCCAGCATGCAACACAACAATATCAGGCGGGCGCTCCAAGGACACGTAAAAACAAAATTCCTGGAGCACCCGCCCCCACAACAAACCCCGCAACCCAATCCAGCGAACCTGCATCTCTGCAACAGCAAAACCCAACTGCCTGCCATTCCGACGAACATCAGCTCGCTGAGCCCCCCAGTAAACAAAGGAGTGGCCGAAAATCCAAGCCAAACATGGGATAGTCCCTGCAACAAAACAAAACAACACCACATCAGCAATATAAAAATCTAGCATGATCCAGATCCACCACACTCCCGTAAGCCACACCGAAAACAAACCAATAAACACCCTTAAAGCGAAACCGATGTGAGCAAATGCGGGCGAATGTACCTTCGAAAACATGACGACTCCCATCGTCCAATGCGCCGGATTACATCATCTCCCAATCCCCATCTAGATGCCTCAGTGGCAGCTCCAATAATCCTAAAGGAGTGAGATGCAAATTCCCGAGCCGGTAACCCCGCGGCCCCCAAACACTTCCTAAACACCGGCACAAACTGAAAACGCGATAAAGAAGTGCCGTCCTGATGAACAAATAACGATCCAGCAACAGAAGGCCGGATCGCCATAAAATCCAACACACCGTAACGGACAAACAACCGACCCGTGCAAAGGCCACAACAAAAACCGAACTCCCCTGCCCACTTGATCCGTCTTAGACCGTTTCAGAAAACACTGCAAACCGTCCGGCCCAACCATAACGTCTTCCTGACGCAAGCCCCCACCTCCAGATCTGCACCTCGCCACCAACTCAGAAACCTGGAAAGCGCCGAAAAATGCTAACGAAAACGCTGCACGAAACAAGCTGACCTCATACTCCGAACTACAAACTAACTCAACCATTCGCCATAACGTAATCAAAATCTCAAATGAAACAGGATGACGCGTGTCCCTCTTCAACATATTACGCCTATAACCCTTCAAGGCCTGACGCACCAAAAAACACTTAGATACATCTACCAGCCCCCGTAATCGAAACCAAAAAGCCACAGCTGCCACGCGCTTGGCCACCACCGAATACTTATAAATTGGACAACCCACACAACAAAATGCAAAAATAACAATACTTTATTAATTAAAAGCACGCAGCCACATATAATACAATGAATCGATCATAGGAAAATGGTGATATGGAACAGTAAGTAAGGACATAAATAAGGACGTCGTCGTGCAGAAAACACGCAACCAACCAACTGGAATGCAGAAATAATAATAATATAAGAGGGTAGGGCAGTCACGTGTCCAACATCAGTGAAGTGAGACAGAAGTTAATTATTAGCGATATAAAGGAACAGATGTAACAAACACCTGGCCTAATCGATAAAGTGTAAAAGATATGCCATACATAGATTCAAAAGACACAATAAATTGCCCGAACCTGAAGTTACAAATATGGTTGGTTCGTGGATCGGCACGACGGCGTCCTCCTCCCAACGCCGTTTCGCCCAAACAGGCTTCTTCCAGGGGAAGGGCGAAACGACGTTGGGAGGAGGACGCCGTCGTGCCGATCCATTTGGGCGAAACGGCGTTGGGAGGAGGACGCCGTCGTGCCAATCCACGAACCAACCATATTTGTAACTTCAGGTTCGGGCAATTTATTGTGTCTTTTGAATCTATGTATGGCATATCTTTTACACTTTATCGATTAGGCCAGGTGTTTGTTACATCTGTTCCTTTATATCTCTAATAATTAACTTCTGTCTCACTTCACTGATGTTGGACACGTGACTGCCCTACCCTCTTATATTATTATTATTTCTGCATTCCAGTTGGTTGGTTGCGTGTTTTCTGCACGACGACGTCCTTATTTATGTCCTTACTTACTGTTCCATATCACCATTTTCCTATGATCGATTCATTATATTATATGTGGCTGCGTGCTTTTAATTAATAAAGTATTGTTATTTTTGCATTTTGTTGTGTGGGTTGTCCAATTTATAAGTGTTTCATTGTAGTTACCCACACCACGGACAGGATTTACCTGAACCGTGTCGTATAGGTGTATACACCACCGAATACGACACACCCTCCCCAAAAGACAATCCGACAAAATACACCAGTAATGCCTGAAAATCATCCTCAGATCCGCAGCCCCCACACTGCCCCAGCAAACATTCCCACTGCTCCCATACTACCGCATACGCCGCCCATGTGCTACTACTCACGGACCATCTAATCAAGGATACTGAGACTCCAAGGCCATGCTCCAGAGCCACTGAGGACAAGGCCGTCCCTGTTCTTCCGCTTCCGGCACCAACCTGCGAAAGCGATCCCACTGGAAACGAGAAAGGGAATCAGCCACCAAATTCCCAACACCAGGAACATGTATCGCTTCAAAACATGCATTCAAAACCAAACCTCTGAGCACTAAGTGACTCAACAAACGTAACACTGGTGGAGAGCTAGCCGACTGCGCATTAATCGCCTGCACAACTCCTAAATTATCGCAACAGAACCGTACCCGCTTATTCCGCAAAGACTCGCCCCACAATTCCGTAGTGAGCACTATAGGGAACAATTCCAGCAAGGCCAAATTAGTCAAAAAACCTGCTTGCCGCCACTCCTGCGGCCACTCCCCCGCACTCCATTGACCTTGAAAAAATGCCCCATATCCACACGAACCAGAGGCGTCCGTAAACAACTCCAAATCAAAACTCGAAATTGGTGCTTCCATCCACACCGAACGACCATTAAACTGAGACAAAAAACGCTCCCACACTTCCAAATCCGCTCGCACTTCCCCTGACAATCTTACAAAGTGATACGGAACAGACACCCCCGCCGTCGCCATGGCAAGCCGGCGATAAAAAACCCGTCCCATGGGAAGAATCCTACAAGCGAAGTTAAGTTTACCCAACACCGACTGAATCCGACACAACTGGGCCTTCCTACTCTGTCGCAATGCAGACACTTCCGCTACCAGATCAGCCAACTTATCCTCTGGCAAACGACATTCCATGCGCACCGTATCAATTACAATCCCCAAAAATTTAACAGACGTGGCCGGGCCCTCCGTTTTCTCCGGCGCCAAAGGTACACCAAAAACAGCCGCCACCCGCTCCATAGTGTGCAACAAAACCGAACACACTCTAGACCCTGCTGGCCCTACAAACAAGAAATCGTCTAAATAATGGAGAACGGAGTTCCAGCCCGCTTCCTGCTTCACTACCCATTCTACAAACGTACTAAACATTTCGAACAAAGCACACAAAATCGCATAACCCATGGGTAAACAACAGTCCACATAAAACTGACCCTCCCACTTAAACCCCAACAAATGAAAGCTATCCGGATGAATCGGCAACAAACGAAACGCCGCCTCAATATCCATTTTCGCCAACAACGCCCCTTGCCCAAAACGCCGAACCCACTTCACTGCAGTATCAAACGACGTATAAGAAACCGAACATAACTCCTGATCAATGCCGTCATTCACCGATCTCCCAGCCGGATACGACAAATGATGAATGAGCCGAAATTTATTCGGCTCCTTCTCCGGCACCAGACCCAATGGCGACACTCGCAGCCCCGGTAACGGCGGCTCCAGAAATGGACCAGCCACCCGACCTGCTCTAACCTCTTTCTCAATCTTCTCACTGAACACCTGTGGCCTAGCCAACGCAGAAACCAAATTCCTCGCACACACCCCAACCTCCAAAGACTGACACGGAATGCGAAAACCGTCTGAAAACCCTGCGTACAACAACTCCACTGCCCCCTTATTTGGGTATTTCTTTAAAAACGGTAGCATGTCATCCACCCTCACCGGCGTCCGACCTTTTGTGACCAGCCTCCTGTCCCTTACCCTTTCCCCGCTTAAAACACCTGGAGAAGCTATGCGACCCTCCACAGCCAGAGCATTCGTGTTTAAAACGGCAGTCGGAGAGGAACTTACAATATCCCTCATTGAACTGCCAACAGCAACCCTTCCTACCGCTGGACGACGCGTCTTCTGCGGACGCACCGCCCGACGCCCCACGAAAGGACTGAGCACCAACTTTTGGCGTGGCCATAAGACGCATCCACAAGCTGATGTCCTTGTGGTCCCAGCGGATACTGGGCCGAATAGCCTTCCGCTGTCGGAACTGCTCATCGTAACGTAACCAAGCGACCCCGCCATACACCCGATAAGCCTCACCAATCGAATCCATGTACCCAAACAGCGTGGAGCAGTGCTCCGGCGCCTTCTCCCAAACTACACTCGCCAAAATTGCAAAAGCCTACAACCAATTCATGAACGTGCGCGGTATCAAACGATACCGACGCTGTTCCTTCTCCTCCTTTTTGCTCTCGTCCGGCTTCACCCTGTCCAAATTAAACTTCTCTAATGGCAGTAATGAAAATATTTCCACATATTCATCCTTCCAAATCTTTTCCCTAACCTCCGGCTTCAAATGGGCCCCAAGCGGCCCTTCAAAGCACACATAAACCTCCCCTTTCGCCGCGTCCGCTATTCTCACCGACTCAACACAACTGGCCTTCCCTGACCCACTCGTTCCCGCAACCGCGTCCGCCACCACTGGCACCGATACCGCAACAGGAGCTACCAATTCTGCTGGAGCCCTGACCGCCTCCCCACCTGGAGCTACCCCAGCACTCATTAACCCCACTGGATCTGTGGGCACCCAAACCGCCATCGGCGCAGCCCCCACCCCCGAACCCACACATGCTAGCAAAGCCGCCAGCCCTGGCAGCAACTCCTGCACTGTACCTGCTGCTCCCCCAACCCCCGTAGCACCTGGCATTAACCCCCCTTGTAACCCGCCCCCCCCCAGAAGTCCACTCACTTGGCTGTCCCTGGGAACCGCTCCCAGCCGCCGCCGTTAGAACATCCAGCCGCCGCTTCCGGCTCAGCACCGATGCTCCGTCCTATTGCAGTTCCATCTTTTCCCTCGCCCGAGACTGATCCTGCAGTTGGAGACCCGCCCCCTGGACCAATGTGGGCGGGGTCACAATCCTCAGCCTCTCCTGAGTCAGGCCCACCAGAAAGCAGCCGCTGCTCTACCTCCTCCACATCTTCAGCAGCAATAGCAGCTGCCTGGCATTCCTCTTCAGCTTCCATGCTACTGCCTCTCCTCCTGGACACCGCTCTTGCAGGGGGCGGAGCCAAGACACCGCTCCCCTCAGTCCTCTCACAAGCCTGCCGCCGACTTAATTCACTAGGCCGCGCCGCCGGCCGCTCCGCTGCCCGCACCTCCCGGTCGCCATAGCAACCCCCCGTCCTGGAGGAAGCCGCTTCTGCAGGACTCCCAGGGCCTGCCCGCCACTCAGAAGAGGCAGCCCCGCCAACAGGTAATGACCTGACGCGCTCTCTGCTCCGCCTTCCTTGCAGGGAGTTCGCCGCCGACTCCTCACCTCCTCCTCGTCGACTATGGGGGACTGGCCGGAGAATCCGCCCCTCTCCCGCCGTGTCCAACCGCCATGCGGGATTCCTCCCAGCACGGCTGCGTGCAGCAGAGGATATACTGCCCGCTGCCGAACCGGAGGGTCCCTTAAGGGGCTCCCTAGGCGCCGCCGGACCCTAGGGGTGACTTCAGGGCTTAGGCGCTCAGGTGGCCTAGACCTGCGCGCCCAAGGCCTGGGGGGGTTTGATGCACCCCCTGCTGCAGCCGCACCTACAGCCGACCGCAGGGACTCCTGCAGCCACTCATGCCCATGGCTCACAGCTGCAGCCCTAACCTCCGCCAATAATTGCTCCAGGGAAGACATCTTTACCTGCCACACTAATTGTTGCAACTGCTCCCTCAACTGTCTGCAATACTCCACCCCTTCCTGTCTATGCCTTAAATATACGGTGGGAAAAACCCGTTCCTCCCCTTCCTGCTCCAAGACCTCCCCCGCCCCCTTTAACATACCAAGCAAATTAACCCTTTCCCAGCCTGACACCTTCCCCCAAAGTCAAGCCGCATTCTCACTACGGCTGCGCCCCGCTTCCATGCTATTCATTTAGACATAGCAGGTATTGAAAATGGACAGAAGCCAGCACACACAAAAACAGGTAAAGCACCATATAGACTAGCAGAGGACACACAAATCCAAGACAAGCAGATTTAAGCAAGCATGCTGCCAGGGGTGTACCTATAAGGGGTGCACAGGTACCAGTCACTACCAGGCCCAGGAGTCTGAGGGGGCCCAAAGACCGTTTTGCCACATAAGAAGACACCTGTATTATAGAAAATGCATGTTGGTTAAGTTATACCTCTGGCTGGAGGGAAGGGGTTAGGTCAAGAATTTGGCATGGGGGGGTGCCATTTTAATTTTTGCCTCAGGCATCATGCGGGCTATGTGCTTCCCTGCTGCTGGCCACAAAGTACTGAGAGAAGAGGGGGCCCAAGCTGAACTCTTGCACCAGGGCCTATTAACCTTTAGCTACGCCCCTGCATGCTGCATAACCATATGACTGGGAGTAGTAGTTGATATAGCAGCAATAGGCACAGTTCTGGAGTATTTTATAGAGGAGGCTTCTCCCAATAGTGGTGTATAGGCAGTAGCAAGGATGGTAGCAATGCTCCCTTAGAGTCTCACTCTAAGTTTACTTTGCAAGTTTCCCAAATAACTACAGGCATGCAATTCTGTTCTAACTTACTCTTTCTGCAGCTCCCAGTTGCAGGGTCTTTTTACTATAAACGTGCAGTACCTTAGTATCTGAATCCAGCCAATGACTTGATAGTTGTAGAGTTTGTGAATGTCTGTTTTCTTTTCCTCAGGGCTAGTCTTTCAGTTAAGTTACTATTTGGCAGGTTTTCACTCAGATGAATTGTGTTTTCTGGATCAGGTGCAATGCCCTATCATGTGCCAGGTTTAGTGGAATGCCAAGTGGTATGGTGCAGCCTATATGTGTCACGGTGCTCCTACCTGGATACAACGGGACCCCAGGCTTGGGCCCCAAAGCATTAAAAAGGGGGATAGTTGAGGGATAAAGAAGAAATAACTTGAGTCCAGACCTTGATATGAAGTTCAACAGCATCTTTACTTGAATAAACTTTCATCCAAACTATTTGAAGGCTTTGTCTTGCTTCCAGCAGGCTTTAGAATAAACTGGCAGGGAAACTCAACTCTGCTGGGCTGACAGACCTGCTTAAATACTTGCTTTCTTTCTTTATGCTGCACTAAACTCTATTTAAGTCTGGGTTCTGTATGTCTGTTCTGGTATCCTTGGATGGGGTGCCGTCAACTGTTATTCCTCTCCAGACACTCAGTAAATAACTTCTCTTCAGCCAAAGAATTATTCTTCTTGCCGATTTCTCTTATGGTCACCGAAGATTGTTTTCCTCTGGTCCCTATGACTTCCAGACATCTTCTTCCATGGTCAGCAGAGCTTGGCTGCTCTGGCTGACATAGGCATGCCTGAGCATGCCTCCCTCCCCTTACTCCTGTCCAGACTAGACTAGACTACACTGGAAATTGCTGCCCTTCCCTTCTGTTAGGAAGTAGGACTGGCCCTCTTCTGCCCAGAGGGGGGAGAATGAAATAGTGAGTTCCATTCTATCTAAAGATCTGTCTCTGCCAGATACACTGCCACCTGCTGGTGAACCAGGCACATTACATGAACATAAAAGTACATAAGTTATATAGCAATGTTATTAAGGCAATGTTATTAAGGCACAATGTTGAACTATAGCTCAGCCATTTACACTGCCACCTGCTGGTGCACCAGACATATTACATATAAAAACAGTTGCATAGAAAGATTATCAGTGCACAATGTAAAGGACCTGGAAAGAAATACATAAGATGTTGTTTATGTTAGTCCATTAGAGACAGTAGCAGGGTGTAAAAATGCTAACACCAGTCCAGGGTGTTACACAGGCTTCACTTTGGACCTACTTGACAGTTCACACATGCAGGTCTTATCTCTAGCATTTCTCAGCTATGACTCACCACTAGCCGGGGGAGAGGCAGCCCATCACCCTAGAAATTCGGCTAAGACTGCCAGTGTTAACAATATGTTGTCCATACAGAACTACTTGGGATATAAAATGCATAGAGACAAATGTTTTAATATTAAGCCACATGATTTCACTCTTGAAAAACAATTAACTTTCAGTTATGATCCACTGGCATCCGTTGGGAGTTGTGATCCACTGGGTCACTAAATGTACAGTTGTTATAAGCTATACATTTTCTTGTATATAGTGATATGGACCATGCTGGCATAACTTCGGCATCTTATAATGTATAATTTTATAGAGCTGGTATAAGTCATACATTTTTTTGTATATGGTGATATGAACCATGCTGGTATAACCTAAACATCTTTTGGTACGTATAAAATTATATATGTACAGCTGGGGTAAGTTATGCATCTTAGGACCGAAGTTGATTCACTCAAAACTTTGGATTAATGCTGTACAGAGATCCATCTTTGAGCGAATCAACTTCGGTCCTAAGATATTATATAAGATATTATATAAGATATTATATAAGATGTCCACCATCTCCACCAATGGCACTCCAACTAGCACCAGGCAGGACAATACCAATGCCAAGGAGTACACCAAAGGGAAGAATAGGGGCACCCTTCCTATCACTGCTCAATCCAGGGAAGTGTCAGATTGAGCAACCAGAACCTCCAGTATTACTACTATTACTCCTCTTCTCCTGGACTCGTCGTACTTGTATATTGTGATATGGATCATGCTAACTTGGGTATCTTATAGAAATGTCCCTTATTACTATAAGGAGATCGTTACTGCTGTTATTTGTAGTTTTTGTTTGGGTCAGCTCAGTAAATCTGTCAGGTCTCTTACATTGAGACCACTCTATGTTGCATTGGATTTGTCTATGTTAATTGTCCTATTTTCCAGACACACACGTTTTCAACATGGACCTTATTTATCCAGCCGGGATTAATTAATTATTGACCTTTAAATGTCCACATGGACATAACTCTTCTATCACTTAACCACCATTGAAATGCAATGGATGCCATAACAGCAAATGTTTTTCATTTTCAGTTCATTAAGGTGGAATTATGTGATGTTCATGTTTATATTAATATCCTGTTAGCATGTATTCCCCGGATAATGCAGGAAGCTTCCTAAACGCCATGGAAGAGGAACATCTGGTATTTCTGCAGCTGTTCCTACAAATTACAACAGGTCTGCCAGCTGCTAGCATTAACATCGTGCCCAAATCTCTCTGCTTTAACCTGCTGAGCAGCAATCTCCTGCAAACAGCCAACTGAGGGGGCAAGAGAGACGTGGTCAAGAGACTCACTTATCTGCAGTAATGCAGTTCTCTCCTTAATATCCTCCTGCTCAATGTGGATTGATGAACCATGTCATCTGACTAGAGATGAGCGAGCATACTCGTCCGAGCTTGGTGCTCGTTCGAGTATTAGGGTACTCGTAAGTATCTCGCCATGCTCGAGGAAATGGCAACTTCAGCATCGTGCTTTTTTGGCACCTAAAAACACAGCCAATCACAAGCCAGGAGACTCTACAGTACACCCAGCATCACGTGGGGCCCTTACATGTCAATAGCAGGGGTTGGCTGGCCTGATCAGGTGACCCTGGAATATACTACCGACTGGCCGCGGCGCTCGGCTCAGATGCCGTCTGGATGTCGTTAGGGATAGAGCTGCTGCCTTTCAGGGACAGTGTTAGGGCCTGCATTTAGTTGTCTGTTAGGCAGGGATCACCCACAAAGAACCCAACAGCCCTTCTAAGGGCTAGAAGACATTTTATTTTATTTTTTTGTCACTTGGCTGGCTGGCACTAGTAGTGCAGCTATCGCCATATCTAACCCTGTTTTTTTTTATTGTTCTATCTCAGTGATACAAATCCATTGCACACAGCACTGTGGATCCATTCTGTGTGTCACAGTTCAGCACTGACTCACTCCAATCCATATATACTGTCCAGGTGACACTTTCTGTACGTCACACAATACAACCAAGTCATTTGCTACCAATATCATCTACCGCTTGATCCAGAAAACTCTCTGTGCGACATTTGTCTGGGTCGCAGACTAAATAGCCACCGTTAACAGGGTGTCAGTCAGTTCTACCATATTTCCTGCACGTCACGTTCCCAAAAAAACAAAATATAAAAAAAAAATATATTTTTTCAGTTGTTTTAGCTCAGTGATACAAATCCATTTTACTCAGCTGCGTGTAACCTTTCTGTGTGTCACAGTTCAGCACATTCGCTCCCATCCGTATATACTGTCCAGGTGACACTTTCTGTACGTCACACAATACAACCAAGTCATTTGCTACCAATATCATCTACCGCTTGATCCAGAAAACTCTCTGTGCGACATTTCTCTGGGTCGCAGACTAAATAGCCACCGTTAACAGGGTGTCAGTCAGTCCTACCATAGTTCCTGCACGTTACGTTCCCAAAAAACAAATTGTAAAAAAATATAAAAAACAAATATATAAAAAAAAATATTTTTTCAGTTGTTTTAGCTCAGTGATACAAATCCATTTTACTCAGCTTTGTGTAACCTTTCTGTGTGTCACAGTTCAGCACATTCGCTCCCATCCGTATATACTGTCCAGGTGAAACTTTCTGTACGTCACACAATACAACCAAGTCATTTGCTACCAATATCATCTACTGCTTGATCCAGAAAACTCTCTGTGCGACATTTGTCTGGGTCGCAGACTAAATAGCCACCGTTAACAGGGTGTCAGTCAGTCCTACCATAGTTTCTGCACGTTACGTTCCCAAAAAAACAAAATTGTAAAAAAAGTATTAAAAAAACAAATATAAAAAAAAAATTATATTTTCAGTTGTTCTAGCTCAGTGATACAAATCCATTTTACTCAGCTGTGTGTAACCTTTCTGTGTGTCACAGTTCAGCACATTCGCTCCCATCCGTATATACTGTCCAGGAGACACTTTCTGTACGTCACACAATACAACCAAGTCATTGGCTACTAATATCATCTACCGCTTGATCCAGAAAATTCTCTGTGCGACATTTGTCTGGGTCGCAGACTAAATAGCCACCGTTAACAGGGTGTCAGTCAGTCCTACCATAGTTCCTGCACGTTACGTTCCCAAAAAAACAAAATATAAAAAAAAAAAAAAATTTTTCAGTTGTTTTAGCTCAGTGATACAAATCCATTTTACTCAGCTTTGTGTAACCTTTCTGTGTTTCACAGTTCAGCACATTCGCTCCCATCCGTATATACTGTCCAGGTGACACTTTCTGTACGTCACACAATACAACCAAGTCATTTGCTACCAATATCATCTACCGCTTGATCCAGAAAACTCTCTGTGCGACATTTGTCTGGGTCGCAGACTAAATAGCCACCGTTAACAGGGTGTCAGTCAGTCCTACCATAGTTCTTGCACATCACGTTCCCAAAAAAAGAAAATATAAAAAAAAAATAATAATTTTTTCAGTTGTTTTAGCTCAGTGATACAAATCCATTTGACTCAGCTTTGTGTAACCTTTCTGTGTGTCACAGTTCAGCACATTCGCTCCCATCCGTATATACTGTCCAGGTGACACTTTCTGTACGTCACACAATACAACCAAGTCATTTGCTACCAATATCATCTACCGCTTGATCCAGAAAATTCTCTGTGCGACATTTGTCTGGGTCGCAGACTAAATAGCCACCGTTAACAGGGTGTCAGTCAGTCCTACCATAGTTCCTGCACGTTACGTTCCCAAAAAAACAAAATATAAAAAAAAAATAATAATTTTTTCAGTTGTTTTAGCTCAGTGATACAAATCCATTTGACTCAGCTGTGTGTAACCTTTCTGTGTGTCACAGTTCAGCACATTCGCTCCCATCCGTATATACTGTCCAGGTGACACTTTCTGTACGTCACACAATACAACCAAGTCATTTGCTACCAATATCATCTACCGCTTGATCCAGAAAATTCTCTGTGCGACATTTGTCTGGGTCGCAGACTAAATAGCCACCGTTAACAGGGTGTCAGTCAGTCCTACCATAGTTCCTGCACGTTACGTTCCCAAAAAAACAAAATATAAAAAAAAATAATAATTTTTTCAGTTGTTTTAGCTCAGTGATACAAATCCATTTTACTCAGCTTTGTGTAACCTTTCTGTGTTTCACAGTTCAGCACATTCGCTCCCATCCGTATATACTGTCCAGGTGACACTTTCTGTACGTCACACAATACAACCAAGTCATTTGCTACCAATATCATCTACCGCTTGATCCAGAAAACTCTCTGTGCGACATTTCTCTGGGTCGCAGACTAAATAGCCACCGTTAACAGGGTGTCAGTCAGTCCTACCATAGTTCTTGTACGTCACGTTCCCAAAAATAGAAAATATAAAAAAAAAATAATAATTTTTTCAGTTGTTTTAGCTCAGTGATACAAATCCATTTGACTCAACTGTGTGTAACCTTTCTGTGTGTCGCAGTTCAGCACATTTGCTCCCATCCGTATATACTGTCCAGGTGACACTTTCTGTACGTCACTTAATTCTAACGGACTTAATTTTTTTTTTTTTTTTTTATCATACACCTATATACAAAAAATGTTGAACCCCAGGGCTAAGGGTCGAGGGCGAGGGCGTGGGCGTGGGCATTCAATTACTGCAGGGGGCAGAGGCCGTGGTCCTGGGCAGGGTGAGACAGTACCCGCTGATGAGGGAGCAGGGGAATTCCGCAGAGCTACACTCCCTAGCTTCATGTCTCAACTTACAGGGACACGTGGTAGAGGACTGTTGAAACCACAACAGTGCGAACAGCTGATCTCGTGGATTGCGGACAATGCTTCAAGTAATTTGTCCACCAGTCAGTCTTCCACGCAGTCCACCCACGTTACCCAAGAAAGCACTCCTATGGCTCCTCCACCTCAACCTCCTTCCCCCCAGTCTGCCCCCTCCCAGGAAAATTTGGAATGCGATCCGGCATACTCTCAGGAACTGTTTTCTGGACCCTTCCCAGAGTCACAAACCACTTCTCAGGTTGCTGCTGACCTCGTTCCCGATGCCCAAGTTTTCCAACTGTCGCAGTCTGTGGGTGATGATGATGATGATGACAATGTTGACTTAGTGGAAGAAGTTTGTAAAGAGGTGTCGGACGATGAGGAGACACGGTTGTCAGACAGTGGTGAAGTTGTTGTTAGGGGAGGAATTCCGAGGAGGGAGCAGACTGAGGAATCGGAGGATGACGAGGTGACTGACCCAAGCTGGGTTGATATGCCGAGTGAAGACAGTGCTTCTGAGGCGGAGGCGAGTGCTGCACCAGAACAGGTTGTAAGAGGCAGTGGTGTGGCCAGAGGGAGAAGCAGGGCCAGAGCTGGTGCATCAGCAGCAACTGTTCCACGTAGTGAAGCTCCCGTGGCGAGGCCTAGATGTTCGCAAGTCTGGAGGTTCTTTAAAGAAAGTGAGGATGACCGACGGACTGTGGTGTGCAACCTGTGCCACACCAGGATCAGCAGGGGTGCCACCACTACTAGCCTAACCACCACCAGCATGCGCAGGCATATGAGTGCTAAACACCCCACTCAATGGAACCAAGGCCGTTCACCACCTCCTGCGGGTCACACCACTGCTCCTTCCCCTGTGTCACTCGCTGCCTCTGCTAGTCAACCCCCCGCGTCACTCGCTGCCTCTGCTAGTCAACCCCCTGCCCAGGACCCCGGCACGAGCGCCTCCCGCCGGAAAACCACACCTTCGCCTCCACGATCCTCCACAGCGTCCACCAACGTGTCCCAGCGCAGCGTTCAGCTGTCTTTACAGCAGACGCTGGAGCGCAAGAGGAAATACAGTTCCACCCACCCACATGCCCAAGCCCTCAACGTCCACATCTCCAAATTGCTTAGCCTGGAGATGCTGCCCTATAGGCTGGTAGAGACCGAGGCCTTTCGAAATCTCATGGCGGTGGCTGCCCCTCGGTATTCCGTCCCCAGCCGCCACTATTTTTCCCGATGTGCCGTCCCAGCCCTACACCAGCACGTGTCACAGAACATCATCCGTGCCCTGACCAACGCTGTTTCTGAGAAGGTCCACCTAACCACGGACACGTGGACAAGTGCTGCCGGGCAGGGACACTATATCTCACTGACGGCACATTGGGTTAACTTGGTGGAGGCTGGGACCGAGAATGACCCTGGGGCCGCTCATGTACTGCCCACACCGAGGATTGCGGGGCCTACCTCGGTCACGGTCTCTCAGACGTACTATGCCTCCTCCTCCTCCGACCCCTCCTCCTCCACCGAATTACCATCCGTGGGCACGGCGCCTTCAGTCGGTAGCTCTAGGCGCAGCAGCAGTGCCGTGGGTAAGCGCCAGCAGGCGGTGCTCAAACTGCTGAGCTTAGGTGACAAAAGGCACACCGCCCAAGAGCTGTTACAGGGCATCACGGCGCAGACCGATGTGGCTGGCACCGCTGAACCTCAAGCCAGGCATGGTTGTGTGTGACAACGGGCGTAACCTGGTGGCGGCTCTGCAACTCGGCAGACTGACACATGTGCCATGCCTGGCCCACGTGTTCAATCTTATAGTTCAGCGGTTCCTCAAGACATACCCCAATCTGTCTGATTTGCTCACCAAGGTGCGCCGCATCTGTGCGCATTTCCGCAAGTCGAGCACAGATGCTGCCACTCTCAGGGCAGCGCAGCGCCGCCTACAACTGCCCGCTCACCGACTGTTGTGCGACGTGCCCACGAGATGGAATTCCACATTAAACATGTTATCCAGAGTTTACCAGCAGCGCAGAGCGATTGTAGACTGCCAGATGTCATCTTCCACCAGAACTGGTAGTCAGGTCTCTCAGATTCCTCAAGTCTACAATGAGGAGTGGACGTGGATGTCTGATATCTGCCAGGTGTTGAGCAACTTTGAGGAGTCAACACAGATGGTCAGCGGCGATGCCGCCATTATCAGCCTCACCATCCCGCTGCTTTGCCTGTTGAAAAACTCACTGCTCAGCATCAAGTCGGATGCTTTGCGCTTGTCACCAGAGACGGTGGAGGAAGATACGTCGCTTGATAGCCAGAGCACCCTCCGGTCTGTTTCTCAGCGCGTATCGGAGGAGGGGGATGAGGATGAGGAGGAAGAGGAGGAGAATGTCGGCGAGACAGTAGAGGGTACCAGTGCTCAGTCCTTAACTCTTGAGCGTGTATGGGCTGAAGAGGAGGACTTGGAGGAGGAGGAGGAGGAAATGGAGAGTCAGGTCAGTGAGGAGAGGGAATTCTTGCGTGTTGGGACTCTGGCGCACATGGCAGACTTCATGTTAGGCTGCCTATCCCGTGACCCTCGCGTTAGAAGAATTTTTTCAAACACCGATTACTGGGTGTTCACTCTCCTGGACCCACGGTACAAGCAGAACCTTTCCACTCTCATCCCTGCAGAGGAAAGGAGTATGAGAGTGAATAGGTATCAACAGGCCCTGGTGCACAAGCTGAAACAATTCTTCCCATCTGATGCCGCTAGCGGCAGAGGGCATGGTTCTGTGGGCCAAGTAGCGGGGGAGAGGAGGCGAGCAGGCAGCTTGTCCAGCACTGGCAGGGGAACGCTCTCCAAGGCCTTTGCCAGTTTTATGTCACCCCAGCAAGACACTGTCACCTGTCCCCAGTCTAGGCAGAGTAGGGGGGAGCTGTACAGAAAGATGGTGAGGGAGTACCTAGCTGACCATACCAACGTCCGTAGCGATCACTCTGCTCCATACAACTACTGGGTTTCAAAGCTGGACACGTGGCCTGAACTGGCGCTGTACGCCTTGGAGGTGCTGGCCTGCCCTGCCGCTAGCGTTCTGTCAGAGCGGGTATTCAGTGCAGCTGGTGGCGTCATCACCGATAAGCGTACACGCCTGTCAACTGACAGCGCTGACAGGCTGACGCTTATTAAAATGAACAAAGCCTGGATTTCACCGGAATTCAAATCTCCTCCAGGGGAAAGCAGCTAAAGATTTAAATAACTTATGTATCCGATTCCTCCTCTCTACTCCTCCTCCTACTCCTCCTCCTCCTCCATATCGTCTTTGCCTAATGCTGACCCAAAAAACGCCATTTTTTAGAGGTCCAACTGGCACTCTTTTAGCACAATTTTTCAGGAGGGCCCCCTACAGGCCCTCTCATCAAACAATTTTTCAGGAGGGCCCCCCTACAGGCCCTCTATTCAAACAATTTTTCCAGAGGTCCACCTACAGGCCCTCTCTTCAAACAATTTTTCAGGAGGGCCCCCTACAGGCCCTCTATTCAAACAATTTTTCAGGAGGGCCACCTACAGGCCCTCTATTCAAACAATTTTTCCAGAGGTCCACCTACAGGCCCTCTATTCAAACAATTTTTCCAGAGGTCCACCTACAGGCCCTCTCTTCAAACAATTTTTCCGGAGGGCCCCCTACAGGCCCTCTATTCAAACAATTTTTCAGGAGGGCCCCCTACAGGCCCTCTATTCAAACAATTTTTCCAGAGGTCCACCTACAGGCCTTCTATTCAAACAATTTTTCCAGAGGTCCACCTACAGGCCCTCTCTTCAAACAATTTTTCCAGAGGGCCCCCTACAGGCCCTCTATTCAAACAATTTTTCCGGAGGTCCACCTACAGGCCCTCTCTCCAATTCCAGTTCCAAGTTTTATTTGCGCATACTGCATACATTTTTATTTTTGGGATAGGTGTGAAAAATAATATTACTTGCGAATCTATATTGCCCAACATTGGATACGGTAGCAAGTAGAAGACCAAACACATGCTGCTCACAGGGTTCAGCAAATTCCTTGTCCACAATGTCAAGGAGGACGAGGTTCTGTGGATGAGCAACAAGTCCTTCTGTACTGAAATCGCCGACAAAGTCTCCATCTAAGAACACACAGACCATTGTGGAGAGAGCGGCACAGCTCGCCATCAAAGTGAGGAACCCCAACGCCAGACTGCGCAGAGAAGATAACGAATAAATATCTCTGTGGTTATTTTTGCTAAATAAAAGTTAAATAAACCCCCCAAAAAATTCATCTGTTAATGTGCCTGATCCACCCAAGTTGAATCTGTCCCATCATGAGAAAGTCCCCCCCAAGGAGTCCCCTCTGTAACTTGCTTCCCATACAACTACCTCACCCCCCGACACCTGTGTCTCGCCATTGTCCACCACCTCCTCAGACAACACTGGTAAATCCACACTGTCAGCACACGGAAACAGCAACAGGTCTTGCGAATTGGGGCAGAGAATGTTCTGGGCTAGCACATCAGAGAAGGGGTGACTATGGGGTTCCAGGGAGTACGTGACCACATGCAATCTCCATCTAAAAAGTCATGCCACACTTGATCAATCTCATAATTTACGACTGTACCGGTTGATGCTAAATTTTTAAGTTGGGGTCCTGCGTCGTCATTCTAAATACATCCGGCTGTTGTCACCACCACACACGCTAGCCCAGGGGGCACTCCCCTGGCTCTTCCAGCTCAACCTCCTTCCCCCCAGCCTGCCCCCCCACCTACAGGCCCTCTCTCCAATTCCAGTTCCAAGTTTTATTTGCGCATACTGCATACATTTTTATTTTTGGGATAGGTGTGAAAAATAATATTACTTGCGAATCTATATTGCCCAACATTGGATACGGTAGCAAGTAGAAGACCAAACACATGCTGCTCACAGGGTTCCGCAAATTCCTGGTCCACCCGCAAATTCCTTGTCCACAATGTCAAGGAGGTAGAGGTTCTGTGGATGAGCAACAAGTCCTTCTGTACTGAAATCGCTGACAAAGTCTCCATCTAAGAACACACAGACCATTGTGGAGAGAGCGGCACAGCTCGCCATCAAAGTGAGGAACCCCAACGCCAGACTGCGCAGAGAAGATAACGAATAAATATCTCTGTGGTTATTTTTGCTAAATAAAAGTTAAATAAACCCCCCAAAAATTCATCTGTTAATGTGCCTGATCCACCCAAGTTGAATCTGTCCCATCATGAGAAAGTCCCCCCCAAGGAGTCCCCACTGTAACTTGCTTCCCATACAACTACCTCACCCCCCGACACCTGTGTCTCGCCATTGTCCACCACCTCCTCAGACAACACTGGTAAATCCACACTGTCAGCACACGGAAACAGCAAAAGGTCTTGCGAATTGGGGCAGAGAATGTTCTGGGCTAGCACATCAGGGAAGGGGTGACTATGGGGTTCCAGGGAGTACGTGACCACATGCAATATCCATTTAAAAGTCATGCGGCACTTGATCGAGCTCATAATTGACAATTGTACCGGTTGATGCTAAATTTTTAAGTTGGGGTCCTGCGTCGTCATTCTAACTCCATCCGGCTGTTGTCACCACCACACACGCTAGCCCCAGGGGGCACTCCTCTGGCTCTTCCAGCGAAACCTCCTTCCCCCCAGCCTGCCCCCCCCCACCTACAGGCCCTCTCTCCAATTCCAGTTCCAAGTTTTATTTGCGCATACTGCATGCATTTTTATTTTTGGGATAGGTGTGAAAAATAATATTACTTGCGAATCTATATTGCCAAACATTGGATACGGTAGCAAGTAGAAGACCAAACACATGCTGCTCACAGGGTTCCGCAAATTCCTGGTCCACCCGCAAATTCCTTGTCCACAATGTCAAGGAGGACGAGGTTCTGTGGATGAGCAACAAGTCCTTCTGTACTGAAATCGCTGACAAAGTCTCCATCTAAGAAGCTACAGACCATTGTGGAGAGAGCGGCACAGCTCGCCATCAAAGTGAGGAACCCCAACGCCAGACTGCGCAGAGAAGATAACGAATAAATATCTCTGTGGTTATTTTTGCTAAATAAAAGTTAAATAAACCCCCCAAAAAATTCATCTGTTAATGTGCCTGATCCACCCAAGTTGAATCTGTCCCATCATGAGAAAGTCCCCCCCAAGGAGTCCCCACTGTAACTTGCTTCCCATACAACTACCTCACCCCCCGACACCTGTGTCTCGCCATTGTCCACCACCTCCTCAGACAACACTGGTAAATCCACACTGTCAGCACACGGAAACAGCAACAGGTCTTGCGAATTGGGGCAGAGAATGTTCTGGGCTAGCACATCAGGGAAGGGGTGACTATGGGGTTCCAGGGAGTACGTGACCACATGCAATATCCATTTAAAAGTCATGCCACACTTGATCTAGCTCATAATTTACGACTGTACCGGTTGATGCTAAATTTTTAAGTTGGGGTCCTGCGTCTTCATTCTAAATACATCCGGCTGTTGTCACCACCACACACGCTAGCCCAGGGGGCACTCCTCTGGCTCTTCCAGCGAAACCTCCTTGCCCCACCCTGCCCCCCCCCACCTACAGGCCCACTCTACAAACAATTTAGCCGGATAGGGGACGTATCCGAAGTTGTACTCATGTTTGTTTTTGTTCTTCTTTTATCTGCCTCCTGACCTGTGATAGGCAGAGCATGGACACGTCCCCTTAGCTGCAGTGGGAAAGACACTCCCCTGGCCAGAGCAAGCTCTTTTTCCCTTTTCCGTGTTCGAAATATCCATTAAATATAGGGTCCCAAGATAGGGGACGTATACGGTATTAAACTGAGAAGAATCGATACTGCACCGGCTGATGCTAGAGTATTTCCAATTGCATTCCGGCTGTTGTCACCACCACACACGCTAGCCCAGGGGGCACTCCTCTGGCTCTTCCAGCGAAACCTCCTTGCCCCACCCTGCCCCCCCCACCTACAGGCCCACTCTACAAACAATTTAGCCGGATAGGGGACGTATCCGAAGTTGTACTCATGTTTGTTTTTGTTCTTCTTTTATCTGCCTCCTGACCTGTGATAGGCAGAGCATGGACACGTCCCCTTAGCTGCAGTGGGAAAGACACTCCCCTGGCCAGAGCAAGCTCTTTTTCCGTTTTCCGTGTTCGAAAAATCCATTAAATATAGGGGACGTATACGGTATTAAACTGAGAAGAATTGATACCATACGGGTTAAAGCAACAGTTTTCCCAAATCCATCCAGCTGTTGTCACCACCACACACGCTAGCCCAGGGGGCACTCCTCTGGCTCTTCCAGCGAAACCTCCTTCCCCCCCACCTACATGCCCTCTCTCCAAACAATTTTCCCAGGTAGGGGGACGTATTAGATATTGTACTGATTCTGAATTGCCTCCTGCAATAGACGGGAATCGAACCCAGATCAACTGCTTGGGAAGTAGCTATGCTCACCACTATACCACCAGCAGGCACAGCAACTGATAAGAACAGATACTAAACTTGATTTCAGCTGCAGTGCCAGCATGAGCAGTGGTGTCACCTGCAGGCGGTGATGGACCTTCGTTGCACCTAGTTGGGTGCTTCCCTAACATGTGATGGGTATTTGCCTCGCCTTTCTTGGTCTGGGTGAGCACAATTGCCATGAGGGTAACCACCAGGCTGTTGCCTGAGAATTTGGGGTAATGGTGGGATTAGGCAGCCTCAGAGGCATCCATGCATGCTGCCCCTGCTGTTTCCTGTCCATTTCCGTGGTGTTTCCATCATTTTCTGAGGTTTCCAGGTTTTCACCCAGCCTTCCCTAGGCAGAGCCTTGGTCCCCCGCAAAAATGCTCGAGTCTCCCATTGACTTCAATGGGGTTCGTTATTCGAAACGAGCACCCGAGCATCGGGAAAAGTTCGACTCGAATAACGAGCACCCGAGCATTTTAGTGCTCGCTCATCTCTACATCTGACAATTGAAAGCACAATAGTAAAAACATAGACAATAGAAAGTGAAGCAAGTTAGATGAAATGTAGAATAGAGGCTGGAAGTGTAGCCAATAGTATCTTATCTCTGCACACTCTGCAGGTATTAAAGGTGGAATAGGAGAAATCTCAGTTATTGGGGCCAGGTATGTGCTGATTAGAGATGAGCGAATCTTCAAAGATTCGCTTCGGCAAATATTCGCTGAACTTTTATAAAGATATGCTTCGGATATGAATTTATTCGGTCCAAGTTGCGTTAAAATATATTCGTTATTCTGGTCGTGTTCTGCGAATATTCCCGCACAAATAACGAACATATAGTCTAAGCGTTGTTAAAAGTACACTACTTAACTCAATACGTAAGCATGAGCATACCCAAACACTGCGAACATTCCCACACAAATAACGGACATACAGTCTAGCGTTGTTAAAGGTACGCTACTTAACCGAATACGTGCGCATTAGTGTACAAATTATCAGATGTGTATGTAGCGTTAGCCTACAAATATTTAAGAACATTTAAGAATATTTGTACAAAGCGAAGCTGAAAAGATTTGGATTCTCTTCAACGTAGGAAATAACGAAGATTTGTAACGAATATATGAAGTAACAAATAGATTTGCTCATCTCTAGTGCTGATCAGAGGTGTAACTTAATACTGAGCCCCAATGCAAAATCTGTAATGGGGCCTCAAATTATCATCATACACCTGGGTACTGGCCTGAGGATGCCAAATGTCCCTCCTCCACATAAGAAGACGCCAGTATTAGAGAATAGCAAATTTCGTGAAATTTATTTCAGGTCCCATTCAAATAAATTTGACATAAATCAAAAGTGCAGGGGTGGATTGCCCATAGACCTTACAGAAAAAATTCCCTGTGGGCTGATGACCAAGAGGCTGCCTGGACACTCCTCTTGGCTGGCCAATGGAAGTTTTTGGGGATGTATTTTGTGCTGCTGGCAGTATTTTGTGATGGAATGTGGAATTTAGCTCTGTTGGTGTGGTAAAATGTGGTATTGCTGGTCCTGCCTTCCATCAATTTGGACGCAACTACAAAATGGGGGCACTTTTAGTATTTTTGTTCCAGGGCCACTTTAAGTTTCCAGTCCACTCCTGCGAAAGTGCCACAATTGCCTTGAAAACTGAAATACTGTATGCCACTCTGAGGTCTCCTAGGACTGTATCCAAACTCTTTCAAGTTCTTTAATACTAAGACAGGCTATGGGTAAACGTATGGTAGCCAGTGGTGAAAAACAGTTTATAAACACACTGCACTTTTTATCAAATTAAAAACAGTCCACAAATTATCCCTTTTTTGTGGCAGATGCCTTCTTCTGGGTCATCTGAGCTGCAAAATGGTGGCTGCCATTTTGAGCAATTTGAATGAATTAGCTAGAATCCAAGGGGGTCATTTATTAAACAGAAATATGCCTATATTAGTCATATTTCTGGCGCAATCTGCAACTTTTCCCCGCTCACACCAGGTCTAGTTTTAGGAGTAGAAAATGGTCTAAATGTAAGACAGCTAGGAAGCGGTGGTGGATCCACTGAAGTTATATAGAGGCCGGTGCCTCTACATAACTTTGGCCACTAAAATGCTGATCTTAATAAATGTGACCCCAAATTTTGGGGGAAATTCATAACACAGTTGATTTGTCTAAAATCAATTTGCTTATCTGTAATCTTGAGAGTGCCAGCAAATGTGTCCAGAAGTCTACTATTTTTCCACCTCAACTGCAAAATATATGTGTGTTACACTTCATGAATTTCAAGTCTATGGCCAGATCTACCAAAGGATATAATGAGAACTGGAGTAGAGGGGTACAAGAGGTCTCTCTTTCCCCTGTACTAGATATCACCTACCGAAATCAATGGGATTTCTTAAATAAAGTTCTTTTGGGTGCAGAAAGGATAGAATAGAGCATCTGTCATCTGACAGCCCTTCCTTTCTTTGGAAACAGTATTCTATACACTGCTTCTTATCACGTTTCAGTTGCATCGTAATAGGTCCAATTCAACACACTACATCTTGGAGCTTCCTTCCACCTGTTTCTATCCTTGGTTGCTTTACACCATACAAACTGTTATTTGAAAAGCAACTCTACGCCGCTAAAAGCTGTAAACCCCCCTCCCCCCCACTCATTCACATTATACAATAAGGTAATCTTATTATTTTTCTTATTCTATTCTTTGCATGTCATTGAAAAAAAATATGTTCCGCCTCACAATAACTTTTTTCAAACTGCAAAAATGTTGGTTAATGTTCATGGTAATCTTACAAAGAACACGCATTGTGTTGCTTTATGCATGAGGGAAGGGAAGATGTAGCTGTTATTAAGAGTCTGTAATAAAGGGGGGAAAAGTTTCATTTCCCGAATCCATTATTCTCTGTCCGGTGTAGTGGAGCAGGGGAGAACATTGCAGCTCTGACTCGAGGCTCTCATGTTTTCATAATTCCTTTCATACGCAGCTCCTACACTTTCCATTCAACAACAATTGATCGCATACTAATAAAATCCAACATTGAATTCTACCAGTTATTTTCTCTTCTTAGAACTGAATGTATTATATAATACAAATAGAATAGATTTGATGGATCTCCAAGCCTAAGCTTTTGGCAAGAATACAAAGGAGCATTTTTTGTGAGCCAGGACCAAGCCAAATTTTGGAGAATACCTGACAGAGCGATTATGAAACTGACATAGCATTATGAAATAGAAATCAAAAGTCTCATTTATAACTCGGCATTAGCAGACAAAAGGAGTGAAAAAATTGAATACAGTCATCAGTCATGTATTTAAAGCTACAGGTTTTAAACAACCAGAAATCATCAACCAGAAATTATCAACTAAACAATTTGTCAACAATATGAATATGAGTCAATTGAAGACAATTTTGATGTTTTTTGCTAAATTAGGTAGAATTGCTAAACTACACATAGTATCCATATATATATACTTGGAGGGTTCTTCAGAATAATAATTTGCACCATAAGAGCTCAGCTCAAGACAAACTTCAAGCAGTGGTAACATGATGCTTTTCCAGTCTACAATTACATACTTACAGTGGCTCAGCCTTTTTTAATTTCCTACTGAGATTTTTCGGAAAGATTCATATGAAACATGCTTACAGAGCCACTATATAACATTGAATGGCATATAGCATGATAGTCTGTGATCGTCTAACCCAGTGCCTCTTCCATTGTGCTTCAAAACAAGCATTGGTTCTAGAAGTTTGGTGTACCATGAGGTGCCATGGTCATTTGCTGCTAAGATCAAAGAGAGGGAGTTTAGGAGCCCACTGTAGACCTTTTATACACATTGGGGGTCATTCGCAAAACATGTACACCGGTTTTCTGGTGTACAAAAGTAACACATTTTTGCGCAAGCAGCATTTTTATTTAAAAGTGGGTGGAGCTTAGTAAAAGGGTGTGGGGCTCCCACAATCCCGGACGTTTCCTATAAATTATTCCAGAAGGTAGACATGGATTTCAGTTTCTATTGCATGGACATCATGGCAAATTTATTTAGAAGCCTGCTCCTTTTAATAAATTGGCAGCATCTTACTATGGCTGCCATTTTTCCTAAAAGATGCATGTGAAAAGTCAGTCTTTAGTGATTCACCTCATTGAACTCAATAATAGCTCAGTATGCAGGAAGCTCCTTAGCTCCCCCTAGTGGTGGCAACAAACAGAATTTGATATATTTTCATAGTTTTAGAAAAGCAGAGGTCCATCTCCTGTAAAGATTTATTAAGAATAATCAGTAATGAGTTAAGAGTAATGGTGGATATTTCCTTTAAAGGAATTTTCTGGGAGTAAAATATTGATGACCTGTCTTCAGGATAGGTTATCAATATGGGGTCCACCGATCAGCTGCTTGAACAGGCAGTGGCACTCGAGTGATGTGGCCTCTTCCTAGGCCAGCGAGATCATGTTCATCTGTCACACAGCCTATGTACAGCTCAGTCCATTTTAAACAAATGGGCCTGAGCCTCAATACCAAGCACAGCCGCAAGAGATGAGCGAAGTTTCGAAAAATTTGATTTTGCCAAAGCGCAACAAGAAATTTGATTAGTTCCAAATTAATTTGTCACAAATCACAATAAATCAGGAATACCTAGGCCAACCTCCCTGATCATTTTCTTCTCACTTGTTGGTCCAATCTTAATGCGATGCCAGCAGCATTAGCAGTGACAATAGTGGCCCCATGACAGAGTGAGGAGGGTGGAGGAGAAGAAGCAGTAACAGTGACAATAGTGGCCTCATGACAGAGTGGGGAGGTTGACACCAACAGCAGTGGCATTAAGAGAGACAGTAGTAGCCCCATGACGGAATGAGGAGAGTGGCAGGAGCAGCAGTGGCAGTAACAGTGACAATAGTGGCCCCATGACAGAGTGGGGGGGGCAGAAACATTGGCATACAGCACAAGTTGATGGCAGATCACAGTAGTAGCAAAACCCAACAACAGCAGTGTGATAGCAAAGCCATGTGGCATGCATATCATTGTAAAAAATTAACATGTACATATCAGTGGGTCAAGAAGCCCCATTGTAGGAATG
The DNA here is from genome assembly GCA_900303285.1 of Rhinella marina. Lineage (NCBI taxonomy): Eukaryota > Metazoa > Chordata > Amphibia > Anura > Bufonidae > Rhinella > Rhinella marina. The sequence continues at coordinate 39,556 of ONZH01007742.1, forward strand.
GCAGGAGAGGACGCAGACGGGTGGCAGCATCAGAATGGTGGCAGCAGCACATGGCCAGAACACGGCCAATTTTGCGCAATATTCCAGTGTGCCAGCACACTACAGTATAATAATTAGTGGCAGAATGATCTATTCTGTTGCATCAGGCAATAGTGTCTGGAAATCCTGGTTGATCCGTGTGATTCATCCTTGTGAAGGTCAGTCTCTCAATAAATTGGGAGGAAAGGCGAGTTCTCTTAGGGGTAACTATGCCCCCCGGGGCACTGAACACCCACTCTGATGCCACACTACTGGCCTGGCAGGAAAGCATGCCCATTGTAAACCTGGCCTATTGTAGCCACAAGCTTGCATGTCCACTAATCCAGGGGATCTTGGATCATGGGTGACAGGGTGCAGTCTGTCCGCTGCTGTTCGGTGATTTCTTCAGAAGGCAGCTGAAAAAACTGGTTATAAGAGACTCAAGACTTAAGTTACTGCTTATGGAGCTGGTGCTGCTACTGACCCCCCTCCCCCTACCACCAGTCATGGCAGTGGCTCATGAGTGCAGAGGGTTCCCCCGGTCAGACCTTCATGAGGACGGGTGATGTTACTCATAGGCAGTAACCAACCGACTACACAGCATGTCTATAGTAGTCCATTTTTACATCCCTCTAAGAAGGTCTAAAAACAAGGATTTAGTCCTACCGGCAAATGGCTTTCCAGGAATCCTGACATGACAGCACCAATGGAGGATGTCCTATTCATCTCTGTAGGGACAAGAAGCGAGAGAGATTAAAAGGCCCCTCTCCATCCCCATACTCCAGTGTCTTCCAAATCACTACACCGAATTAATTTAATGCAACATACACATATGCAACAACATCATAAACAATTTAATGGGGGAAATAACAGGTGCCGTCATGTCAGGACTCCTGGAAAACCATTTACCGGTAGGACTAAATCCTTGTTTCCAGGACGTCCCTCCATTACAGCACCAATGGAGAGCTAACAGATTAGCAAACTGGGGGGGGGGGACCACAGCCTGGAGGACTTTACGTCCAAAAGCCAGATCTTGACTGGCTAAAACGTCCAGTTTATAATGCTTGGAGAACGTGTGAAAGCTTGACCACATAGCCGCCTTGCAGATCTGATCTATAGAGGCATCCGCTCTTTCCGCCGAAGAAGAGGCCATGGCCCTGGTGGAATAAGCTTTCACCAACAGTGGGCAAGGTACATCTTGTACCTTGTAAGCTTCTTTGATCGTTTCTTTAATCCATCTTGCTAAGGTTTGTTTTGAAGCCTTGCAACCTCTATTTTTTCCTTCAAACTGAACAAAGAGGTTAGAGGATCGTCTCCAAGGTTTTGTTTTTTGCAGGTAAGTCAGGACAGTTCTTCTAACGTCTAGACAGTGGAACCGTTGTTCCTGAACCTTTTTTGGAAAGGCACACAAAGAGGGAAGGATTATTTCCTGATCTCTTTGAAAGGTGGAAACCACCTTTGGCAAAAAGGAGGGATCCAACCTTAAAACAATACAATCGTCTAGAACCTTCAAGTACGGTTTAACAATAGAGAGGGCCTGTATTTCTCCTATTCTGCGAGCCGCGGTTATGGCGATTAGTAGAGATGAGCGAGTAGTGAAATATTCGAAAGTTCGAAATTCGATTCGAATAGACCGCGAAATTCGACTATTCGACCGAATATCGAATCCCATTAAAGTCTATGGGAAAAAAATGCTCGCCACTTGGAAATCTCAATTCGACCACTTGGAGGTCACCAAGTCCACCCTGGAACCTCAGAAAAGGATGCCAACACTGCTGGAATGCAACTGGGACAGCAGGGGAAGCATGTCTGGGTGCATATAACGCGCCCAAGTCGCACTATTACGCCACTATCACAGCCTCTCAACAATACACTCCAAACACAATCTAATCTCTCTGTAAAGTGAGACCATACAAGGAAACATTCTTTCCTCTACATTGCCATGGACCCCAAGCCAAACTAGACAAAAAAGAAGATGAAATTCTGCACCCCTTAAAATCACGTTGCCTATAACAACCACAGATGGCATAGGCAAGGGGGAAAGCAAATAGACCCCACCCCTAATTGTCATTGTGTGTGTGTGTGAAATGTGGTCAGACATGTCTTCTTTAAAATGTAAAAACAACTCAAACACATGCAGAAGCCTTAAAATGCCCAAATTGTTGGCGCTAGAGATATCAGTGACCCGACCTGGCCCAGTGTCATGTCTAGCAGGTAAAGCAGTGGGGATGTGGAGGGATGCGTAGGACCGCAAAAGGCAGGAAGAGGCCGTGGGCTGGCCAGAGGCTCATGGAAAATTTTGTGGAGGCCCAAGAGGTGAGACCTCTTTAAAATTATGTGGAGGCCCAAGAGGTGAGACCTCTTAAACATTTTGTGGAGGCCCAAGAGGTGAGACCTCTTAAAGATTTTGTGGAGGCCCAAGAGGTGAGACCTCTTAAAGATTTTGTGGAGGCCCAAGAGGTGAGACCTCTTAAAGATTTTGTGCAGGCCCAAGAGGTGAGACCTCTTAAAGATTTTGTGGAGGCCCAAGAGGTGAGACCTCTTAAAGATTTTGTGGAGGCCCAAGAGGTGAGACCTCTTTAAATTATGTGGAGGCCCAAGAGGTGAGACCTCTTAAAGATTTTGTGGAGGCCCAAGAGGTGAGACCTCTTAAAGATTTTGTGGAGGCCCAAGAGGTGAGACCTCTTAAAGATTTTATGGGAGGCCCAAGAGGTGAGACCTCTTTAAAAGATTATTGTGGAGGCCCAAGAGGTGAGACCTCTTAAAGATTTTGTGGAGGCCCAAGAGGTGAGACCTCTTAAAGATTTTGTGGAGGCCCAAGAGGTGAGACCTCTTAAAATTATTGTGGAGGCCCAAGAGGTGAGACCTCTTAAAAATTATGTGGAGGCCCAAGAGGTGAGACCTCTTAAAGATTTTGTGCAGGCCCAAGAGGTGAGACCTCTTAAAGATTTTGTGGAGGCCCAAGAGGTGAGACCTCTTAAAGATTTTGTGGAGGCCCAAGAGGTGAGACCTCTTAAAGATTTTGTGGAGGCCCAAGAGGTGAGAACTCTTTAAAATTATGTGGAGGCCCAAGAGGTGAGACCTCTTAAAAATTATGTGGAGGCCCAAGAGGTGAGACCTCTTAAAGATTTTGTGCAGGCCCAAGAGGTGAGACCTCTTAAAGATTTTGTGGAGGCCCAAGAGGTGAGACCTCTTAAAGATTTTGTGGAGGCCCAAGAGGTGAGACCTCTTAAAGATTTTGTGGAGGCCCAAGAGGTGAGACCTCTTTAAAATTATGTGGAGGCCCAAGAGGTGAGACCTCTTAAAAATTATGTGGAGGCCCAAGAGGTGAGACCTCTTAAAGATTTTGTGCAGGCCCAAGAGGTGAGACCTCTTAAAGATTTTGTGGAGGCCCAAGAGGTGAGACCTCTTAAAGATTTTGTGGAGGCCCAAGAGGTGAGACCTCTTAAAGATTTTGTGGAGGCCCAAGAGGTGAGACCTCTTTAAAATTATGTGGAGGCCCAAGAGGTGAGACCTCTTAAAAAATTATGTGGAGGCCCAAGAGGTGAGACCTCTTAAAGATTTTGTGCAGGCCCAAGAGGTGAGACCTCTTAAAGATTTTGTGGAGGCCCAAGAGGTGAGACCTCTTAAAGATTTTGTGGAGGCCCAAGAGGTGAGACCCTTAAAGATTTTGTGGAGGCCCAAGAGGTGAGACCTCTTAAAGATTTTGTGGAGGCCAAGAGGTGAGACTCTTAAAGATTTTGTGGAGGCCCAAGAGGTGAGACCTCTTTAAAATTATGTGGAGGCCCAAGAGGTGAGACCTCTAAACATTTTGTGCAGGCCCAAGAGGTGAGACCTCTTAAAAATTATGTGGAGCCCAAGAGGTGGAGACCTCTTAACATTTTGTGCAGGCCCAAGAGGTGAGACCTCTTAAAAATTATGTGGAGGCCCAAGAGGTGAGACCTCTTAAAAATTATGTGGAGGCCCAAGAGGTGAGACCTCTAACATTTGTGCAGCCCAAGGGTGAGACCTCTTAAAAATTATGGGAGGCCCAAGAGGTGAGACCTCTTAAAAATTATGTGGAGGCCCAAGAGGTGAGACCTCTTAAAAATTATGTGGAGCCCAAGAGGTGAGACCTCTTAAAACATTTGTGCAGGCCCAAGAGGTGAGACCTCTTAAAATTATGTGGAGGCCCAAGAGGTGAGACCTCTTAAAATTATGTGGAGGCCCAAGAGGTGAGAACCTCTTAAACATTTTGTGCAGGCCCAAGAGGTGAGACCTCTTAAAAATTATGTGGAGGCCCAAGAGGTGAGACCTCTTAAACATTTTTGTGCAGGCCCAAGAGGTGAGACCTTCTTAAAAATTATGTGGAGGCCCAAGAGGTGAGACCTCTTAAAAATTATGTGGAGGCCCAAGAGGTGAGACCTCTTAAACATTTTGTGCAGGCCCAAGAGGTGAGACCTCTAAAAATATGTGGAGGGCCCAAGAGGTGAGACCTCTAAACATTTTGTGCAGGCCCAAGAGGTGAGACCTCTTAAAATTATGTGGAGGCCAAGAGGTGAGACCTCTTAAAAATTTATGTGGAGGCCCAAGAGGAGAGCCATAAATATATATATATTTTTTTTACGGAGCAATTCTACGGCGGTTAGGAGGAGGAGGAGGAGGTGGAGGAGGAATGGCACTTACATCAGGATGGCACTTCACTTTTGGCTGCTTTCCACGGTTGGAGAAGCAAAGTCCGCGGTCAATCCACTTGCTGTTCATTTTGATTAGCGTCAGCCTGTCGGCACTGTCGGTTGACAGGCGGCTGCGCTTATCGGTTATAATGCCCCCGGCTGCGCTGAACACCCTTTCTGATAGCACGCTGGCGGCAGGGCAGGCAAGCACCTCCAAGGCGTACAGGGACAGTTCCAGCCACGTGTCCAACTTGGAGACCCAGTAAGTGTAGGACGCCGAGGGATCGGGGAGGACAGGGTTTCGGTCTGCCAGGTACTCCCGCAAACATCCGCCGATACTTGTCCTCCTGCTGATAGCGGGCCCCGCAGTGATGGAAGTTGCACGAGGGGGTGCCATGAACGTGTCCCACACCTTGGAGAGTGTTCCCCTGGTGGCTGTGGGCCTGATGGATGTTGTGGGACTCTGGGAGACCCTCTCCTCTCTGCCGCCAGCGATGGTGGGTGGGAAAATCTCCATCATGTTCTGCACGAGTTCCCTCTGGTATTCCAGCAATCGATTCGTCCTCTCCTCTACCGGAATAAAAAGAGGAGACGTTATCTTTATACCGGGGGTCCAGGAGTGCGAAGACCCAGTACAGTTTGTTCTCCACTATCCGGACAACACGTGTGTCCCGGGAAAAGCAGCCCAGCATGAAGTCAGCCATGTGTGCCAGACTCTGAATAGGCATGACCTCACTGCCCCCACCAGAAGGATCACTTGCCATTTCCTCCTCTTCCTCTTCCGCCTCCTCTCCGCCCCATCCGCGCTGAACCAATGGGACGCACACAGCCTGACTGCTACCCTCGCCGCCAGCATCCTCCTCCTCTTCCACAGCCACCTCCACGTCGTCCTCCTCCTCATCCTCCTCCTCCTGCAACTGCCACCGTGAAGCAGACAAAAGTGTGGTCTGACTGTGTAGCTCCGTTGCGTCTCCTCCTACCCCCGTCTCCTCTGCGTGCAATGCGTTCTCCCTTATTGCGATGAGGGATTCTTTAAGGACGCCTAGGAGCGGGATGGTTACGCTCACTATAGCGTCCTCGCTGCTGACCTTCTTGGTGGACTCCTCAAAGATACGCAGTACATCGCATATGTCTGCCATCCATGGCCACTCGTGGTTGGCAAACTGAGGGAGCTGAGTTGGAGGCACGCGTGGATTCATTATCTGGTACTCCATCAATGCTCTCTGCTGCTCACACACCCTGGCCAACATGGAATAGGTGGAATTCCAGCGAGTCGGCAGGTCGCACAACAGCCGATGTTCAGGCAAATGGAGGCGTTGCTGGAGTTTTTTTAAGCTAGCAGCAGCTACAGTTGACTTCCGAAAGTGAGCGCACAAGCGCCGCACTTTCACCAGTAGCTCTGCCAGGTTGGGGTAAGTCTTCAGAAATTTTTGGACTACCAGATTAAAAACGTGGGCCAGGCATGGTACGTGATTGAGTTCGGCAAGCTCCAGAGCCGCCACCAGGTTACGGCCGTTATCGCACACGACCATGCCTGGTCCTAGCTGCAGCGGCGACAGCCACATCTCCGTCTGCTGCAATATGGCGTCCCTCACCTCTGGGGCGCTGTGCTTCCTGTCGCCCAAGCTGATGAGCTTTAGCACCGCCTGCTGACGTCTCCCCGCGCCAGTGCTGCAACGCTTCCAGCTAGCGGCTGAGGGAGATGTTAAGGCACAGGAGGAGGAGGAGGAGGAGGAGGAGGAGGAGGGGGGTTTATCAGAAACCCATGCTGGCAATCTTGGGCGGGGGTGGTAGGTAGGCCGTCTCTGTTTGCGACCCCGTCCCCGCCTCCACTACATTCACCCAGTGTGCCATCAGAGAAATGTATCGTCCCTGGCCGCAAGCGCTTGTCCATGAGTCGGTGGTCAAGTGGACCTTTGCGCTGACTGCGTACCTCAGGGCCCGCCTGATGTTACGCGACACGTGCTGGTGCAGGGCGGGGACGGCACTCCGGGAAAAGTAGTGGCGGCTAGGGACGGAATAGCGAGGTGCGGCAGCCGCCATCAAGGTCGCGGAAGGCCTGCGTCTCCACAAGCCTAAACGGCAACATCTCCAGGGCCAGCAGTTTGGAGATGTGGCAGTTTAAGGCTTGGGCTTGGGGTGACTCGAGGCGTACTTCCGCCTGCGGTCGAACGCCTGCGAGATGGACAGTTGTTGGGACGAGGAGTGTGAAGGTGCAGGCGAAGAGGCGGGGGAAGGGGAGGCTGAAGGAGAAGGCCCCAAAGTAGCCGAGGCAGAGGCAGATGTGGAGGTGTCCTGGCTGGAGGTCTGGACCGCAGTGGCAGCACACAACAAAGGGGAAGAGGCAGTGGCAGCAGGACCGGGCGCAGGTTGTATTGCGTTTGCTCTCTCCCACTCAGCCCAGTGCTTGACTTCCAAGTGACGCCGCATGCCTGAGGTGGTCAGATTGCTCTTCTCAGAGCCCCTACTCAGTTTTGAGTGGCAGAGTGTGCAAACCGCGCTCAGTTTGTCATCCGCACAAACATTAAAAAATCTCCACACCACAGAAGTACGAGGCCTTGATGGGGGAGCTTCACGCGACTGCCCGCTGCCGGGAACAGCTTCGGCCGTGCTGGCTGTGGCCTCACTACTCTGTCTGGACTGTCCTCTGCCTCTGGACATCCCTCTGCCTGTGGACATCCCTCTGCCTGTGGACATCCTCTGCCTCTGGACATCCCTCTGCCTCTGGACATCCTCTGCCTGTGGACATCCCTCTGCCTCTTGCTGCCTTTTTCGGTGCTGCGCAGACCACCACCTCTCCACTGCTTTCCCCGCTGGACATCACCCCTGGCCAAGTGGGGTCGGTCATTTCGTCATCCACCACCTCCTCTTCCTCACTCTGCTCCTCCTCCTGCCCACTGGACATTCCAACAGCCTCCCTTGATGGCAACTGCGTCTCATCATCATCATCGCTCATGATAACAGATGCTGGTTCAGGGTCCACATCAGCAGGAGATGGCGAAAACTCCAGTGTTTGGGCATCACTACAAACAATTCCTCTGCTAGCTCCTGGGATTCTTCCGGCACATCTGAAAAAGGACCCGAAAAGAGCTCCTGGGAGGGGTCAAGGGTGGGATGACTCTGTTGGCCAGGTGTGGAGGAAGGAGGGTCAGAGTGAGACTGTGTGGATGACTGGCTGGTGGACAACTGTGTGGAAGCGCTATCGGCTATCCATTGCACCACCTGTTCAACCTGCTCAGGCCTCAACAGCGGTGTAACTCGCCCCCTGCTTAACTGTCCCATAAAGGCAGGGATTCTGGATGAGTGTGATCCTGGCTGACCCTCACCAGCACGCATTGTATCCCACTGGCTTCAACAAGGCCACCAACAGCATTTCCGCGCCCCCGTCCTCGTCCACGTCCACGTCCTATTCCGCTAGCCCCCCTCCGCATTTTATTTTTTTTTGTTGCAAATACAATATTTGGGTATATAATTAGGTATGTGAAATAATTTAGCAAGAGAACGCACAGTACAGTGGCCTATTAAAAGGCCTAGATATTGTATATTTCAAAGTACACAGCCGTGTAGTAACTGAACAGACGGTGGGTATTTACACCAGGTATGTGAGATAATTTAGCAAAGAGAACGCACAGTACAGTGGCCTATTAAAATGCCTAGATATTGTATATTTCAAAGTACACAGCCATGTAGTAACTGAACAGACGGTGGTAATTTACACCAGGTATGTGAGATAATTTAACAAGAGAACGCACAGTACAGTGGCCTATTAAAATGGCCTAGATATTGTATATTTTCAAGGTACACAGCCGTGTAGTAACTGAACAGACGGTGGGTATTTACACCAGGTATGTGAGATAATTTAGCAAGAGAACGCACAGTACAGTGGCCTATTAAAATGGCCTAGATATTGTATATTTCAAGGTACACAGCCGTGTAGTAACTGAACAGACGGTGGGTATTTACACCAGGTATGTGAGAATAATTTAGCAAGAGAACGCACAGTACAGTGGCCTATTAAAATGGCCTAGATATTGTATATTTCAAAGGTACACAGCCGTGTAGTAACTGAACAGACGGTGGGTATTTACACCAGGTATGTGAGATAATTTAGCAAGAGAACGCACAGTACAGTGGCCTATTAAAATGGCCTAGATATTGTATATTTCAAGGTACACAGCCGTGTAGTAACTGAACAGACGGTGGGTATTTACACCAGGTATGTGAGAATAATTTAGCAAGAGAACGCACAGTACAGTGGCCTATTAAAATGGCCTAGATATTGTATATTTCAAGGTACACAGCCGTGTAGTAACTGAACAGACGGTGGGTATTTACACCAGGTATGTGAAATAATTTAGCAAGAGAACGCACAGTACAGTGGCCTATTAAAATGGCCTAGATATTGTATATTTCAAAGGTACACAGCCGTGTAGTAACTGAACAGACGGTGGGTATTTACACCAGGTATGTGAGAATAATTTAGCAAGAGAACGCACAGTACAGTGGCCTATTAAAATGGCCTAGATATTGTATATTTCAAAGGTACACAGCCGTGTAGTAACTGAACAGACGGTGGGTATTTACACCAGGTATGTGAGAATAATTTAGCAAGAGAACGCACAGTACAGTGGCCTATTAAAATGCCCTAGATATTGTATATTTCAAAGGTACACAGCCGTGTAGTAACTGAACAGACGGTGGGTATTTACACCAGGTATGTGAGAATAATTTAGCAAGAGAACGCACAGTACAGTGGCCTATTAAAATGGCCTAGATATTGTATATTTCAAAGGTACACAGCCGTGTAGTAACTGAACAGACGGTGGGTATTTACACCAGGTATGTGAGATAATTTAGCAAGAGAACGCACAGTACAGTGGCCTATTAAAATGGCCTAGATATTGTATATTTCAAGGTACACAGCCGTGTAGTAACTGAACAGACGGTGG